>SJXQ01002140.1:277378-432529 GCA_006408695.1 Aepyceros melampus | reverse complement strand
CTTTGTTTCCTGACCTGCATATAGGTTTCTCAAGAGGCAGGTCAGATGGTCTGGCATTCCCATCTCTTTCAGAATTTTCCACAGTTTATTGTGATCCACACAGTCAAAGGCTTTGGCATAGTCAATAAAGCAGAAATAAATGTTTTTCTGGAACTTTCTTCCTTTTTTGATGATACAGCTGATGTTGGCAATTTGATCTCTGGTTCCTCTGCCTTTTCTAAAACCAACTTGAACATCTGGAAGTTCATGGTTCACGTATTACTGAAGCCTAGCTTGGAGAATTTTGGGCATTACTTTACTAGCATGTGAGATGAGTGTAATTGTGTGATAGTTTGAGCATTCTTTGGCATTGCCTTTCTTTGGAATTGGAATGAAAACTGACCTTTTCCAGTCCTGTGGCCACTGCTGAGTTTTCCAAATTTGGTAGGCTTCTTCTATGCCCATTTTTTGAAGTGCTTTAATCATAAAAATGTGCTGAATTTTGTCAAAGTTTTTTTTTTCTGCATCTATTGAGATTATTAAATGACTTTTATGTTTCAATTTGTTAATGTGATGTATCTCATTGATTTGTTTGAGTATATTGAAAAATCCTTGTATCCCTGGAATAAACCCAACTTGATCATGGTGTATGAACTTTGTAATGTGTTGTTTAATTCTGTTTTCTAAAATTTTATTAAAGATTTTTGCATCTATGTTCATCAGTGATATTGGCCTGTAGTTTTCTTTTTTGTGTTATCTTTGTCTGGTTTTGGTATCATGGTGATGGTGGCCTCATAGAATGAGTTTGGAAGTCTTCCTTCTTCTGCAATTTTTTGAAAGAATTTTAGAAGAATAGGCATTAACTCTTCTCTAAATGTTGATAGAATTCTCCTGTGAAGCCATCTGGTCCTGGGCTTTTGTTTTTTGAGAGGCTTTTTTTTTATCACAGCTTCAATTTCAGTGCTTATAATTGGGTTGTTCACAATTTCTACTTCTTCCTGGTTCATTCTTAGAAGTTTGAAGTTTTCTAAGTATCTGTCCATTTCTTTCAGGTTATCCATTTTATTCCCATATAGTTGTTCATCATACTCTATATTGGAGCTTCGGCTTCATCATCAGTCCTTCCAATGAATATTCAGGACTGACTTCCTTTAGGATCGACTTGTTGAATCTCCTGGCAGTCCAAGAGACTCTCAAGAGTCTTCTCCAACCCCATAGTTCAAAAGCCTCAATTATTCAGCACTCAGCTTTCTTTATAGTCAAACTCTCCCATCCATAAATGACTACTGGAAAAACCAAAGCTTTGACTAGATGGAGGTTTGTTGGCAAAGTAATGTCTCTGCTTTTTAGTAACATCCATTTACTACTTCTGCATATTGTAAAAGAGACTATCCTGAGAACCACTTTCAAATATCCATTTAAATCAAACTTCTGTCTGCAACTCCCGAGATGAGTATGTGAAGAAGATAAAAATGACAGTCCTCAGTGGTGAGAGCAAGTAAAATCTATGGGAGAAGATGAAATTGCCAAGGGAATGTATGCAAAAGTAATGTAATGGAGAAGAGAGGGTGATTGAAAATTCATTTTAAAGAAAGAAGAGGAAGAAGCCACTCAGTGGGAAAAGGTCCAAGATAGGAAACCAAGAGTAAAATATTAGAGAGGTTGAAGGAGAAGTAGAGTGCAGTGTCTTGAACGCAAATGAGGGCCAATTACATTCACAGTGCTTTATCTCTGAAGTTTACCTCCAGGTAAAATTTAAGCAGATTAAATTCAAAGTGTGTAATTTTTAAAATATAAGCCTTTATATAACATAAATATCAAGATCTTGAGGAAGTGATTGAAAATTCATTTTAAAGAAAGAAGAGGAAGAAGCCACTCAGTGGGAAAAGGTCCAAGATAGGAAACCAAGAGTAAAATATTAGAGAGGTTGAAGGAGAAGTAGAGTGCAGTGTCTTGAACGCAAATGAGGGCCAATTACATTCACAGTGCTTTATCTCTGAAGTTTACCTCCAGGTAAAATTTAAGCAGATTAAATTCAAAGTGTGTAATTTTTAAAATATAAGCCTTTATATAACATAAATATCAAGATCTTGAGGAGAGCTGCTAGCATCTGCAATTAACTCTGTGTAAATTGAATCAAGTTATTAATAAAAGTTAGCTTGAAAATCGGAGAAGGCAGTGGCACCCCACTCCAGTACTCTTGCCTGGAAACTCCCATGGATGGAGGAGCCTGATGGGCTGCAGTCCATGGGGTCGCTAAGGGTCGGGCACGACTGAGCGACTTTCACTTTGACTTTTCATTCTCTTGCATTGGAGAACGCAATGGCAACCCACTCCAGTGTTCTTGCCTGGAGAATCCCAGGGACGGAGGAGCCTGATAGGCTGCCGTCTACGGGGTCGCACAGAGTCGGACACGACTGAAGCGACTTAGCAGCAGCAGCAGCAGCTTGAAAATAGAAATAAGTGCTTAAGGGAAATGTGCCATATTCAAATAAATATATGTAGAACTAATTGTAGCTACAGAGAGCCATACTAAAAATAGATGAAATGTGTTGTGTCATAAATGAGATGGCAAATCCTACAAAGGAGTAGTTGGAGATGCTATTTTCACATGAATGTCATCTCTTCTTTCAATTAACCAATATATATTGAGTCAGAATGTGTTAGACACTTTTTAAGTGCTAAGGATATGACAGTGGCTGAGACAAACACAATCAACTCTCAGAGCCTATAGGCTAGATGAAGAAGGTAGATATAAAAACTATATACTAATAATTACTTAAATTTCAATTATGATAATCCCAATAAAAGACAAGTGTGAGATCCATAGTAATATGCAATGGGAAATTTAAGCTTGTTTGGGAGACTCTGGGAAGGCTCTCTACGTGGAGGTGATGGTCTAACTGAGAAGACTGTCAAATGAAGAGGTAAAATAAATGCATGTGTAGGAGATAAACACAAAAGTTGCTCACTGCAAATAAACTAAATGAAAATTAATATAGATAGAGAAAGGTATACTTTAGATTAATGGGGAAATGTATTCTTTAGATGGAACTAAAATGTTAAACAGTTTCTCTGAGGTTTCAGTCTTCACTTTTACATGTATATTACCATATGTAAAATAGATGACCAGTGCAAATTGGTGCTTGAAGCAGGTCACCCAAAGCAAGTGCTTTGGGACAACCTAGAAGTGTAGAGTGTAACCTACCAGGGTCCTCCTTCCATGTGATTTTCCAGGCAAGAGTTACCAGAGTGGGTTGTGTTTCTTTCTCCAGGGAATCTTCCTGGCCCAGGAATTGACCTCAGGTCTCTCACATTGCAGGCAGTTGCTTTACCATCTGAGCCACCAGGGAAGTCCAATCAAAATGAAAAGGCATAATATTGTCTCAGATGAAAAAACAAGATAAATCCTCAAGAAGAAAAAAAAAAAATTGAAGCAGATATAGGTAAACTTCCATGATCCAGGATCTCAGGAAAAGAATGGGGAAGATACAAGAAATGTTTACCAATGATCTAAAATAACTAAAGAACAAGTAAACAGAAATACACAGTAAGGAATCAATAGCAGAATAACAAAGGCAGAAAAAAATGGATAAATGACCTGGAAGACAGAATGGTGAAAATCACTGCTGCAAATATAATATAGGGGAAAAAATGAAAAGAAATTAAAACAACATAAGAGACCTCTGGGACAACATTAAATGCACCAACATTCATATCATAGGGACCCAGAAAGAAGAGAGAGAGAAAGGAACCAAGAAAATATTTGAAGAGATAATATCTAAAAACTTCCATGATATGAGAAAGGAAATAGTCAACAAGGTCCAGGAAGTGCAGAGAGTACCAGGCAGGAAAAACTCAAAGGGGAACACATCAAGACACATAGTAATCAATATGACAAAAATTAAAAACAAATATAAAATATTTTTAAAAAACAAGGGAAAAAGACAAATAACATACAAAGGAACTCCCATAAGATTATCAGCTAATTTCTCAACAGAAAATCTACAACCCAGAAGGGACTAGCACATTGAAAGTGAAAGTGAAAGTTGCTCAGTGGTGTCTGACTCTTTGTAACCCCATGGACTATATAGTTCATGGAATTCTCCAGGGCACAAAAGTGGAGTGGGTAGCCTTCCCTATCCCCAGGGGATCATCCCACTCAGGGATCAAACCAGGTCTCCCACACTGCAGGCGGATTCTTTATCAGCTTAGCCACAAGAGAAGCCCAAGAATACTGGAGTAAGTAGCTTTTCTCTTCTCAAGTGTACCTTCCCAACCCAGGAATCAAACTGGGCACATTATATTGAAAGTAATGAAATGGAAGAAACTACAACCAAGAATATTCTACCCAGCAAGACTCTTGTTCAGAGTGTACTCTACTGATTCTTACTGTGTTGCTTTCAAATTCTCCCTTTATGGTTGTCAGTATTTGCCTTGCATATTGAGGCACTCCTAGGTTAGGTGCATATACATTTATAATTGTTATATCTTTTTGGATTGATATTGGTGTAAATTTGTTTATTTGAGATCTTTTTATTTGAGGTGAGATTTTATTGCTATAAGCTTCCCTCTTAAAACTGTTGTGCTTATACTTTAATTTGTCTCTAGATTTTTTTATTTCTTTAATTTTTTCAGTGATCCATTGATTATTTTGTAGCATGTTGTTTAGCCAACACATTTTGTATTTTGTAGGTTTTTATTTGAAAGGTTGTTGTTGAATCGCGACGCCGGGATTCTTGGCCTCCAGAGAAGAATAATTCAATCCGGGGCCAGAGACGAGGCTTGATCGCTCACAGCTTTTGTGTAATAAAGTTTTATTTTTATTAAAGTATAAAGGAGATAGAGAAAGCTTCTGACATAGGCTTCAGAAGGGGGTAGAAAGAGTACCCGCTTGTTAGTGTTAGCAATGAAGTTATATACTCTCCAGTAAATCCAAAGAATGTCTGGAGGTTGTAAAGACCTCACCAGACCTACTCCCATAATTTACATTTTAAGATAATGGAATTAGCCAGAAAGTTTAATCCAGAGACTGTCCTCAAGCATAATACATTGTTACATAATCCTAAGTAATGTAGAGAAGGAAAAAATGTTGGTCCTTTTTTCCTCCTTGAGAATTCCAGACCCCTCTCTCCTTGAGGACCCCTAGACTTCTTATCAACCTGCTTAGGAAATGACTCTCTATATTTTCTTGTAGTTTAAGTTTATTTTTAATCTCAAAATGTTATGATCAGTAAAGATGCATGGTATGATTTCAATGTTCTTAAATTTACCAAGACTCACCTTGTAGCTCAACATTTGATGAGTCTTGAAGAATATTCTATATATACTTGAGAAGAATGTGTACTCTACCCCACTTTAATCAATGAACAGATCATGCAGGCAGAAAATTAATAAGGAAACAGAGACCTTGAATGACACTTTAGACAGGTTAGACTTAATTGATATTTATAGAGCATTCCATTGAAAATCAGTAGAGTACACATTCTTCTCAAATGCTGGGCCACAAGGTGAGTCTTGGTAAGTTTAAGAAGATTGAAATCATACCATACATCTTTTCTGATCATAACATTTTGAGATTAAAAATAAACTACAAGAAAATAAAAACCTACAAAACACAAAAATGTGTTGGCTAAACAATGTGCTACAAAATAATCAATGGATCACTGAAAAAAATTAAAGAAAGAAATGAAAAAAATCTAGAGACAAATTAAAGTATAAGCAAAATGGTATGAAACCTATGGGGTGTAGCAAAACAGTTCTAAGAGGGAAGCTTATAAATAAAATCTCACCTCAAATAAACAAATTTACACCTAAAACTACTGGGGTAAGAAGAGCATATAAAACCTAAAGTTAATAGTATAAATCATAAAATTCATAACACAAAATAAAAACAAAGAAAACTATTGCAATAATGAAACCAACAGAGTGTTCTTTGAAAAGATAAACACAACTGATAAACCTTAAGCCAGACTCATCAAGAAAAAATGGAAGAAGACTCAAAGCAACAAAATTAGAAGTGAAAAAGTAGAAGTTACAATTAATTCCACAGAAATAGCAAGAATCATAAGAGAATACTATGGGCAACTGTATATCAATAAAATGGACAACCAGGAAGAAATAGGCAAATTCTTAGAAAGGTACAGTCTATCAAGGATGAACCAGTAAGAAATAGAACATATGAACAGATCAGTTACAAGCACTGAAGTGAAACTGTGATTTAAAACATCCCAGCAACAAAAAGTTCAGGCTTCATAGGTGAATTCTACCAACGTTTAGAAAAGTGTTAACACTTACCTTTCTGAAACTGTTTCGAAAATTGCAGAGGAAAGAAAACTTCCACAATCATTTTATGAGGTTACCGTTATTCTGACACCTAAATCAGACAGAGAGACTATATAAAAAAGAAAATTACAGATCATTAACAGAACCATTTATGAGCATAGATGCAAAAATTCTCAATGAAATATTACCAATGAAAATCCAACAATACACTCAAAAGATCATACAGCTTTTTTAAGAAGGATTCATACCAGTGATACAAGGATTTTTCAATATATGCAAGTTAATCATTAAGATACTTCACATCAAGAAATTGAAAAATGAAAATCATATGATCAGCTTAATAAGTGCAGAAAATGCTTTTGACAAAATTGAGTACCTATTTATAATAAAACTGTCCTGAAAGTGAGCATAGAGGAAACACACGTCAATGTAATAAAGTCCGTATATGACAAACCTTATAGCTAGCATCTTGCTTATTGATGAGAAGCTGTAACCATTCCTTCTAGATCAAGAACAAGACAAAGATGTCCATTTTTACCACTTTTATTCAGCATAGTTCTGGAAGTCCCAGCTACAGCAATCAGAGAAGAAAAGGAAGTAAAATTAATCCTAACTGAAAAAGAAGTTAAACTGTCCCTGTTTGCAAATGACATTGAATTATACATAGAAAACCCTGAAGATTTTACCAGAATACTACTAGAGTTCATCAATAAATCTGGTAAAATTTCAGGTTACAAAATTAATACACATAAATAAGTGGCATTTGTATATACTAAAAATGAAAGCTCAGAAGGAGAAATTCAATATATAGTACAATTTACCATTGCATCAAGAAGAATAAAATTCCTAAAATAAACCTACCTCAGGAGACAAAAGACTTGTACAACAAAAACTATAAAACACTGATGAAAGAAATCAAAGAAGACATAAACAGAACTTTTAAATGTTCACAGATTGGAAGAATCAGTATTGTCAAAATTATTATACTCCACAAGGTATTCTACAGATTCAATGCAATCCTTATCAAATTACCAATGGCATTTTCACAGAACTAGAACAGAAACTCTTAAAGTTTGTGGCATGACACAAAAGACTCCAAATAATCAAAGAAATATTCAGAAAGTAAACAGAGGTGGAGGAATCAGGCCTCCTGACTTCAGTATATTAGCTGCAGTCATCAAAACAATATGGTACTGGCCGAGAAATAGAAAAAATACATCAATGGAACAGGAAAGAAAATGCATAAATAAGCCCATACATTTATAGCCAATTGATCTATGATAAAGGAGGCAAGACTGCACAGGGTACGCAAGACAATACGAATGGAGAAGCAGCTCATGAAAACATGTTCAACATTGCTAAATATTAGAGAAATGCAGAATAATACTAAAATGAGATATCACCTCAGAACAGTCAGAATGGTTATCATCAAAAAAATCTGCAAACAGTAAATACTGGAGAGGATGTGGAGAGGAGTGACTACCTATCTACGCTGTTGGTAGTAATGCAAATGGGTACAGATACTATGGAGAATGTTATGAAGATTCCTGAAAAAGCTAAAAATAGAGCTATCATTTGACCCTGAAATTCCATTCCTGGATATACATCCAGAGGGGGAAAACAAAACAAAACATGATCTGAAAAGATACATGTGCCCCAATATTCGCTTTAGCACTGTTTGCAATACCCAAGGTGTGGAAGCAACTTAAATGCCCATTGACAGAGAAATGAATAAAGAAGATGTGGTATGTATATGTTGTTATTTTCAGTAGCTAAGTCATGTCCAACTCTGTGACCTCATGGACTATAGCACACCAGGCTCCTTTGTCCTCCACTATGTCCAGAAGTTTGTTCAAATTCATGCCCATTAAGTTGGTGATGCTATCTAATCATCTCATCCTCTGCTGACCCTTCTGTTTTAGTCTTTGATTTTTCCTAGCGTCAGTTTCTTTACCAATGAGTTGCACTTTGCTTCAGGTGGCCAAAGTGTTGGAGCATCAGCTTTAGAACATACACTCCACGATTGACTGATATGATCTCTTTGCAAAAGAATCTCCTCCAGCACTACAATCCCAAAGCACAAATTATTTGATTCTCAGCATTTTTATGGTCCAACTTTTATATATGTACATGACTACTGGAAAATCATAGCTTTGACTAGATGGACTTTTGTTGGGACAGTGATGTCTCTGCTTTTTAATATGGTGTCTAGGTTTGTCATACCTACAGAATGGAAAGGTTACCCACTCCAGTAGTCTGGCCTGGAGAATTTCATGGACTGTATAGTCCGTGGTGTAACAAAGAATTGGACACAACTGAGTGACTTTCACTTTCATTAGGTTTGTCATAGATTTCTTTCCAAGAAATAGGCATCTTTAAATGTCATGGCTGAAGTCATTGTCCACAGTGATTTTGGAGCCCAAGAAAAGAAAATATATCATTTCTTTCATTTATTTACTCTTATGTTTTCCAGGAATAGATGGGATCAGATGCCACAATCTTATTTTATTTAATGTTGTTTCAATCCAGCTTTCTCACTCTCCACCTTTACCATCTTTAAGAGAGTCTTAAGTTCCTCTTCACACTTTCTGCCATTAGAGTGGTTGTTGCTGTTCAGGACACAGTCATGTCCAACCCTATGCAACCCCATGGACTGCAGCATGCCAGACTTATATGACCTTCACTGTCTCCTAGAGTTTGCTCAAATTCATGTCCATTGAATCAATGATGCCATCCATCATCTCATCCTAGATTGCTCCCTTCTCTTCCTGTCCTCAATCTTTTCCAGCATCAAGGTCTTTTCCAGTGAGTCAGCTCTTCACATCACATGGCCGATATATTGCAGTTTCAGCTTCAGAATCAGTCCTTCCAATGAATATTCAGAGTTCATTTCCTTTAGGATTAACTGGTTTTATATCCTTGCCATCCAAGGGACTCTCAAGAGTTTTCTCTGGCACCACAATTCCAATGCATCAATTCTTTGGCATCACCCTTCTTTATTGTCCAAATTTCACATCTGTACTTCACTACTGGAAAAATCTGAGTGTTGAATATGCAACCTTTGTTGGCAAAGTGATGTCTCTGCTTTCTTATAAGCTATTTTTGCTTCTTGTAGCTTTTCTTCCAAGGAGCAAGAGTCTTTTAGTTTCATGGCTGAGGTCACTGTTTGCAGTGATTTTGGAGCTGAAGAAACAAAATCTGTCATTGGTTATATTTTTACCCCCATTGATTTGCCACGAAGTGATAGGACTGGATGCCATGATCTTAGGTTTTAGAATGCTGAATTTTAAGCCAGCTGTTTTACTCTCCTCTTTCAGCTTCATCAAGAGACTCTTTAGTTTCTCTTCACTTTTTGCCATTAAGGTGGTGTGAATTGCACTTTTGAAGTTACTGATATTTCTCCTGGCAAGCATGATTCCAGCTTGAGCTTCATCCAGCCTGGCATTTCACATGATGTATGCTGCATATAAGCTAAATAAGCAGGGTGACAATATAAAGCCTTGACGTACTCCTCTCCAAGATTTGAACCAGTTCATTGTTCCATGTCTGGTACTAAATGTTGCTTCTTGACCTGCATACCTCAGATGGCAGGTAAGGTGATCTGGTATTCCCATCTCTTTAACAATTTTCTACACTTTGTTGTGATCCACATAGTCAAAGCTTTAGTGAATCAATGAAGCATAGTAGATATTTTTGGAATTCCCTTGCTTTTTCTGTAATTTGATTTCTGGTTCCTTTGCCTTTTCTAAATACAGCTTGTACATCTGGAAGTTCTCAGTTCATGTACTGTTGAAGCCTAGCTTGAAGGATTATGAGCATTGCCTTGCTAGCATGTGAAATGAGTGCAGCTGTGTGGTAGTTTAAACTTTCTTTGGCATTGCCCTTTTTTGGAACTGGAATAAAAACTAACATTTTCAGTCCTGTAGTCACTGCTGAGTTTTCCAAATTTGCTAATATGTTGGATGCAGCACTTTAACAGCAGTTATCTTTTAGATTTGAAATAGCTCAGTGGAATTCCTTCATCCTCATTAGCTTTGTTTATGGTGATGCTTCCTAAAGCCCACTTGACTTCTCTAGGTGAGTTACCACACCATCACAGTTATTTAGGTCTTTAAGACTTTCTTTGTATAATTCTTCTGTGTATTCTTGCCATCTCTTCTTAATCTCTTTTGCTTCTGTTTAGGTCTGTACCATTTCTGCCCTTTATTGTGTGCTTTTTTCCTTTATTCTGTCCTTTATCTTTGCATGAAATTCTCCCTGGTATCTCTAATTTTTTTTGGAAAGACTTCTAGACTTTCCCATTGCATTGCTTTTCCTCTATTTTTGCATTGTTCACTTAAGATTTTCTCATTTTTCTTGGCTGTTGTTTGGAAATCTGCATTCACATGGGTATATATTTCCTTTTTCTTAGCCTTTTGCTTCTCTTCTTTTCTCAGCTATTTGTATGGCTTCTTCAGACAACCATTTCACCTTTCTCCATTTCTTTTCCTTGTGGATGATTTTTATCATTACCTCCTATACAGTGTTAGAAATATCTGCCCATAGCTCTTCAGACACTCTGTCTATCAGATCTAATCCCTTGACACTATTTGTCATTTCCACTGTATAATCATAAAGGATTTGGTTTAGGTCATACCTGAATGGCCTAGTGGTTTTCCCTACTTTCTGCAATTGAAGTCTGAATTTGGCAACATGGAATTCATGATTTGAGCCACAGTCACCTCCTGGTCTTGTTTTTGCTGACTGTATAGAGCTTCTCTATTTTTGGTTGCAAAGAATATAATTAATCTGATTTGGGTATTGACCATCTGGTGATGTCCATGGGTAGACTCATATCTTGTGTTGTTTGAAGAGGGTGTTTGCTGTGACCAGTGCATTCTCTTGGCAAAACTCTGTTAGCTTTTTTCCTGTCTCATTTTTCTTGATTTCCTAGTTTTGCATCCAAATCCTCTATGATGAAAAGGACATCCTTTTGAATTAGAGTGATATCCTCTGTATATCTGAGGTTTTGATATTCCTAAAAGCAATCTAATTCCAGTTTGTGATTCATCCAGCCTGGAATCTTACATGATCTACTCTGCATATAAATTAAATAAGCAGGTCAACAACATACAGCTTGTCAAACTCCTTTCCCAATTTTGAACCAGTTAGATTGTTGCTCCATGTCCTGTTCTAACTGCAGCTTCTTGACTCACATACTGGTTTTTCAGGAGACAGGTAATATGCTCTGATACTCCCACTTTTTAAATAATTTCCCACAGTTTGTTGAGATCCACAGTCAAAGGCTTTGGACTAGTCAGTGAAGCAGTAGTAGACGTTTTCTTCTGGAATCACCTTTCTTTCTCCATGATCCAACAAATAGTGACACTTTGATCTCTCATTTCTCTGCCTTTTGGAAACCCAGCTTGTATACCTGGAAGTTCTTGATTCACACTCCTGAAGCCTAGTGTGGACATATATACAATGGAATATTATTCAGTAATTAAAATGATTACCATTGTAGTAATCAATGTAGTAAAATGACACCATTTGTAGCTACACAGATGGACCTAGAATTTGTGATACTCAGTGAAGTAAGTCAGAAGAAGAACGTCATATGACATCTTTTATGTACAGTCTCAAAAGAAGTGATACAAATGAACTTATAAAGCAGAATCAGAATCAAAGTCTTCGTGAATGAACTTATGGTTGCCTGGGGGAAGGATTGAGGGAAGGGATAGCTAGGGCTTTGAGAAAGGACATGTACACACTGTTATGTTTAAAATAGATAACAATTAAGGACATACTTTCTAGACATGGAACTCTACTCAATGTTATATAGCAGCCTGGATGAGAGTACAATTTGGGGGAAAACTGACACGTGTATATGTATAGTTGAGTTCCTTCACTGTTCACCTGAAACTATCACATTTTCTCTTAATTGATTACACCTAATACAAAATTTTAAAAATGATTTTTAAAAGGCAAACGGTGATTTTTTTTTAAATGACATGGATTAAAGACATCATTTCAGCTACTGAGAGGAAAATGGATTAGTTAGGTTGACAGAGAAAAGAAAATAAAAACTAGGAGGATATTGTAATGGTTTAATCAGGAAATAGAGGTGGTTTGAGGTATAGTAATACCTCAAGTAATACCTCAATTTTTATGGCAACATAAAAATTAATATCTAAATGTAAAATATTTTGAGACATTTATCTTAGTGTGAAAATGGATATGAAAGATGACTATTTATGAGAAATCCAAGAGTGAGAGATTTTGCTTTGTATGAATGCTTTGATTAGGTTATTTCTAAGACCTATTTCAGATAGTCTGTAATCTCATTATACTGCAACACTTTAATGACTACAATATAGCAGTTTCAAAAAATGAGACTATATTTTGAATTTACTGCCCCAGGCCTACTTGGGACAAGGAAGACAGGGAAGGCAGGGATGGAAGATTTCATTTGATTCATTACATCTTTTTTTTTTTTAATTAATTTTTATAGTACAGTTTGATTTAAAATGCTGTTTTATTTTCTACTGTACAGTAAGGTGAATCATATATATATATATATATATATATATCCACTTTTTTTTTTAGTTTCCTCTTCCCATATTATTATTGAGTATTGAGTAGAGTTTCCTGTTCTCTATAGTATGTTCTTAATAATTATTTATTTTATATACACTAACATGGAAGAAACACAAGTTGAAATCAAGATTGCTGGGAGAAATATCAATAACCTCAGATACACAGATGACACCACCCTTATGGCAGAAAGTGAAGGGGAACTCAAAAGCCTCTTGATGAAAGTGAAAGAGGAGAGTGAAAATGTTGGCTTCAAGCTCAACTCAGAAAATGAAGATCATGGCATCTGGTCCCATCACTTCATGGGAAATGATGGGGAAACAGTGGAAACAGTGTCAAATTTTATTTTCCTGGGCTCCAAAATCACTGCAGATGGTGACTGTAGCCATGAAATTAAAAGACGCTTACTCCTTGGAAGAAAAGTTATGACCAACCTAGATAGTATATTCAAAAGCAGAGACATTACTTTGCCAACTAAGGTCTGTCTAGTCAAGGCTATGTTGTTTTTTCCTGTGGTCATGTATGGATGTGAGAGTTGGACTGTGAAGAAGGCTGAGCACTGAAGAATTGATGCTTTTGAACTGTGGTGTTGGAGAAGACTCTTGAGAGTCCCTTGGACTGCAAGGAGATCCAACCAGTCCATTCTGAAGGAGATCAGCCCTGGGATTTCTTTAGAAGGAATGATGCTAAAGCTGAAACTCCAGTACTTTGGCCACCTCATGCGAAGAGTTGACTCGTTGGAAAAGACTCTGATGCTGGGAGGGATTGGAGGCAGGAGGAGAAGGGGACAATAGAGGATGAGATGTCTGGATGGCATCACTGGCGTGATGGACGTGAGTCTGAGTGAACTCCGGGAATTGGTGATGAACAGGGAGGCCTGGCGTGCTATGATTCATGGGGTCGCAAAGAGTCAGACATGACTGAGTGACTGAACTGAACTAAACTGAACATGTATATGGGGCTTTCTCAGTAGCTCAGTGCCTGTAATGCAGGAGATGCAAAAGACACATCTTCCTGGGTCAGGAAGATCCCCTGGAGAAGGGAATGGCAGCCCACTCCAGTATTCTTGCCTGGAGAATCCCATGGACAGTGAAGGGTTATTTATTTATCCTGGTGGCTCAGCTGGTAAAGAATCCACCTGCAATGTGGAAGATCTGTGTTTGATCCCTGGGTTGGGAAGATCCCTTGAAGAAGGAAACAGCTATCCACTCCAGTATTCTGCCCTGAGAATTCCATGGACTATATAGTCCATGGGGTCACAAATTTGTTGCTTCTCCTCTTTCCCTCTTGGCATCCATATGTTTGTTTTCTATATCTTAATTCACTTCATACTTGTTTTTTCAAACTCCAAAGGCCTGACAGAGATTCCCTATTTACTTATTTTTCAGGATAACTAAGTACCCTCCTGATGACTTCTGAAGTTAATATATGTTAGTAGCATGACAGCAGTGTCATCCTCTGACAAGTAATTACAAACAACTGTTAAAATTAAAATAAAAAAAATTCTGCAATGAAACTGGCTAATTTCCCTGGATTGATTATGATTAAAGACCTGTAAAAATCCTCCCTCCACAATGATTCTCTAACTTGCTGAGATTCTCAAGGAAAGGTTATTTATGCTCTACCTGCATCTTAGTTGTCACTAGACTCTCTTTAACGGAGGAACAGGAGATTTTTAAGTAAACTATTGTGAATAAAGACAAAATTTGTTTCCAAAACAATTGTCTGGAAGTTAGTAGCAACCCAATTTTCATCATGCAATGTAGCCATTAATTAGCTAGGTGCCAAAGGTTGATGGCGATGGCACCCCACTCCAGTACTCTTGCCTGGAAAATCCCCTGGACAGAGGAGCCTGGTGGGCTGCAGTCCATGGGGTCGCGAAGAGTCGGACACGACTGAGCAACTTCACTTTCACTTTTCACTTTCAAGCATTAGAGAAGGAAATGGCAACCCACTCCAGTGTTCTTGCCTGGAAAATCCCAGAGACAGGGCAGCCTGGTGGGCTGCCATCTATGGGGTCTCACAGAGTCGGACACAACTGAAGCGACTTAGCAGCAGCAACAGCAGCAAAGGTTAATGGGAGGGGTTGGGGAGAAAATATGTCAGAATGGAAGAAAAAAAATGATTTAATTTTCCTTGACAAATTTTCTTTCCTACAGCTCCATCAGAAGGGACAGTCTGATTGAAGATCTGTAGCTATCTTTCTAATTTAATATCTGTTGTTTATTTATTTTTGCTCTAATTTATTTTAGCTCAATAAATTTTAGAGGAGAGCCAATATTATAAAAAAATATTGTAAATTGAATTAAATTTTTATCAAATGCTCATAATCCTGATGCTTGAAAAACAAACAAACACCAAAAAAAAAAAAAATAAACAAACAAATAAGAAAGTGACTGCAGTTTCCTGGAAGTAATTTCAGTTTTAACTTTCTATGAACTTGAGGTAAATTTTTTAATATTAATTTTTAAAAATTCCAGATTCTTTCCTCCAGAATTAATATTGCTAGCAGTGAATATAAAGGAAAACTTCTTGAGAAAATTCTTAGCAAGACTTCCTGAAATCAGAAAGATTCATCACACATAGTGGGTACTCAATGAATACTGAATCACTAAAGACAAAACAATTTTAAATGATGAAAAGACAGGCTAAAGTTTTAATAGATAATGGCTCAAAAGATCAAACAATTAAAACTATACACTATGATTACTACCAGAGAGACGTTAACTGCATGATGAACAGACTGTAGCCATGGTGTAAACTGCTCCGTCTTAAGTAGTACTGAATCTGTGGCTATCACAATTCCAATAACTGGTCTTAAGAAAATGGGATTAACACTATTGTTCATAAGATGATGCTGTGAAAGTGCTGCACTCCATATGCCAGCAAATCTGGAAAACTCAGCAGTGGCCACAGGACTGGAAAAGGTCAGTTTTCATTCCAATCCCAAAGAAAGGCAATGCCAAAGAATGCTCAAACTACCACACAATTGCACTCATCTCACATGCTAGTAAAGTAATGCTCAAAATTCTCCAAGCCAGGCTTCAGCAATATGTGAACCGTGAACTCCCTGATGTTCAAGCTGGTTTTAGAAAAGGCAGAGGAACCAGAGATCAAATTGCCAACATCGGCTGGATCATGGAAAAAGCAAGAGAGTTCCAGAAAAACATCTATTCTGCTTTATTGACTATGCCAAAGCCTTTGACTGTGTGGATCACAATAAACTGTGGAAAATTGTGAAAGAGATGGGAATACCAGACCACCTGACCTGCCTCTTGAGAAATCTGTATGCAGGTCAGGAAGCAACAGTTAGAACTGGACATGGAACAACAGACTGGTTCCAAATAGAAAAAGGAGTACGTCAAGGCTGTATATTGTCACCCTGCTTATTTAACTTCTATGCAGAGTACCTCATGAGAAATGCTGGATTGGAAGAAGCACTAGCTGGAATCAAGATTGCTGGGAGAAATATGAATAACCTCAGATATGCAGATGACACCACCCTTATGGCAGAAAGTGAAGAGGAGCTAAAAAGCCTCTTGTTGCAAGTGAAAGAGGAGAGTGAAAAAGTTGGCTTAAAGCTCAACATTCAGAAAATGAAGATCATGGCATCTGGTCCCTTCACTTCATGGCAAATAGATGGGGAAACAGTGGAAATAGTGGCAGACTTTACTTTTGGGGGCTCCAAAATCACTGCAGATGGTGACTGCAGCCATGAAATTAAGAGACACTTACTCCTTGGAAGAAAAGTTATGACCAACCTAGATAGTATATTCAAAAGCAGAGACATTACTTTGCTGACTAAGGTCCGTCTAGTCAAGGCTATGCTTTTTCCTGTGGTCATGTATGGATGTGAGAGTTGGACTGTGAAGAAGGCTGAGCGCAGAAGAATTGATGCTTTTGAACTGTGGTGTTGGAGAAGAGTCTTGAGAGTCCCTTGGACTGCAAGGAGATCCAACCAGTCCATTCTGAAGGAGATCAGCCCTGGGATTTCTTTGGAATGAATGATGTTAAAACTGAATCTCCAGTACTTTGGCCACCTCATGCGAAGTGTTAACTCATTGGAAAAGACCCTGATGCTGGGAGGGATTGGGGGCAGGAGGAGAAGGGGATGGCAGAGGATGAGATGGCTGGATGGCATCACGGACTCAATGGACGTGAGTCTGGGTGAACTCCGGGAGTTGGTGATGGACAGGGAGGCCTGGCGTGCTGCGATTCATGGGGTCGCAAAGAGTCGGACACGACTGAGCAACTGAATGGAACGGAATCTATATCTATGTGGGCATCAAGATAACTGCAGTTTGTTGTATCTGTATATGTAATCAGGACTAAAATAGATTGGCAAAGGTACATTTAATTCAGATGACCTTATATTTACTACTGTGGGCAAGAATCCCTTAAGAGAAATGGGGTAACCATCAAAGTCAACAGAGTCTGAAATGTATTACCTGGGTGCAATCTCAAAAATGACAGAATGCTCTCAGTTCATTTCCTGGGAAAAATATTCTATATCAAAATAATCCAAGTTCAGGTCACAACCAATAAACTGAAGAAGCTGAGATTGGATAGTTCTATGAAGACCTACAAGATCTTCTAGAACTGATGCCAAAAAGAGATGTCCTTTTCATCATAGAGAACTGCAATGCAAAAGTAGGAAGTCAAGAGATACCTGGAGTAACAGGCAAGTTTAGCCTTGGGGTACAAAACGAAGCAGGGAAAAGGCTAACAGAATTTTGACAGCCGGTGCACTGGTCATAGCAAATACGCTCTTCCAGCAACACAAGAGATGAGTCTACACATGGATATTACCAGAAGGTCAATACCAAAATGAAACTGATTATATTCTTTGCAGCTAAACTTGGAGAAGCTCTATACAGTCAGCAAAAGCAAAACCTAGATCTGACTGCAGCTCAGATCATGAACTCCTTATTGCCAAATTCACACTTAAATTGAAGAAAGTAGGGAAAATCAATAGGTCATTCAGGTATGACCTAAACCAAATCTCTTATGATTGTATAGTGGAAGTGACAAATAGATTCAAGGGATTAGATCAGATAGAATTGTTCAGGAGGTGATGATCAAAACCATCCTTAAGAAAAAGAAACACAAAAAGTTAAAATAGCTGTTTGAGGAGGCCTTACAACTAGCTGAGAAAAGAAGAGAAGCAAAGGGAAAGGATAAAAGGAATGATGTACCCATCTGAATACAAATTTCCAAAGAATAATAAGGAGAAAGAAGAAAGCTTTATTAAGTGAACATCGCAAAGAAATAGAGGGAAACAATAGAATGGGGAAGACTAGAGATCATTTCAAGAATATTAGCGATAGCAAGGGAATATTTTATGCAAAGATGGGCACAATAAAAGGCAGAAGTGGTATAGACCTAGCAGGAGCAGAAGACATTAAGGAGAGGTGTCAAGAATACACAGAAGGACTGTACAAAAAAAGGTCTTAATGACCTAGATAACCATGATGTTGTAGTCATTCTCCTAAAGCTAGATACCCTGGAGTGTGTAGTCAAGTGGGCTTTAGGAGTCAATACTACGAACAAACCTAGTGGAGATGAAGAATTCCAGCTAAGCTATTTGAAATCTTAGAAATTGATATGGTTAAAGTGATGCCTTCAATAGGTTAGCAAGTTTGGAAAACTCCATTCAAACTACTGCAAAATTGGACTCATTTTGCTTATGAGCAAGGTAATACTCAAAATTCTTCAAGGTACACTTCAACAGGGCATGAGCTGAGAACCTCAAGATATACTAACTGGATTCAGAAAAAGCAGAGGAACCAGAGATCATATTGATAACATCCATTGGGCCGTATAAAAAACAAAGGTATTTAAAAAAAAAAATCTACTTCTGTTTTACTAGCTACACTGAAGTCTTTGACTGTGGATCACAACAGTATGTGGAAAATTCATAAAGAGATGAGAATACCAGATCTGCTTACCTGTCTTTTGAGAAACCTGTATGCAGGCCAAGAAGTGACAGATAGAACCAGATTTGGAAAAACAAACTGGTTCAAAACTGGAAAAGTAGTATGTCAAGGCTGTATTTTGTCATTGTTTATTTAACTTATATACAGAGTACATAATGCAAAATGTTGGGCTGGATGAAGGTCAATCTGGAAACAAGATTGCTGGGAGAAATAGGAATAACTTCAGGTATGCAGATGACACCACCCTAATTGCAGAAAGCAAAAAGATACTAAAGAATCTCCTGATGAAGGTGAAAGAGGAGAGTGGAAAAACTGGTTTAAGGATCATCATTCAGAAAACTAAGATCATGGCTTCTGGTCCCATCACTTCATGACAAATAGATGGGGAAAAAAATGGAAACAGTGACATACTTTATTTTCTTGGGCTCCAAAATCACTAAGAATGGTGACTGCATCCATGAAACTAAAAAACAAACAAACAAACAAAAACAAAAACAAAACACCTTGCTCTTTGGAAGAAAAACTATGACACATCTAGACGCATTTGAAACACAGAAACATCACTTTGCCAACAAAAGTCCATATTGTCAAAGCTGTTTCCTCGCGCCCCCCCCCCATTAGTCCTGTATGGATGTGTGAGTTGGACCATAAAGAAGCTAAACACCAAAGAAGGCATACTTTTGAACTGTGGTGCTGGAGAAGACTCTTGAGGGTCCCTTGGACTGCAAGGAAATCAAATCAGTCAATCCTAAAGGAAATCAGTCCTGTATAGTCATTGGAAGGACTGATGCTAAAGCTGCAATACTTCAGCCCCATGATGCAGAGTCAACTAATTGGGAAAGACCCTGATATTGGGGGGAAATAAAGGGCTACAGAAAATAAGATGCTGGATGGCATCATCAGCTCAATGGACTTGAGTCAGAGCAAGTTCTGGGACATGGTGAAAGACAGGAAAGCCTACTCTGCTGCAATCTATGAGTTTGCAAAGAGTTTTACACAACTGAGTGACTCAACAAAAACAACAACATCTCATAGAAATAAAATAATGTCTGTCAGAGGGGATTCGTAAGCAGCTCATTCCCCCCTTTCCTCTTTTGTCTATTTCTGTTTCCCTTATACCTTAATTATAAAAAGGAGGTAACTAGGTAACATTTAATATAACTTTTGATTTATTCCCAACTAAATGTACACAATACCTTCTGTAATCTGTTGATTCATTTGCTATCTTAAAAGAAGTCAACATGAAGAATTCATTAGTTAAAGAATGACTAGTTCTCTACCCTTATTATGTCCCTTAGCAATCCTGCAGACAGACTACAAAGGGATTAGAAAATATCTGAAGAAAGATCATGGGAACTCAGCCAGACTTCATATAATGAAAAATGAGGCAGAGCTTGACTTCCTCTCCTGATGATTCTTTCCTGATAGCTCAGTTGGTAAAGAATTTGTCTGCAATTCAGAAGACCCTGTATCAGTTTCTGGATCCAAAAAATCCACTGGAGAAGGGATAGACTAACCACACCAGTATTCTTGGGGTTCCCTTGTAGCTCAGCTGGTAAAGAATCTGCCTGCAATGCTGGAAACCTTGGCCTGACCCTGTATTGGGAAGATTCCCAGGAGAACAAAAAGTCTACCCACTCCAGTATTCTGACCTGGAGAATTACATGGACTATAGCCATGGGCTCACAAAAATTGGACACAACTGAGCAACTTTCACCTATACTTTCAGCTGATGATTCGCTGAGATTCTTTTCCCCTTTCTGTTTAAAAACTATTATAGCTGAACACCATCTTTGGAGGTTTTTTTTTTTTTTTTTTGCACATTTGTCCACCTTCTTTCCAGATTGCTAGCTTTCCAATTAAAACAACTTTCCATTCTGCCAACATTTGCTCTCAAGTATTCACTTTTGAGCAGTGAACAACTGAATCTGAGTTCAGCAACAGTGAGAAGCAAGCTCCTTATTATAGATCTTAGGTGTTTTCTCCATGCTTTAAGTGAAGAAAAAAGATTGTGACACCATTGAAGTAAAAACACGTTACCCTTCTTCTGAGTACTACATCCTTAATCATGGACTTTTTGTTTCTCAAGTGATCCTTTATTAAGATTTCAAATTCCTTTTCAGATTGTAAACATGATTTCTTATCCTTTACATCTCTTCTACACACTAGAAAGTAAGTTAAGGATCAGGGAAGGAGATTAGCATTTACCAAGGACTTCATGTACATGTTCTCCATGGATACAGATGTTTATATAATTTAAAACTCTCAGTCACCCTATGAGGTTCTAACTATTTATTACTTGATAAAAATAGGCAAATTGAATTTTGAGATACCCAATGTTTGCCAGCAGATGAATGCAGAAAAAAAAATGTGACTTTAACTTATTTATATTGCTTTTATCAAATGTCTATTAACCACTAACCTGATGGTATGAACTAAATCTTCTCTTTACTTCAAGAGGAAGAAATCATGGCTGGATGATCTGAAAGACAGGTGTCAAGTAATCATTGCAGTCCATTCTGTTTTGATCTTATATCACTGTTCTGGTAATTAATGTCTCTAGAAGAACACAGCATATACATCTGTAGAATGTTATAGAGGAGGATTTAAAGTTGGTATTTAAGGATACTAGTACTGTTGACCAAAAGAGATAGAAAGGATATTATATTCTGAGGAACTATGATGAGTTCAGTTTAGTGAAAATGGATGAAAATTGCATGTGAAAGGAAAGAAAAATACCAAAATATCTGCTAAAATATTTCAAGGTGTTTTTCTTTAATATATTTAAAAATGATGGTCATATTTCAGAACTGAATTTAAATCCTGTTATATACTAACTGCATAGATTCCATCTCTGTTTTTTCTTTGTTTTGAAAATAACTATAGCATCCACCTCATAGGGATGCCTAGTGGAATATAACCCAATGGTAAAACTCTTGTAAATCCCTGCAGTCAGCACCCAGATCATTACGATCAGGAAAACATATGGGTGTTACTGCCTTTGTTTCAAGGCAGAGAAAATATTTTAAATGTTCATGTCAACTTTTCTACAGCTTTTGACATATTCAAGATTTTTCTGTGAAATAGAAATGCCATAAATGGTGCATACATCTCACCAGTGTCAAATTATTGACAGTTATTTCCATCATTTTTTGTTATATATTATTTCTCATAATGTTAAATAAAAATAGTCTTCTTGCCATTAGCAAGAACGACGCAAAGATTTTTCATTCTTCTTTCAAGAAATGGCAATGATATGAATAAACATTTACTGTACAACATGAACTATTTCCTCTAATAAGAATGTACCATACAACAATTCCATCACTATTATTGGATTCTTTTTTTTTTAACTGTTTGCACTGAGATGTTCATATGAACCATTTTTAAATTACACATAGAATTCAGAAGTACAAATAATGTGTCCAGGACCTCATTATTTTAACCTTAAAAAGGAAGTAAGCCCATGTGGGCTTACATTTTCATCCCTTGTAAGTAATGTAGAAGCAAACATATTAATTAATGCAAAACTGACTAGTTAATTGGCTAAATAATATATATATATGATAGACTATTCAATGATTTTTTAATATTCAGTGTAATAGTCTATAAGTGAAGTGTTTGATTTGGCTTAGGTAGATCATGAATTCCTTATAGTCAAACTCATACTTAAATTGAAGAAAGTATGGAAAACCACTAGACCATTCAGGTATGACCTATCAAATCCCTTATGATTATACAGTGGAAGTGAGAAATAGATTTAAGGGACTAGATCTGATAGACAGAGTGCCTGATGAACTATGGACAGAGGTTCGTGATATTGTACAGGAGACAGGGATCAAGACCATACCCATGGAAAAGATATGCAAAAAAGCAAAATGGCTGTCTGAGGAGGCCTTACAAATAGCTGTGAAAAGAGAAGCAAAAAGCAAAGGAGAAAAAGAAAGATATAAGCATCTGAATGCAGAGTTCCAAAGAATAGCAAGAAGAGATAAGAAAGCTTTCCTCAGTGATCAATGCAAAGAAACAGAGGAAAAGAAGAGAATGGGAAAGACTAGAGATCTCTTCAAGAAAATTAGAGAAACCAAGGGAACATTTCATGTAAAGATGGGCTCGATAAAGGACAGAAATGATCTGGACCTAACAGAAGCAGAAGATAGTAAGAACAGGAGGCAGGAATACACAGAACTATACAAAAAAGATCTTCCTGACCAAGATAATCACGATGGTGTGATCACTCATCTAGAGCCAGACATCCTGGAATGTGAAGTCAAATGGGTTCTAGAAAGCATCACTATGAATAAAGCTAGTGGAGGTGATGGAATTCCAGTTGACCTATTTCAAATCCTGAAAGATGATGCTGTGAAAGTGCTGCACTCATGCCAGCAAATTTGGAAAATTCAGCAGTGAACACAGGACTGGAAAAGGTCAGTTTTTATTCCAATTCCAAAGAAAGGCAATGTCAAAGAATGCTCAAACTACTGCACAATTGCACTCATCTCACACGCTATTAAAATAATGCTCAAAATTCTCCAAGCCAGGCTTCAGCAATACATGAACCGTGAACTTCCAGATGTTCAAGCCGGTTTTAGAAAAGGCAGAGGAACCAGAGATCAAATTGCCAACATCGGCTGGATAATCAAAAAAGCAAGAGAGTTCCAGAAAAACATCTATTTCTGCTTTATTGACTAGGCCAAAGCCTTTGACTGTGTGGATCACAATAAAGTGTGGAAAATTCTGAGAGAGATGGGAATACCAGACCACCTGACCTGCCTCTTGAGAAATCTGTATGCAGGTCAGGAAGCAACAGTTAGAACTGGACATGGAACAACAGACTGGTTCCAAATAGGAAAAGGAGTACGTCAAGGCTGCATATTGTCACCCTGCTTATTTAACTTATATGCAGAGTACATCATGAGAAACGCTGGGCTGGAAGAAGCACAAGCTGGAATCAAGATTGCCAGGAGAAATATCAATCACCTCAGATATGCAGATGACACCACCCTTATGGCAGAAAGTGAAGAGGAACTAAAAGCCTCTTGATGAGAGTAAAAGAAGAGAGTGGAAAAGTTGGCTTAAAGCTCAACATTCAGAAAAGGAAGATCATGGCATCTGGTCCCATCACTTCATGGGAAATAGATGGGGGAAACAAACAGTGTCAGACTATTTTTTTGGGCTCCAAAATCACTGCAGATGATGACTGCAGCCATGAAATTAAAAGACGCTTACTCCTTGGAAGGAACGTTATGACCAACCTAGATAGCGTATTCAAAAGCAGAGACATTACTTTGCCAACTAAGATCTGTCTAGTCAAGGCTATGGCTTTTCCTGTGGTCATGTATGGATGTGAGAGTTGAACTGTGAAGAAAGCTGAGCACCGAAGAATTGATGCTTTTGAACTGTGGTGTTGGAGAAGACTCTTGAGAGACCCTTGGACTGCAAGGAGTTCAACCTGTCCATTCTGAAGGAGATCAGCCTTGGGATTTCTTTGGAAGGAATGATGCTAAAGCTGAAACTCCAGTTCTTTGGCCACCTCATGTGAAGAGTTAACTCACTGGAAAAGACTCTGATGCTCGGAGGGATTGGGGGCAAGAGGAGAAGGGGACGACAGAGGATGAAATGATTGGATGGCATCACTGCCTCGATGAGCCTGAATCTGAGTGAACTCTGGGAGTTGGTGATGGACAGGGAAGCCTGGTATGCTGTGATTCATGGGGTCACAAAGAGTCGGACATGACAGAGTGACTGAACTGAACTGTACTGAATTGAAATAGATAGTCCCTCTTTAAAATAAGGATTCCTATGAATTAAAAAACCAGTGACTTGACTGATATTACCAAGTCAGTATTAGAACCAGGAATAATTCATTGTACTCTTTGCATCTGGTGCAGTTCTCTGCTGAGTTCTATTTGAATGTGTCTGAGTGGGAATGTATGTGGTTGACTTAAAAGATACTTAAGCTCGCCTCTATCCACAGGCACATGAAAATTATAAGTATTCACAGATCATTTATTGATCATAGACATGAAAAGATTAGAAAAAAAATGTTTCTACAACTAAAGACATAAAGAAACCACATGAGAAATGGTAGGAGGGACAGAGACCCGTACACTTGGATCAGTGACCAACAAACAGGAGAATAATGACAACTGTAATGGTTCTCCCAAAAAGCAAGTGGTCTGATCCCCACAAGAAGTCCCCTAGTCCAGGAATCCTACACTGGAAGTTAAGATCCCAGAACATTTGGCTTTAATGTCAGTGGTGGTTACTTTCAGAAAAGCCAGAGAGGGCTGTGAGAAATAGAAAGTCCACATTTGAGAGGGCCCACGAAGTAATATGTTTCAGGATCCAGGACAAGAGAAGTAACTTGAAAAGAACCTACATCAGACCTACATGCTAATAACAAACTGCCTGCAAGAGAGGTAGGAGACAACTGGAGTTCATCTTGTAGATGCAGACATTGTTGGCAACTATTTTGGAGCACTCTTTCAGGTAGACAGTGGTGCTGATAAGGATCATCTTGGAATAATCTCTCTAGCTTAAAATGCCAGTATAAGGCTTTTCATCAGCCTGTCAACATCAGTATTAGAATACCTCACCCAAGAAACCAGCCAAAGACAAACCCCACTTGCCAGCAGGCCCGCTGGTGACTTAAGACTCCCTGAGGCCACAGCCATCTCGGAATCTGGTTCTGTTCACTAGAGAAAAGAGGACCCAGCCCCACACCTTAGTACACTGACACAAACATTAGGAACTCCAGCGTTCTGCATCCAGGGACTCACTTTCATTGGACCAGTGCATCAGTACTGGGGCCCTACAACCAAACACCTTGGGGCCGAGCTCCACTTACTGGTGAGACAGCCTGGTCCTCAGCCCTGCCAAGCGCTGGGCTGATACAAATCTGAAATCCTGGGCCCTGAAGCAAGAGACTCCAGAACTTGTCTTTGCTAACCAGTGGTCCAGCACTAGTGCCAGGCTACAGTGTTACCTACCAGAAAATAAGCAAAAGGTCCAGGACCCCCTGCCTCTCAATGGCAAATACCATGACTTACAAAGCTAGTAGGAGAATGAAAAGACAAAAGTAGTAAAATTATCTACTTGCATAGATAGTAAGGAATATAAAAAATGATGTAAAATATGATGTCAAAACCAAGTAAATATGGGGGGAAGGGAAGAAAATTACTGAGGTGTTAAAATGCATTTGAACTTAAGATATCAGCTATTTAATCATTGTTGTTGTTCTTATTCAGTTGTTAAGTCATATCTGACTCTTTGCTACCCCATGGACTGCAGCATGCCAGACTCCCCTTTCCTTCACGGTCTCCTAGAGTTTGCTTAGATTCATGTCCATTGAATCAGTAATGCTATCTAACCATCTCATTCTCTGCTTCTCCTTTCTGCTTTTGCTTTCAACTGTTCTCAGTGTCAGAGGAAAGAAAGAGTGAGAGAAAGGATGAAAGATTGCTATATATTCATCTCTTTTTTTTTTTATCATTCTCTAACACCATAAACAAAAATAATCTGCATTAAAGACCTAAATTTAAGACCAGATACTATAAAACTTCTGGAGGAAGACACAGGCAGAATACTCTCTGACACAAATTGCAGCAATATCTTTTTCAATCCATCTCCCAGAATAATAGAAATAAAAACAAAATAAACAAATAGATCCTGCTTAAATGCAAACATTTTGGCATAGCAAAGGAAATAATAAACACAATGAAAAGATAACCCAGAGAATAGGAGAAAATATTTTCAAATTATGTGACCAAGAAGAGATTAGTCTCCAAAACCAGCAAATAGCACATAATGTTTAATAGCATCAAAACAAGCAACCTAATCAACTAATGGATAGAAGACCTAAATAGACATTTCTTCAAAGTCGATATACAGGGGGCCAAGAGACACATGATGATATTTAAATATCATTAATTATTAGAGAAGTGAAAACCAAAACTACAATGAGATAAGACTTCACAACTGCCAAAAAGCTTATCATCAAAATATCCACAAATAATAAATGCAGGAGAGGATATGGAGAGAAGGGAAATCTCCTACACTGTTGATGGGAATATAAATTGGGATAGTCACTATGAAGAACAGTGTGAATGTTTGTTAAAGGGTAAAGGCAGAGTTACAGAGTTACTGTATAATACAGCAATCCCGTCCCTGGGCATATATCTGGAGAAAAACATGATCTGAAAATGTACATGCAACCCATTGTTGATTGCAGCAATATTTTCAATAGCCATGACAGGGAAACAACCTAAATGTCCATTGACAGAGGAATGAATAAAGAAGATGTGGTACATATATACAATGGAATATTACTCAGCCATTAAAAAGAATTAAATAATGCCATTTTCAGCAAAGTAAATGACCTAGAGATTGCCATACTGAGTGAAATAAGTCAGACAGAGGAGAAATATAGTGTGACATTCCTTATATGTGGAATCTAGGAAAAAATGATACAGATGAACTTACTTAAAAACAGAAACTGACTCACAGACTTAAGAGAATGAATTTATGGTTGCCAGGAGAAAGATGAGGGCAAGGGAGGGGATGGAACTTGGGATATGTACATACTGTTATATTTAAAATGGAAAACTGAAAAGGACCTAATGTACAGCACAGGGTTCTCTGCTTAATGTTGCATGGCAGTTACAACAGATCCACAGAAATACAAAGGATCATGACAGATTACACAATTATATGGAAATAAAATGGAGAGCAAGAAGAAACAGAAAAAATTCTAGAAATGTGCAATTCTGAAGACTGAACCAGGGAGAAATTGTCAGTAATTTCATTATCAGTAATAAAATTGAATCAGCAAAAATCAACCTCTTCCCTTCCCTCCAAAAAACCCACAAAATCTCAAGACAACAGTCTTCAAATGTGAATTCTACCAAAAGTTTAGAAAAGATTTGATGCCTATCTTTCTCAAATTCTTAAAAATGTTAAAGGAAAGAATGTTTCTGAACTCATTCCATGAGAGCAGTATCACCATGACACCAAAACCAAAGATATTACACACACACAAAAAAATAAAATTACAGACTGATATCACTATTGCTGACAAAATTTCTATGGTAAAAGCTATGGTTTTTCTAATAGTCAGTTATGGATATGAAAGTTAGACAATAAAAAGGCTGAGTGCCAAAGAATTGATGATTTTGAGCTATGTTGTTGGAGAAGATTCTTGAGAGTACCTTGGACAGCAAGGAGATCAAACCAGTCAATCCTAAAGGAAATTAAAGCTGAATGAATAGTCATTAGAAGAACTGATACTGAAGCTGAACCTTCAGTACTATGGCCACCTGATGTGAGGAACTGACTCCTTGGAAAAAACCCTGATGCTGGGAAAGATTGAAGACAGGAGGAGTAGGGGATGACAGAGAATGAGATGGTTGGATGGCATCACCAGCTCAATGGACATGAGTTTGAGTAAACTGCGGGAGTTGGTGATGGACAGGGAAGCCTGGCATGCTGCAGTCCATGGGGTCACAAATAGTTGGACAGGACTTAGCAACTGAACTAAACTGAGAAAATATAAAGAACCAAACAGAAGTGAAGAATACATTAACTGAATTTTTTAAAAAAATGTACTAAAAGAAATTGTTAGCATACTAGATTATACAGAAAATCAGTGAGGTGGAATACAGAGTAGTAGAAATCACTGATTCTGAAAAGAAATGAGAAGAAACATGAAAATAATTTAAGAGACATCTGGACATCAAGGATACAAATATTTGCATCATAGTTGTTGCAGAAAGAAAAGAGAGAGGTAAATGGGATGAGAATGTATTTAAAGACATAATAGTTAAAAACTTCTTTAACCTAGGAAAGAAAATTACCTAAGTGCAGAGAGTCCCATACTCTATTAACCCAAAGAGGAATGTACCAAGATACATTGAAATAAAAATATAAAAACAAAAGATAAACAAAATGCTAGAATCAACAAGGAAAATGCAGCAAATAACATACAAGGAAACTCTCATAAAGCTGTCAGCTGATTTTTCAGAAGAAACTCTGCATGATATAATTAAAGAAATGGAAGAGAGAAATCTACAGCTGATAATTCTCTACCAAGGAAAGGCTCTTTTTCAGATTTGATAGACAGTTGTATAGATAAGAAAAGGAAAATGAATTCAACATCAATAAGTCATTTACAACACACATTAAAGGAATTTTTCTATGCAAAACAAAGGGATAAAAATGGAAACAGGAAAATTACAAAGAAAACAGCTCACAGGTAAAGGCAAACATACAGTAAAGGTAGGAAGCCTTTCACACAGAAAAACTAGTAAGAAGTTTAACAGACAGAAAAAGTAAGATCATCTGTATCCACCGTAAGCATTTAAGGGATACAGAAAACAATTGATGTAAAATTTGATATCAAAATCAATAATCACTGGAGATAAAAGGACAAATGTGGGGTGTTTCAAATACATTTGAAATTAAGATATATGTAGAGAGATAAAGAGTGATAAATGAAAAACTTTTGGTAACTTCAAACCAAAAATCTATAATAGATATACATACAAAAAGCAAAAGGAATCCAAATATAAAACTAAAGATAGTCATTGAATCATAAGACAAGAGAACAAAAGGAGAAAATGTGTGTGTTGGGGGGGGGTTGTGTGGAGTGACTACAAAAACAAATTAAAAACAAGTTAATCAAATGGCAATAAGAACATACAATTTTGGGGGGCAGTCCCAAGATGGCAGAGGAATAGGACAGGGAGACCATTTTCTCTCACACAACTTCATCAAAGATCATTTGAATGCTGAGCCCCTTCCACAAAACAACTTCTGAATGCTGGCGAAGGACATCAGGCATCCAGAAAAGGCAGCCCAATCTCCTCAAAGGGAGTTAGGACAAAATATAAAAGACAAAAACTGAGATGAAAGATTTAAGGATGGACACCCATCCTGGGGAAGGAGTTGAGAAGAAGTCTCCACACAGTAGGAAACCATAAGGGATGCCCCACAGGCATGTCTGTGGGAGAGTTTTGAAATCTCAGAGGGCAACATAACCAGGAGGGGGAAACAAACAAACAAAACTCACAGAATACATACCACAACTGGCAGAGGAGAAGTGGCGCAGATGCTCACATCTGCCACCAGCAAGTGGCGGCTTGGCAGGGAGAAGTGGCTGTACCAGCAGTACTTAGGGTAAGGACTGGGCTGAATGCCCTGAGGACAATCTGTGGGAGCTAATGTGAAATAGCAATCCAAACCGTGGGATCACCAGAGAGATTAAAAAAAGAAGAAGAAGAAGAAGAAGAAAAAGAAAAAGAAAGAAAAGAAAATCTTTCCCGTGAAAGGCTGTAATGGTGCCCAGTGAACTCTGCTGCACTCACAGAACAAAGGATTGACTGAATATTAAAGAAAGCAAGCCAGCAGCTGCCATGTAGGGTCCTCTCTCCCTGAAGGCAGAGAAGCAGGTATGCAACAGCCAGAGCCAGAAGGCGAGGGGCTGTTGTATTCTCAGCCCCAGAGACCGCATCTTCAACCAAACTGTGATTAGGCTCCCAGCTGCTAAACTCGTCTTCCTGGGATTCTAGATGGGTGACATCTGCCAGGAGTGTCTGAAATCAGCATCCCAGGTGACACACGACACACCTGGGACTGTGCTTTCACGACACAGCCAGGAAATCAAGTGGCATGGACTGGGTAGGTGAATAAGATGCATGGCCCACCTGGGACAGAGGGCTTGCCAAACACCTGGTCACCTGAGCTGCTTGGACCTGGGAAGGGCACAAAACGCATGGCCCTTCTGGGGGGACTATGCCCTTGTGGAATACCCAAGAACCTGAGTGGCTTAGACCTCAGAAGTGCACAAAACACAAGGCTCGCATGGGACAGTGCCCTCATAGAGCACCCTAGAGCCTGAGCAGTGTAGATCTGGGAAGCACACACCACCTTGGGCTGTGGCAAACCCAATGTGATCCATCCACTGTGAGCACTCCCCACACATGCTAGTGGTATTTCTTTGCAGTATCCCTTCCTCCCCACAACACAACTGAACGAGTGAGCCTCAATAGGTGGTCACCTTCACCCTCTTGTGTCAGGGTGGAAATTAGACACTGAAGAGAATTGCAAACAGAGGAAGCCAAAATAAACAAACAAAGGGGAACCGCTCTGGAAATAACATGTGTAACAGATTAAAAACATGCATTTAATACAGGATACATTTGAGAGGCACCATAGACCTTGAGAATAAGTACAAGTTGCAACAAGGGACTTTCTGACACTGAACTGATCCCACACTGCCCACAACAACTCCAGAGAAATTCCTAGATATATTTTTACTATTAGCACATTTTAATTTTTTAATTTAGTTATTATTCCTTTAACTTTCATTTTTATAGCCTATATTACCTTTCCCCAAAAAACCGATTTGTTTTAAAAACAAATTCCATATATTTTTAATTATTTGATTGATTATGCTTTGTATTTTCTATATTGTATTTTGAGAGTCTAATCTCTATTCAGTTTCTAATCTTTGCTGTTTGATATTTGTTATCAATTTTTTACCTCTAAGAATATAAATTTCCAGATCCATTTTCACTTAGGGATTTGATATCTATCTCCCGTTTTGACATTTCCTTTTCTCCTCCAGGTCACTTCTATCTCCTTCCTCCTTCATCTCTTCTCTATATAACTCTGTGAATCTCTCTGGGTGTTCCTGGCTGTGGAGACTTGTTTCACCAATAAACCTAGGGGTTTTATCTTCTATGTTGTATGGATCGAGAAGTCTTGAGGCTACTGTAAGAAAATGACTGAAAGCTGAAGGCAGGAAGGTTAATTCCAAAACTTGAGAACATTCGAGAACTCCAGACTCCAGGGAAACTAAATAGACAAAAGCTCACCCAAAATTCTCCATATCTACACTGAAACCAAGCTCCACCCAAGAGCCAACAAGTTTCAGTGCAAGATGCCCCATGCTAATTCTCCAGCGAAACAGGAAAACAACCCTAAACATTAAAAGACAGACTGCTCAAAGCCATGTCAAACCCACAGACACCCCAAAACCTACTAATGGACACTTCATGGCAATCTAGAGAAAAGAGATCCAGTTCCACACACCAGAACACAGACACACGCTCCCCAACCAGGAAACAATGACAAGCCACTAGATCAAAATCACCCACAGGGAGCAGAATCCACAATTAAGAGGAATCACAAACTTCCAGCCTGCGGAAAGGACACTCAAAACACAGCAATCGAACAAAATGAAAAGGCAGAGAAATATTTGACGTGTAAAGGAACATTACAAAAATCCATGAAACCAAACAAAGGAGGAGGAGACAGGGTGTCTACCTGAAAAACATTTCAGAATAATGATAGTAAAGATGATGCAAAATATGGAAAACAAAATGATATTACAAATAAATAGACTAGAGACAAGGAATGAGAAGATGCAAGAAATTAACAAGGACCTAGAAGAAATAAAGAAGTGTCAGACAATAATGAACAATACAATAACTCAGATAAAAAGCACTCTAAGAGGGCATCAGAGGGCAGACACACTGAAACCATAATCACAGAAAACTAACCAATCTGATCACACATACCACAGCCTGTCTAACTCAATGAAACTCAGCCATGCCATGTGGGGCCACCCAAGATGGACAATTCATGGTGGAAAGGTCTGACAGAATGTGGTCAACTGGAGAGGGGAATGGCAAATGACTTCAGTATTCTTGCCTTGAGAACCCCATGAACAGTACAAAAAGGCAAAATGATGGGATACTGAAAGACGAACTCCTCAGGTTGGTAGGTGCCCAACTGGTACTAGAGATCAGTGGAGAAACTCCAGAAAGAATTAAGGGATGCAGCCAAAGCAAAAAAAAAAAAAAGTTGTGGATGTGACTGGTGATAGAAGCAAGATCCGATACTTTTAAGAGCAATAATACTACATAGGAACCTGGGATATTAGGTCCATGTATCAAGGCAAATTGGAAACAGGTCAAATAGAGATGGCAAGAGTGAACGTCGATATTCCAGGAATCAGCAAACTAAATGGACTGGAATGGGTGAATTTAACTCAGATGACTAATATATCGATTACTATGGGGAGGAATCCCTTAGGAGAAATGGAGTAGCTATCATGGTCAACAAGAGTCCAAAATGCAGTACTTGGATGCAATCTCAAAAACGACAGAATGATCTCTGTTTGTTTCCAAGGCAAACCATTCAATATCATGGTAATACAAGCCTATGCCCCAACCAGTAACGCTGAAGAAGTGAAGTTGAATGTTTCTATGAAGACCTACAAGATCTTTTATAACTAATACCCAAGAAAGATGTCCTTTCATTATAGGGGACAGGAATGCAAAAGTAGGAAGTCAAGAAACACCTAGAGTAACAGGGAAATTTGGCATTGGAGTATGGAATGAAGCAGGGCAAAGGCTAAAAGAGTTCTACCAAGAGAATGGACTGGTCATAGCAAACACCCTCTTATAACAACACAAGAAAAGACTCTACACATGGACATCACCAGATGGTCAACACCGAAATCAGATCGATTCTCTTCTTTGCAGCCAAAGATGGAGAAGCTCTATACAGTCAGCAAAAACAAGACTGGGAGTTAACTGTGGCTCAGATCATGAACTCCTTATTGATAAATTCAGACTTAAATCGAAGAAAGTAGGGAAAACCACTAGACCATTCAGGTATGACCTAAATCAAATTCTTTATGACTATACAATGGAAGTGAGAAATAGATTTAAGGGACTAGATCTGATAAATAGATTGCCTGATGAACTATGGACAGAGGTTTCATGACATAGTACAGGGGACAGGGATCAAAACCACCCCCATTGAAAAGAAATGCAAAAAAGCAAAATGGCTGTCTGGGGAAGCCTTACAAATAGCTGTGAAAAGAAGAGAAGCGAAAACCAAAGGAGAAAAGGAAAGATATAAGCATCTGAATGCAGAGTCCCAAAGAATAGCAAGAAGAGATAAGAAAGCCTTCCTCAGTGATCAATGCAAAGAAATAGAGGAAAATAATAGAATGGGAAAGACTAGAGATCTCTTCAAGAAAATTAAAGATACCAAGAGAACATTTCATGCAAAGATAGACTCAATGAAGAACAGAAATGGTATGGACCTAACAGAAGCAGAAGATATTAAGAAGAGGTGGCAAGAATACACAGAACTGTAAAAAAAAAGATCTTCATGACCAAGATAATCCTGATGTTGTGATCACTCACCTGGAGCCAGACATCCTGGAATGTGAAGTCAAGTGGGCCTTAGAAAACATCACTCGAACAAAGCTAGTGGTGGTGATGGAATTCCAGTTGAGCTATTCCAAATCCTGAAAGATGATGCTCTGAAAGTGCTGCACTCAATATTCTAGCAAATTTGGAAAACTCAGCAGTGGCCACAGGACTGGAAAAGGTCACTTTTCATTTCAATCCCAAAGAAAGGCAAAGTGAAAGAATGCTCAAACTACTGCACGATTGTACTCACCTCACACGCTAGTAAAGTAATGCTCAAAATTCTCCAAGCTAGACTTCAGTAACATGAACTGTGAGTTTGCAGATATTCAAGCTTGTTTTAGAAAAGGCAGAGGAACCAGAGTTCAAATTGCCAAAATCTGCTGAATCATCAAAAAAGCAAGAAAGTTCCAGAAAAAACATCTATTTCTGCTTTATTGACTATGCCAAAGTTTTTGACTATGTGGATCACAATAACCTGTGGAAAATTTTTCAAGAGGTGGTAATACCAGACCACCTGACCTGCCTCTTGAGAAATCTATATGCAGGTAAGGAAGCAACAATTAGAACTGGACATGAAACAACAGTCTGGTTCCAAATAGGACAAGGAGTACATCAAGGCTGTATATTGTCACTCTGCTTATTTAACTTGTATGCAGAGTACGTCATGAGAAACGCTGGGCTGGATGAAGCACAAGCTGGAATCACGATTGCCAGGAGAAATATCAATAACCTCAGATATGCAGGTGACATTATCCTTATGGCAGAAAGTGAAGAGGAATTAAAAAGGCTTTTGATGTAATTGAAAGAGGAGAGCGAAAAAGTTGGCTTAAAGCTGAACATTCAGAAAACGAAGATCATGGCCTCTGGTCCCATCACTTCATGGGAAATAGATGGGGAAACAGTGTCAACAGTGTCAACAGTGTCAGATTTTATTTTGAGGGAGGCTCCAAAATCACCGCAGATGGTGATTGCAGCCATGAAATTAAAAGATGCTTACTCCTTGGAAGGAAAGTTATGACCAACCTAGACAGCATATTCAAAAGCAAAGATATTAGTTTGCCAACAAAGTCTGTCTAGTCAAGGCTATGGTTTTTCCAATGGTCGTGTATGGATGTGAGAGTTGGACTGTGAAGAAGGCTGAGCACTGAAGAATAGATGCTTTCGAACTTTGGTGTTGGAGAAGACTCTTGAGAGTCCTTTGGTCTGCAAGGAGATACAACCAGTCCATTCTAAAGGAAATCAATCAGTCCTGGGTTCTTTAGAAGGAATGATACTAAAGCTGAAACTCCAGTACTTTGGTGACCTCATATGAAGAGTTGACTCATTTGAAAAAACTCTGATGCTGGGAGAGACAAGGAGTAGGAGGAGAAGTAGATGACAGAGGATGAGATGGATGAATGTCATCACCAACTCAATGGACGTGAGTTTGAGTGAACTCTGGGAGTTGGTGATGGACAGGGAGGTCTGGCATGCTGCAAGTCATGGAGTCACAAAGAGTTGGACACGACTGAGTGAATGACTGAACTGAGATGAACTGTACGTAGAAAACTCAAAAGACACTACCAGAAAATTAGTACAGTTATAAATATAGTAAAGTTCTTGGAAATAAAATTAATGTACAGAAATTTCTTGCATTCCTATACACTAATGATGAAAAAAGCAGGAAGGAAATTAAGGAAACAATTCCATTCACCATTGAAACGAAAATAATAAAGTACTTAGAAATAAATTTACCCAAAGAAACAAAAGGCCTATATATGGAAAACTATAAAACACTGATGAAAGAAATCAAAGATGACACAAAAAATGGAGAAGTATACCATGTTTATGAATCAAAAGAATCAATATAGTGAAAATGAACTACCCAAAGCAACCTATAGATTCAATGCAATTCCTATCAATCTACCAGTGGTATTTTTCACTGAACTAGAAAAAATAATTTCAAAATTCTATGAAAACACCGAATAACCTCAATAGCCAAAATAATCTTGAGAAAAAGGAATGGAACTGGAGGAATCATCCTGCCTGACTTCAGACTATACTACAAAGCTACTGTCATCAAGAGAGTATGGTACTGGCACAAGGACAGAATATAGATCAATGGAACAAAATAGACAGCCCAGAGATAAACCAATGTGCCTATGGACACCTTATCTTTGACACTGAATGAAAAAATGTACAATGGAGAAAAGGCAATCTCTTTAACAAGTGGTGCTAGGAAAACTGGTAAACCACCTGTAAAAGAATGATGCTAGAATACTTTCTGGAGAAGGCAATGGCAACCCACTCCAGTACTCTTGCCTGGAAAATCACATGAGTGGAGGAGCCTGGAAGGCTACAGTCCATGGGGTTGTGAAGAGTTGGACTTCACTTTCACTTTTTACTTTTATGCATTGGAGAAGGAAATGACAACCCACTCCAGTGTTCTTGCCTGGAGAATCCCAGGGACAGGGGAGCCTGATGGGCTGCCATCTATGGGATTGCACAGAGTCGGACATGACTGAAACAACTTAGCAGCAGGAGCAGAACACTTTCTAACACTATATACACACACACACACACACACACACACAAATCTCAAATGATTAAAGATCTAAATTCAAAACCAGAAACTATAAAACTCTTAGGGGAAACCATAGGCAGAACACTCTCTGACATAAATCACAGCAACATCCTCTATGATCCATCTCACAGAGTAATGGAAATAAAAACAAAACATACACAAAGGGGAACTAATTAAAATCTTTTGCACAGCAAAGGAAACTATAAGCAAGGTGAAAAGGCAGCCTTGAGAATGGGAGAAAATAGTAGGAAACGAAGCAACTGACAAATAGTTAATCTCCAAAATATACCAACAATTCGTGCAGCTCAATACCAGAAAAATAAACGGCCCAATCAATAAATGGGGCAAAGAACTAAACAGACAGTTCTCCAAAGAAGACATATGGATGGCTAAGAAGCACATGAAAAGATGTTCAGCATCACTCATTATCACAGAAATTCAAGTCAAAACCACGATGAGGTACCATCTCACTCTGGTCAGAATGGTTTCCATTAAAAAGTCTACCAACAACAAATGCTGGACAGGGTGTGGAGAAAAGGAAATTCTTTACACTGCTGGTGGGAATGCAAACTAGTATAGCTACTATGGGGACCAGTGAGGAAATTCCTTAAAAAAAAACTAGAAATAGAACTGCCATATGACCCAGCAATCCATTTGCTGGGTATACACAACTTGTAAACCAAAATTGAAAAAGACACTTGTACCCCAGTGTTCATTGCAGCACTATTTACAATAACTAGGACTTGAAAGCAACCTAGATATCCATTGGCAGATGAATGGATAAGGAAGTTGTGGTACATATACATAATGGAATATTACTCAGTTGTAAAAAAAAAAAAAAAAAACAACACATTTGAGTTAATTCTAATGAGGTGGATGAAACTGAAGCCTATTATGCAGAGTAAAGTAAACCAGAAAGAGAAATACTAATACAGTATATTAATACATATATATGGAATTTAGAAAGACAATAATAAAGTGTCTTGGAAGTCTTAGACATACTAATCAAAGAGGAAAAAGAAAGAAATCCAAATTAGAAACAAAGAAGTAAAACTGTGTCTGTTTTCAGATAACATGCCAGTATACATAGAAAATCTGAAGAAACAATCCAATTTAACATCACATCAAAAAGAGCAAAATACCTAGGAGTAAACCTACCTAAAGTGGCAAAAGACCTGTACTCTGAAAACTATAAGATGCTGTTGAACCCAGCTGAAGAGAATACAAACAGATGAAAAGACATTCTAAGTTCTTAGATAAAAATAATCAGTATTGTTACAAATAACCATTCTATTCAAGGCAATCTACAGATTTAATGCAATCTCTTTCAAATTACCAATGTCACTTTTCATAGAACTGAAACAAAAGATTTTAAAATTTGTATAGAAACACACACAGACACAAACCTGGATAGCCAAAACAATCTTGAGAAAGAGGAACTGTGCTGGAGAAATCAGGTTTCCTGACTTCAGACTATATCTCAAAGATTCAGTAACCAAACAGTGTGTTACTGGGAAAAAAAAGTAGACACATAGATCAATGGAATAGGATAGAAACCTCAAGATAAATCGCACACAAATAATCTATGACAAAGAAGGGAAGATTATACAGTGGAGAAAAGACTGTGTCTTCAATGACTGGTGCTGGTAAAACTGGATCAATGAGATCAGAACATTCCCTCACAAACATAAACACAAAATGGATCAAAGACATAAATATAAAACAAATGCTCTAAAAGTCCTAGAGGAAAACATAGGCAGAGCTTGTATAACATTAATCACAGGAATCTTTCTTTATATCCATTTCCTAAAGTCATGGAAACAAAAGCAAAATAAATAAATGGGATCTGATTGAACTTGAAAGCTTTCGCACAGAAAAGGAAATTATAAACAAAATTAAAAGGCAGCTTACAAGTTGAGAGAAAATATTTGCAAACAATGAGACCAACAGGAAATAATTTTCAAAATATAAAAGAAGCTTGCAAAGTGCAATATCAGAAACAAACAAATAACCTAATCAAAAAAAGAGCAGAAAATCTACATAGACTCTTCTCAAAAAGTCATATAGATGGCCAACAGGCACATGAAGAGATGCACAACATCACTAATTAATAGAGAAATGCAAATTAAAACTAAAATGAGATACCACCTCACACTTGTCAGAATAGTCATTATCAACATGTCTACAAATGGTAGGTGCTGAAGAGGGTGTGGGAAAAAGGGAACCCTTCTAACACTCTTGATAAGACTGCAAATTGGTGCAGCCACTATGGAGACTGTAATGAAGTTCTTAAACACTAATAATAGAGTTACAGCATTATCCCATAATCCTGCCCCTGGGCATATATCTGGAAAAGACAAAAATGTCATTCAAACAGATAAAAGTACGCTAATATTCCCAGTGCTGTAACACTATTTAGTATAGCCAAGCCATGGACACAATCTAAATATCTATCAACAGAGCATGAACTTAATGTTACCAAACAGGAAAAGATGGGGGAGGAATAAAGTGGTAGAACCCTTCTAACACTCTTGATAAGACTGCAAATTGGTGCAGCCACTATGGAGACTGTAATGAAGTTCTTAAACACTAATAATAGAGTTACAGCATTATCCCATAATCCTGCCCCTGGGCATATATCTGGAAAAGACAAAAATGTCATTCAAACAGATAAAAGTACGCTAATATTCCCAGTGCTGTAACACTATTTAGTATAGCCAAGCCATGGACACAATCTAAATATCTATCAACAGAGCATGAACTTAATGTTACCAAACAGGAAAAGGTGGGGGAGGAATAAAGTGGTTATTTGGGATTAACAGATACTGCTATATATAAAACAGATAAGCAACAAAGACCTACTCTGTAGCACAGGAAACTATATTCAGTAGCTTGTAATAATCTACAATGGAAAAGAATCCAAAAAAGAAAATATATTCTTGGTCAGATTCTTCTCCATTATAGGTTATTATAAGTTAGTGAATATCTATCTCTATATATAGTGCATGCATTATATATATATATATACAGGAATCACTTTGCTCTACATTATAAATCAAATATACTTCAATTTAATTAATTAATTAAAATAATTAATGCATTTTTCATTTAATAAATATTTTTTAAAATCTAGAACTAAATTTAAAATTAAACATTATAAGCAAATATGTAACAGTTTGTAAATTTAAACTTCTTTTGTATGTTCTCATTTGAAACTTTGGCATCCTCTTATATTTGATCAATTATAGCTATTAGTTTAAAAATACATAGCTAGGAAATGATAGAGAAGGGATTGAAGTATAGGTCTCTTTGAATTTAAAGAAGATTTTATATTCTATAAATACATTGCCAAAATTTTCTTTAACTTCCCCAAAATACTAGATAATTTGCTACCCTATGGACCACCAGGCACCTCTGTCAATGGGATTCTCCAGGCAAGAATACTGGAGTGGGTTGCCATGCCCCTTATCAAGGGATCTTCCTGACCCATGGATCTAACCTATGTCTCCTGCATTGCAGGCGGATTTTTTACTGGTGAGCCACTAGGGAAGGCCCAAGACAATTCGAAGCATTTCAAACCTATGTTCATTTGCCTGATGCACAGTGAAACTAAACAAATCAATATGTTACCATCTGTGATGCCTGAAAAATCACAGGGAATATGGTGACAGAAAGGGGGAGCATAGACCTGACTTTCAAAATAGCTGCCACTGAGGCTCTCAGGGAAAGATCCAAGAGGCTACTATTGAGTGGTCAGGCAAAGTAAACCAAAGAAAAAGTTCACAGCTCAAAGACTTTCCTTTCTTTTCAGTGAAGAAATGGCACAAATTCTCATCTGTCCTTCTCAGTATTATAAAGAAAAACAACAACCACACTGCACTGAGATATGTTGCTTCTGGTCCAAGAATATAAATATTTAAGTAGTTTTCAAATAAGTAGGAAAAAGAGGGATTTTTGCTATTTTAGAATGTAAATGCTGAAAGGAATATGTAGAAAGTGCAATTTATAGTTGATGCTTATTACATCCCAAATGTCAGAATGCAGAAGAACAAAGAAATTTCACGAGTCAATTATTCTTCCTGTTTTCATAGGGTAGACATTTATTTATTTATATATTTATCTTATTTTCTTTTAAAAAATTATTTATTTTAGTTGGAGAACAATTGCTTTACATTATTGTGATGGTTTTTGCCATACATCATCACGAACTGGCCATAGCTATACATGCGTCCCCCACAACCTGAAGGTCCCTCCCATATCCCTCCCCACCCTATCCCTCTGGGTTGTCCAAGAGTACCAGCTTTGGGTGCCCTGCTTCATGCATCAAACTTGCACTGGCTGTCTGTTTCACATATGGTAATGTACATGTTTCAGTGCTCAAGTTATCCCTTCTGAGTTCAAAAGTCTGTAGTTTATATCTGTGTCATTTTTGCTGCCCTGCATATTAGAGAAGGAAATGGCAACCCACTCCAGTTTTCTTGCCTGGAGAATCCCAGGGACGGAGGAGCCTGGTGGGCTGCCGTCTCTGGGGTTGCACAGAGTCAGACACGACTGAAGCGACTTAGCAGCAGCAGCAGCAACATTTAGGAAACATATTTCCTTTTTTCAGTTTGAAAACACTTTTGGAGATTGTATTTTAGTGAAGTAAGTTAATCTGCATAGATTTGCACTGTAAACCAGCTGTTCATCAGGTGATAAACTTGAACAACATATTTACTATCTTGTTTTGCCTCAGTCATCTTATATGAAAATATGAATGAAAAGAGTACCACCTAAAGGGATTGAATGATAGATGTATACTCTATTAACTGACATAATTATACATATTGTATTGAATTTTATTTTATCTATATACATTTATATATATAAACACTCGTGGCTGAGTCAGTGAAGAATCTGCCTGCAATGCAGCAGACCTGGGCTTGATTCCTAGGTGGAAAAGATCCTCTGGAAAAGGAAATGGCAACCCACTCCAGTATTCTTGCCTGGAGAATCCCATGGACAGAGGAGTTTGGCGGGCTTCAGTCCATGGAGTTGCAAGAGTCCAACACAACTTAGCGACTAAACCACCACCACCACATGCCATACCATCAGTGCTCATAATTTTTTGGCTATTTTGAAGTCTCATAACTTAGTTCAGTCAGCTATTCTTCACATTTCATGGATGAGGAATCTGAAGTTCAAGGATATTAGGTAACCTGATGAAGGTTACCTAATACTAGTCAATGGTAATGGCAACCCACTCCAGTATTCTTGCCTGGAGAATCCCATGGACAGAGGAACTTGGTGGGCTTCAGTCCATGGGGTTGCAAGAGTCCAACACAACTTAGCGACTAAACCACCACCACCACATGCCATACCATCAGTGCTCATAATTTTTTGGCTATTTTGAAGTCTCATAACTTAGTTCAGTCAGCTATTCTTCACATTTCATGGATGAGGAATCTGAAGTTCAAGGATATTAGGTAACCTGATGAAGGTTACCTAATACTAGTCAATGGTTAAGTCAGAGGTACTCTTTACACAGTTACTACATTTGGGTTCATACAAGTATTAATTAATGATCTTATTTATAGTCTATTTCTAAATCACACTGACTTCTCTCTTCATAGAATCATTATTAAACTTTCATATGTGTGGTCAGTCATGTCCAACTCTTTGCGACTGCATGGAGCCTACAAGGATCCTCTGTTCATAAGAATCTCCAGGCAAGAAAACTGGAGAGGATTTCAATTTCATCCTCCAGGAGATCTTCCTCACCCAGAGATCAAGGCTGCATCTCTTGCATTGCAGGAAGATTCTTTGCTGACTGAGTCATCTGGGAAGCCCTTCTATTACCCTTACTTTTTTGCTAATACTTTTGAGTATTTGTATTTCTGTTTAACATATAATAAGCTCTGTAGGATAAGGAGAGTGTTTATAGTTCTATTACATCCTTTACAGATCTTAATAAAATATTGTAAAAGAAAAATTGTAGCAGGCATTTATTAAAAATGGAGAGTAAAAGACATTAAGACTAGAAGTCGAGATGACTGAAATGAGAGTTGACTCAAGTCCAGTGAATCTAAAGGTAGATTATTAAACATTGGCATGCATGCTCAGTCTCTCAGTTGTATCCAACTCTTTGTGACCCCATGGACTGTAGCCCACCAGGCTCCTCTGTCCATGGGATTTCCCAGGCTAGTATACTGAAGTGAGTTGCCATTTCCTTCTCAAAGAAAAGATACTGGAGTAAGGCAATGAAAAACAAAAACCCAAGGGATGTTTGATCAGTATGGTTAGATCATTTGTGTTTGCTAATTGTCTCTTATTGAAGTTAGATTGCTACCCCTGCAAAGAGGTTGGGAAGTAAGTGGCCTGTCAGTCTTACATACTAAATTTCAGAGAGATAAATCCCAGGTCCTGGAGAATGACATTCCTGAGTTGTAGACCATGGGATTTCCCAGGCTAGCATACTGAAGTGAGTTGCCATTTCCTTCTCAAAGAAAAGATACTGGAGTGAGGCAATGAAAAACAAAAACCCAAGGGATGTTTGATCAGTATGGTTAGATCATTTGTGTTTGCTAATTGTCTCTTATTGAAGTTAGATTGCTACCCCTGCAAAGAGGTTGGGAAGTAAGTGGCCTGTCAGTCTTACATACTAAATTTCAGAGAGATAAATCCCAGGTCCTGGAGAATGACATTCCTGAGTTGTAGAAGTCTTCCATCTCAAAGAAGTAGACCACAGATACACAACTGTAAATTTTCTAAAGTAGATGCTTTAATGCTTTATCAATTTATTCCTTAATTTATTCTTTGAAATCCAGAAAGCTATCAGCCAAATATCTTATTTTTACAATATGTAATAGTTGTGCTAATATTTTTGTGGGAGAGTAATGTAGAAAATTCAAAAATAATTTATAGTCAATCAGTGGGTTTAATGAATCATAACTAATTTCTGTTTGAATAAGTGAAGTCATTCAGTCATGTCCGACTCTTTGCGACCCCATGGACTGTAGCCTACTACGCTCCTCTGTCCATGGGATTTTCCAGGCAAGAGTATTGGAGTGGGTTGCCATTTCCTTCTCCAGAGGATCTTCCTGACCCAGGGATTGAACCAGGTCTCCTGCACTGTAGGCAGATGCTTTACCATCTGAGCCACAATTTTTTTCAGTGCTGTAACTGGCAAGCAGCCAAATACATTACCTTTTGTGTGTGTGTTCTGCTGTTTGCCAGCTTTCTGAAGGAAGAAATCAAAGATGTTCATAACAGAAGTAAAGAAAATACATGAAATACAAAAATGGCTATTCATATTTAAGCATTTGAAAAGTTTACGTCTACTTGGAGTTTTTAGTGTCTAGGACTCTAGAGAAGGGATACAGGCATCAGTGGGGCTAAAAGAGCTAGCAGTGCTGACTGAAAAGTCAGTAGCAAGGCACTAGTGATAGAAACCCTATTATTGAATGGCTTTTTAAGATGTGAATTAACTCCATGTATGGATATTGTCATTTCTATTTCAAAATATATTTAAAGTGCTCATGTGTTCACTTGGTCTTTCTTAAGCATCAGTTTTAATCAGTGACAGTGTATTTTAGAAAAGGTCCTTATGCAAAACCCAGTAGAAGCATATATAAGAAATCATTAGTCATCATATGTTAGGATATTTTGCAAAGTTAATAGACCAAAAGAAGAAGAGAAACAACTGACAGTAAGATTTCCAAGGGTTTACTAAAGCTAAATAGTCTTTTTATAGATGAAACCTCTTCATATGGAGCTGCCATATGTTTGGTAGATTTGTGTGTGTGTGGGTGTGGGTGTGGGTGTGGGTGTATGTGTGTGTGTGTGTATCACCAAAAAATATAGCCACAACATGAAAGCAGACAGTTACTTTATTTAGTGTCTCCTGCTCTCAGAGTCCTAAAAAAGGGGCTCATGTATACATGTTCTAAAAGCACAGCAGCCAGTCACAGACAGCATTAGGACTTATTTTGTAATTGAATGAGAGATTCTTTAAATTGTATAGGACTTTACAATTTTCAAAAAGTTTATGCACAAGGTTCTACATAAATCCCATAACTCTTTCGCCCCTACCCTGAACTGCCTCTCCCTCCTTGCATCTCTGTCTGTGAGTTTGCTTCTTTACTTTTAGTTTGCTGTACTTACTAGTTTGTTGTTTTATAGGTTGCACATATAAATGATATCATTGAAAGCTTTGAATAGAAAGTTCCTGACTGTTGAAAGAGAATTTGAAAAGAGAAGTATTAAACTAAATAGGTTCATTTAGTATGTTAAATTACATGGATGTATTTTCAAATGAGTGATATATTTACTTAGGTTATATGAATGCTAATAATACAGATATCTTAGAAATTCTACAGAGTTTCTAAAATTCTTATATGTACTGGTAAAATGTTAAAGTCATAATTCTAATTGTATGTCACAGCAATAATTGAGTGTCTTTGACAATTGTGTGTAATCCAATTTTAAACATACTTTCTTTTTTTTTTATTTCTCATTATGTACTCTGCATAGAATTTAAATAAGCAGGTGACAATATACAGCCTTGATGTACTCCTTTTCCTATTTGGAATCAGTCTGTTTTTCCATGTCCAGTTCTAACTGTTGCTTAAATCTTTTTGTGTCTTTCATGAAGATGGGAGTCTGCTGAAGCCTGGCTTACCATGGAAGGAATGACTCATTATAGGAGAAAAGGGTGAAAAGTAGCTTGATCTAAGAACCAGAGAAAATTCACAAATATCATATTTATATAGAATTTAGTAGAAAAAAGTAAGATATTAAATTACACATAAAATATTAGAACTATATATGATTTGTATTATACATGTGTACACAAAATACTTTAAAGAATATCTTTTATAAATTTGTAAGCATAAATTTATGCTTAGCTTTTGATTGCATTTTATACTTAATTGGCACAATTGAATGTCAATAATTTTTGTAGATACCCCCTTTTCTCTCTTTTAATGGTCTTGAAAAGTTGGTCAGTCAATGCAAAAAGGGCATTTGTGTGTAACTCAGGCCAACCTAGACAATCTTTTAACTAGACTTGCCAAATCCTCATCTAAGCCTTCTAAAAAGGCAGAGTTATGCAAGGAATATTTGGTGATTAGACTCAGGTATCAAGTTATAATAATGCTAAAATTTTTATTTAAAAAAAATTTTCAAGTAATCCAGAATTGACTCATTCAATCTTTGCTTGCACTGTCCAGTCTATGATTTTTGAAAAATGATTTAGAATAAATTCAAGCAATTTTTGGGCAACTTTTTTGCATTCAGTGCAAGCCTGTGGAATATATGATTCAAAGTCCAGTAAGGGGTATTTACATTCTGCTTTCTCTATCCTTTTTTTTTTTTTTTTGCTTTGCTTTCAGAGACTAACAGCTACATTAATTGATATAGATCTGAAAATTCAAGATTCAGGACAGATGGTTAACTCAGTTAAGTTCAGTTTAGTCGCTTAGTCGTGTCCAACTCTTTGTGACCTCACTGACTTAAAAAACTAGGCTTCCTTGTCCATCACCAACTCCCAAAGCTTACTCAAACTTGTGTCCATTGAGTTGATGATACCATCCAACCATCTCATCCTCTGTCATCCCCTTCTCTCTTGCCTTCAATCTTTCCTATTATCAAGGTCTTTTCCAATGAGTCAGATCAGGTGGCCAAAGTACTGGAATTTCAGCTTCAGCATCAGTCTTTCCAATGAATATTCAGGATCAGTTTCCTTTAGGATGGACTGTTTGGATCTCCTTGCAGTCCAAGGGACTTTCAAGAGTCTTCTCCAATACCACAATTCAAAAATATCAACTCTTTGGGGCTCAGCTTTCTTTAAAGTTCAACTATCACCTCCATACATGACTACTGGAAAAAACATAGCTTTGACTAGACAGACTTTTTTCTGCAAAGTAATGTCTCTGTTTTTTAACATGCTGTCTAGGTTGCTCATAGCTTTTCTTCCAAGTAGCAAGTGTCTTTTAATTTCAAGGCTGCAGTTACCATCTGCTGTGATTTTGGAGCCCCCTCAAAAATAAATCCTCTCACTGTATCCATTATTTCTCCATCTATTTGCCATGAAGTAATGGGACTGGATGTCATGATCTTAGTTTTCTGAATGTTGACTTTTAAGCCAACTTTTCCCTCTCCTCTTTAACTTTCATCAAGAGGCTCTTTAGTTCTTCTTTGCTTTCTGCCATAAGGGTGGTACCATTTGTGGGTCTGAGGTTATTTCTATTTCTCCCAGCAACCTTAATACCAGCTTGTGCTTCATCCAGCCTGGCATTTCACTTGATGTACTCTGCATATAGTTTCATGGAGTTTGAGTGCTGCAATTAATTTGCCAGCAAATTTGGAAAACTCAACAGTGGCCATAGGACTGGAAAAGGTCTGTTTTCATTCCAATCCCAAAGAAAGGCAATGCCAAAGAATGCTCAAACTACTACACATTGCACTCATCTCACACGCTAGCTAGTAATGCTGAAAAGTCTCCAAGCCAGGCTTCGACAGTATGTGAACCATAAACTTCCAGATGTTTAAGCTGGATTTAGAAAAGGCAGAGGAACCAGACATCAAATTGGCAATATCCATTGGATCATCGAAAAAGCAAGAGAGTTTCAGAAGAATATCTACTTCAGTTTTATTGTCTATGTCAAAGTCTTTGACTGTGTAGATCACAACAAACTGTGGAAAGTTTTTCAAGAGATGGGAGTACCTGACCATCTGACCTGCCTTCTGAAAAATATGTATGCTTTTCAAGAAGCAACAGTTAAAACCAGAAATGGAACAACAGATTGGTTCCAAATTGGGAAAGGAGTACATCAAGGCTGTATATTGTCACCTTATTTATTTAACTTATGTGCAGAGTATATCATGCAAAATCTGGCTGGATTAAGCACAAGCTGGAATCAAGATTGCTGGGAGAAGTATCAATAACCTTAGATATGCAGATGACACCTCCCTTATGGCAGAAAGTGAAGAGGAACTAAAGAGCCTCTTGATGAAAATGAAACAGAAGAGTAAAAAAGCTGGCTTAAAACTCAGCATTCAGAAACCTGAGATCATGGCATCTGGTACCATCACTTCATGGCAATTAGATGCAGAAACAATGGAAACAGTGAGAGTCTTTATTTTGGGGGCTCCAAAATCACTTCAGATGGTGATTGCTGCCATTAAATTAAAAGATGTTTGCTCCTTGGAAGAAAATCTATCAAAAAACTAGAGAGCATATCAAAAAGGAGAGACATTACTTAGCCAATAATCATCTGTCTTGTTAAAGCTATGGTTTTTCCAATAGTCATGTATGGATGTGAGAGTTGGACTATAAAGAAAGATAAGTATGGAAGAACTGATGCTTTTTACTGTGGTGTTGGAGAAGACTCTTTAGAATCCCTTGGACTTCAAGGAGATCAAACCAGTCAATCCTAAAGGAAATCAACCTTGAACATTCATTGGAAGGACTGATGCTGAACTGATGCTCCAGTACTTTGGCCACATGATTCGAAGAACTGACTCTTTGGAAAAGACCCTGATGCTGACACAAATTGAAGACTGAAGGAGAAGGGGACAACAGAGGATGAGATGGTTGGATGCCATCACCGACTCAACTGGCATGAGTTTGAGCAAGCTCCGGGAGTTGGTGATGGATAGAGAAGCAGTCCGTGTGCTGCAGTCCATGGCATTGCAAAGAGCTGGACATAACTAAGCCACTGAACTGAACTGAGCTGATAGAATTTCATGGAGCTCATTGACATTCTGAATTTGGACTATAAACTGCTAGACAAAAAAAAGAAAAAAAAATCTACCTTTCTATAGAGTTTAGATAGAATCTTAGTTTTTTTATTATTTAGTAGTAATTAAATAACTTGGAAGGAAAAATTCTAAGACAGAATGAGCATGTTAACACTCTGACACAATATAGCATAGCAAAACTTCAGTTTAACTAAAACTCTTTTAGTTCTAAGATAAATGGACAAGGTTTCAACAGTTCTTATTTATAGTAGAGTACATTTTAGCCCTGTGATAGCTGGTGATTTATGTGAAAATTTTGGTTAAAGTAGGATAGATTTAAAAACTCTCACATAGCTAAATGAATATTTAAGTTTATATGTATAGATTCAAATTTATCTACAAATTTTTTTCAATTCATTTTATAATTTGGACAATTTTGACCTTTATTATAGAAAGATAAAAGAATGTTTGCATATCTAAGTTGTTTGCAATTTGGACTGAGAATGCATCAGCTTTAAATTCAAAAGGCTTCAGCAGTATTTCTGAAAGAGACACTCAGAAGCTAAACAATCTTAGTGAAAGTGAAAGTGAAAGTCGCTCAGTTGTGTCCAACTGTTTGTGACCTCATGGACTATTTAGTTCATGGAATACTCTAGAGCAGAATATTGAAGTGGGCAGCCTTTCCCTCTTCCCAACCTAGGCATTGAACCCAGGTCTCCCATATTGCAGGCAGATTATTTACCAGCTGAGCCACAGAGGAAGCCAAGAATACTGGAGTGGGTAGCCTAACCCTTCTCCAGCAGATCTTCCCAACCCAGGAATTGAACTGGAGTCTTTTGCATTGCAGGCAGATTTTTTACCAACTGAGCTATCAAGGTGGCCCAAAATAATCTTAGTGAAGTAACTTAAATTATATGCTTTATTTCCTGATACTTCTTGTATTGCTATTAGCTTTGAATGAAATAAAATGACAACTATATACATAGCAGGTATTAGTAAATATGTTATCATTATCAAAATAATAGCAGTAATAGCAATAACTTTGAACATGAATAAGTGGAACTGGAATGGGATAGGTTTTAATTGCACCCAACCCAGGAATTGAACTGGAGTCTTTTGCATTGCAGGCAGATTTTTTACCAACTGAGCTATCAAGGTGGCCCAAAATAATCTTAGTGAAGTAACTTAAATTATATGCTTTATTTCCTGATACTTCTTGTATTGTTATTAGCTTTGAATGAAATAAAATGACAACTATATACATAGCAGGTATTAGTAAATATGTTATCATTATCAAAATAATAGCAGTAATAGCAATAACTTTGAACATGAATAAGTGGAACTGGAATGGGATAGGTTTTAATTGCGCAGAAAACAAAGAAATGACACAGAGATCCATAGAAGTCAGAAATAGACTAAAAAATAGATTTGGCAGTGACCATCTGAATTATAAACATAGTGCTAAGAGACCAGCAACTAAAATAATATTCCATATATATAAAGGCTTTTTAACTGAATACCCCTGAAACTACAGATGGAGTTACAAATTTCTGATCAGTGGGACCACAAAAGATTAGTTCAGATTCAGAATGACTTTTCATCAAAAGATGAGGTGGAAAAAACCTTTGAATAGGAGTGAGCAAGTGACTTATGAGTCCTGAAAACCGCATTCATAATCACCCTGACAAAATAATTAAAACATTTTTAATTTTGCTAAGAGGACAGGATATATATAGTCATCCCAAAAATCTTCTGTTATTATTCCTACTCCTCTTGTCTGAATTTTTTGCAATATTTTATATATTTATATCATAAATAAAAATATAACTCATATTAAGATTTGAAAATATTTGGAAATAGCTCTTCAGGAGCCCTAAACTAAGAATCACTATATAAAATAATTCCAAGCACTTTTTTAGCTCCTCCAAAATGTATAATTTTAATGTATTCTATAATATAGCTATGTGACTAATTACACAATTTGCTAGGAAAAAAGCATATTTTTATGCCTTTTATTATCTGTGAAAAAGGGCACACACACACACAACATATGTACCTATATAAAGGTTTTCAGGTAATCAAAGCTAGAGGCATACATGAAATGAGGACATATACTTTTATTATCTTTCAAATAGCCATTTCCCCCTTTGTTTATTTTACCAGAACATAAGCTTTCAGTCTGCTCAGGAACCAGAGCACACATAAAAGCAGGCTTTGTGTGAATACACTGGGGTTTTATTTCTCATTAAATTCACATGTTAGACTGCTAATATCATAAAATCAAAGGAAGAAAACCAAATGGAATATATTAAAAAGTCAATTTTATTTGGCCAACAAAGAAACAATTTCTTACAACGTAGGTGAGAAAAGGATATGAAGACTGGAGTATGAAAAATCCAACCTCTTTATCCAAATGCAGAATAAAGTTCAGCAAAAGGAGAGAAGATGACAGAGGAGTAAGACAGGGAGATCGCCAGCCTCCCCACAAATACATCAAAAACTCATCAAGATATGGAACAGCTCCTATAAAGCAACCTCTCAGTTCAGTTCAATTCAGTTGCTCAGTTGTGTCTGACTCTTTGCGATCCCATGAACAGCAGTATGCCAGGCCTCCCTGTCCATCACCAACTCCTGGAGTCCACCCAAACCCATGTCCACTGTGTCAGTGATATCATCCAACCATCGCATCCTCTGTCGTCCCCTTCTTCTCCTGCCCTCAATCTTCCCCAGCATCAGAGTCTTTTCAAATAACTCAGCTCTTTGCATCAGGTGGCCAAAAGATTAGAGTTTCAGCATCAACATGAGTCCTTCCAATGAACACTCAAGACCTATCTCCTTTCGGATGGACTGGCTGGATCTCCTTGCAGTCCAAAGGACTCTTACGAGTAATCATTACAGTCAAGATATCAACAGTTCCATTTCCACAAGTATTTCTTGAGTTTTCCTTTTATGAAGTCATCAACTTCTCTCCTACATCTCTTTCATCTCCAACTCTTAATAACAAAATATGTGCTCTTTACAAATGGTGTCATTAATCATTTACAAGTAGAATCAAAGAGTATGTAAGTTTTTGATATTGACTTTTTTCACTTCATTTAATTCCCTAGAGATTTATCCAAACTCTTGCACATATCAGTAGTTTGTTCCTTTTTTATTGCTGAGTAGCACTCCATGGTATGTATGCTCTGCTGCTTGAATAAAAATTCACCTGCCGAGGGGAAAAAAAAAAAAAAAAAAACAAAAAAAGAAAATGAGAACTCCACATTTAGCTTTATATTAACAGTGCTCTTATTTTACTAAGTTCTGCAGGTTCATCTCTGAATACCAAAGAATATCTTTTCCCCAAACAATTCTTAAGCTTTTTCATATTTTCCATGAGTACAAGTGTTTACTCAAGATTTTATGCACAGCTTGTTTGACATCCTTATTTCTCAGGATGTGGATGATGGGGTTCAACATTGGGGTTACCACTCCATAAGACAGCCCAATGATCTCATCAGATGTTTTTTTGTCCTTTGACTTGGGTTTCATGTACATGAAAAGAGCTGAACAAGAGAATAAAATGACCACTTTCAGGTGGGCTGAACAGGTAGAAAAGACCTTTTATCTCCCTTCTGCAGATTTAATTATCAGGATGGAAGAGAGGATGAAAACATAGGAGATAAAAATTAACACCTGGAATAAGATGGCGGAGGAGTAGGTGGACATGGAATACATCTCTCTCCACAGATACATCAGGAATGCACCTTTAGACACAGAAATGTCTTAGCAGAACACCAGCTAAGAAAGGACAGGATTACTTGAGCAGCAGAAAATAATATATAATCCCACACAAAACTCCCACACAAAAAAGATGAAGGAACTGGGGGGGGGGGGAATGGGAGTGTTAGTAGGACTGGACCTGGCTTCATGGGGAGGGAAACTGAAACAAGGGTCTGATCCCCACACAGGAGCAATTGTCTGAGTCAGAGGAGAAAAATTTAAAGATAAGAGAGAAACAGCTGATCTGTGGTAGCCTAAATGAAATGAAAATCAGACAGTCCTTGCTGCAGCCATACATTCCCTGGACAGTGCAGTGGCTGGGAGCTGGAGTTTAGGGATTGTGGAGCAGTCCCAGGGTGAGGGCTGCTGTTGATTGCAGACAGACAGATAGAGGGGATGTGAGGGAGAAGATTGTGTTGGGGAATGCCTGTGGAGGAAAGCCAGGCAGCCATGGGAGCAAGGCTATTATGCTAAGTCATGCATGGGGGTAGAGCCATCACCATAGCCTCTCTCTCCTGACACGCCAGCATTAGCAGCTGAAAAATAGAGAGGCTGGCCCATAAAATAGAGAAGCTGCACTGAACTACCGAGTAGGACCCCATCCAGAGTCCTCTTTTAAGTGACTGATGCACTGATCTACAGAGAAGGACCCCAAGCAGGGGGTCCCTCTATGTGCCTGACACATCAAACAACAAAGAAGGACCCCAGGCAAGGCAGTCCTCTAAGTGCCTGAACAGGTGGAGCTACAAAGAAAGATTGTCCAAAGAGGTCTTCTGATCACCAGCTACAAGAGGCTTGAAAAAAGACCCTGATGCAATCTCAAAAATAACAGAATGAACTCTGATCGTTTCCAAGGAAAACCATTCAATATCACAGTAATCCAAGTCTATGCCCTGACCAGTAATGCTGAAGAAACTGAAGATGAACTGTTCTAAAAAGACCTACAAGACATTCTAGAACTAATACCCCCAAAACATGTCCTTTTCATTATAGGTGACTAGAATGCAAAAGTAGGAAGTCAAGAAATACCTGAGGTAACAGGCAAATTTGGCCTTGGAGTACAGAATGAAGCAGGGCAAAGGGTAATAGAGTTTTGCCAAGAGAATGCAGTAGTCATAGCAAACACTCTCTTCCAAAAACACAAGAGAAGACTCTACACATGGACATCACAGATGGTCAATACCAAAATCAGATTGATTATATTCTTTGCAGAAAAGATGGAGAAGCTCTATATAGTCAGCAAAAACAAGACCAAGAGCTGACTGTGGTTCAGATCATGAAGTCCTTATTGCCAAATTCAGACTGAAATTGAAGAAAGTAGGGAAAACCACTAGACCATTCAGGTATGACCTTACATCACGAGAAACGCTGGGGTAGAGGAAGCACAAGCTGGAATCAAGATTGTCATGAGAAATCTCAATAACCTCAGATATGCAGATGACACCACCCTTATGTCAGAAAGTGAAGAAGATCTAAAGAGCTTCTGACGGAAGTGAAAGAAGAGAGTGAAAAAGTTGACTTAAAACTCAGCATTCATAAAACTAAGATCATGGCATCCAGTCCCATCATTTCATGTTAGATCGATGGGGAAACAGTGGAAACAATGACAGTCTACCTTTTAGGACTCCAAAAACACTGCAGATGGTGACTGCAGCCATGAAATTAAAGGACACTTGCCCCTTGGAAGAAACGTTGTGACCAACCTAGACAGCACATTAAAAAGCAGAGACATTACTTTGCCAACTAAGGTCCATCTAGTCAAGGTTATGGTTTTTCCAGTAGTCATGTATGGATGTGAGATTGAGACTGTAAAGAAAGCTGAGTGCCAAAGAGTTGATGCTTTTCAACACTGGTGTTGGAGAAGACTCTTTAGAGACCCTTGGACCGCAAGGAAATCCAATCAGTTCATCCTAAAGGAAATCAGTCCTGAATATTCATTGGAAGGACTGATGCTGAAGCATAAACTCCAATACTTTGGCCATATGATGGAAAGAACCAACTCATTTGAAAAGACCTTGATTCTGGGAAAGATTGAAGGTGTAAGGAGAAGGGGAAGAGAGAGGATGAGATGTTTGGATGGCATCACCAACTCGATGGACATGAGTTTGAGCAAGCTCTGAAGTTGGTGATGGACTAGGAAGCCTGGCACGCTGCAGTCCAAAAGTTTGTAAAGAGTTGGACATGACTGTGTGCTGAACTGAACTGAATTGAGTGCCATAACTCCTGTGGCACTGGCAGTTTGTCTCCCTGCTCACTTATCACTGTGAGGGCCCCTGCAAGATAAGCAGTTGTGCTACCTTCACGCTCAACTCTCACTGGAGCAGAGCCGCCACAGGCAGAAAAAGTCTTACTCCATGTGCTAGGGTTGCTTCCTTAGTGTCCAATTCACTGTGACTCTGTAGATGGTGGCCTGCCAGGCCTCTCTGCAGGGAGGGGGTTCTCCAAGCAAGAATATTGAAGCGTATTGGCCAATATTGGTTGCTATACTCTTCTAGAGCGCTATATTTCCTGCTGCCCTAGCTGCCAACTCCCAGGTCCTCCAACTGAGTTCCTAGTGCTTCCAGAACCCCTGCAACTCAAGAAGCTGCACCACCTCCACACCTGGCCTCACATGGGCAAACCCAAGTCCTCCAGCATAGTCTCAGGAGCAAACCCCAGGGAACAACTCATATCCAGAGGTGGAAATAAAAATCACAATTGAAGCCCAGGGGTAGTGTGACTAAGGAAGAAGACCCAAACCCTCCTACCAGCTGTACAGCTACAGATCAAATCTACATGATCAACTAGGCATACTCTGTGTCTGTGGAACATATAAAAGATCATTGAAAGCTCTCACAAAAGAAAACACACTAGTTTTGATAGCTATGGACCTTGGAGGCAAGAACATAGAGTAGGAGCAGATTAGCATCTGAGCTGCCCTCACAGCAGGTCCAGAGATCAGCACAGTGTTGGAGGGAATCCTTTCTTCACATCTTAGGGAAGTGAAGTGGACTGTGACTTCCAGAGAGGGAAAGGACTCTGGCAACCGTGACTCAAGAAAAACATTTCTTATTCTTATGTTTTGACTTGTTCTGTAGATTCTTTTGGATCTTTTTTCTTTTTCTTCCTTTCCCCCTCTTGTTGTAATGGTTGATTTTTTTGGCACTATGAAATATGACTAAGCTTTGAGCTTATTTTTTTTTCTTTTTTTTCTCTCAGTCATATTTTTTATTGTATTATAAACCTCTGCCTCTATACTGGGCTTTTGTGATTCTGGGGAGGTTTTTTTTTTTTTTCTCTTTTTCTAATTTTAATTTTTTAAACCTGTTATTATTTTTTCTACATTTATTCCTTTGTTTCCTTTTCCTACTGTTATTTCCCCCTTGTAGTTAATCTTTAATATATATAAATCTTTATCTACTTCTATTTAACTTTGCATATCTATTCTTACTTTCTCTTCTTTCTTTCCTTTAGTCTCAACATATTTTTTAGTTTTATTTTCATTGCTTTATTCCCCACTGGGCACCTTTGGTGTTTTTTTCCAGTTTGTGCTTTAGTTAGTTTTGTTCTGATAGATGTAATCTTTGGTTCCCTTTGTTCACCAGGTCAATCTATTGTACTTTATTTTTGTTTGACTGTTTTGATTTTGCTTGTGGGTGTATATGTACATGTAGAGGAATGAGAAATCAGAAGATTTACAGACAAGCAAAAGCTGAGAGAATTCAGCACCACCAAACCAGCTCTTCACAAATGCTAAAGGATCTTCTCTAGACAGGAAACACAGAAAATGTTTATAAACTCAAACCCAAAACAACAAAGTAAATGGCAACAGGAGATACTTATCAATAATTACCTTAAATGCAAATGGACTGGTGCCTAAACCAAAAGATAAAGCCTGGCTGAATGGATACAAACACAAGACCCCTATACATGCTGTCTAAAAGAGACCCATCTCAAACCAAGGACACATACAGACTGAAAGTGAAGGGCTGGAAAAAGATATTTCACGCAAATGGAGACAAAAAGAAAGCAGAAGTAGCAATACATATATCAGATAAAATAGACTTCAAAATAAAGGCCTTGAAAAGAGACAAAGAAGGACACTACATAATGATGAAAGGATCAATCCAAGAAGATGTAAAAATTATAAATATATATATACCCAACATAGGAGCACTGAAATACATAAGGCAAATACTATCAAGTATGAAAGGGGAAATTAACAGTAACACAATAATAGTGGGAGACTTTAGTACACACTCACACCTATGGATTGATCAACCAAACAGAAAATTAGCAAGGAAACACAAACTTAAATGATATAATGGACCAGTTAGACCTAATTATTATCTATAGGACATTTCATCCCAAAACAATGAATTTCACCTTTTAGTGCACATGGAACATTCTCCAGGATAGATCACATCATGGACCATAAATCTAGTCTTGGTAAATTCAAAAAAATGGAAATCACTTCAAACATCTTTTCTGATCACAATGTGGTAAGATTAGATGTCAACTACAGGGGGAAAAATCTATTAAAAATACAAACATATGGAGGCTAAACAACATGTTTCTGAATAATCAACAAGTCATGGAAGAAAAAAAAAAAGAAATCAAAATATGTATAGATACAAATGAAAATGAAAATGCAACAACCCAAAACCTATTGGATTCAGTAAAAGCAGTGCTAAGGGGAGGGTTCATATAAATACAAGCTTACCTAAGAAATAAGAGAAAAATCAAATAAATAACCTAACTAGATACCTAGGCAACTAGAAAAAGAAGAAATGAAGAAGCCCAGGCTTAGTAGAAGGAAAGAAATCATAAAAATTCGGGCAGAAGTAAATGAGAATGAAACAAAGGAGAATATAGCAAAAATCAACAAAATTAAAAGTTGGTTCTTTGAGAAGATAAATAAAATAGATAAGCCATTAGCCAGACTCATCAAGAAAAAAGGCAGAAGAATCAAATCAAAGAATTATAAATGAAAATGGAGAAACCACAACAGACAACACAGAAATAAAAAGAATCATGAGACTACTAACAGCAATTATATGACAATGAAATGGACAACTTGGAAGAAATGGGTGAATTCTTAGAAAATTATAACCTTCCAAAACTGAGCCAGGAAGAAATAGAAAATCTCAACAGACCCATCACAGGCATGGAAATCGAAATAGTAAACAAAATCTTCCAATAAACAAAAGCCCAGAACCAGATGGCTTCATAGGTGAATACTACCAAAAATTTAGAGGCGAGCTAATACCTATCCTACTAAACTCTTCCAGAAAATTGCAGAGGAAGGTAAACTCCCAAACTCATTCTATGAGGCAACCAACACTCTTAATACCAAAACCAGACAAAGATGTCACAAAAAAAGGGGGAAGCTACAGATGTGGAAAGAATACACAGAACTGCACAAAGAAAATCTTCACAAACCTTGACTAGATGGACCTATGTTAACAAAGTAATGTCTCTGCTTTTGAATATGCTATCTAGGTTGGTCATAACTTTCCTTCCAAGGAGCAAGTGTCTTAATTTCATGGCTGCAATCACCATCCGCAGTGATTTTGGAGCCCCCAAAAATGAAGTCTGACACTGTTTCCACTGTTTCCCCGTCTATTTCCCATGAAATGATGGGACCAGATGCCATGATCTTCATTTTCTGAATGCTGAGCTTTAAGCTAACTTTTTCATTCTCCTCTTTCACTTTCATCAAGAGGCTTTTTAGTTCCTCTTCACTTTCTGCCATAAGGGTGGTGTCATCTGGATATCTGAGGTATTGATATTTCTCTTGGCAATCTTGATTCCAGCTTGTGCTTCTTTCAGCCCAGCATTTCTCATGATATACTCAGCATAGAAGTTAAATAAGCAGGATGACAATATACAGCCTTGACATACTCCTTTTCCTATTTGGAACCAGTCTGTTGTTCCATGTCCAGTTCTAACTGTTGCTTGCTGACCTGCATACAGATTTCTCAAGAGGCAGATCAGGTGGTCTGGTATTCCCATCTCTTTCAGAATCTTCCACAGTTTATTGTGATCCACAGTCAAGAGCTTTGGCATAGTCAATAAAGCAGGAATAGAAGTTTTTCTGGAACTCTCTTGCTCTTTTGATGATCCAGTGGATGTTGGCAATTTGATCTCTGGTTCTTCTGCCATTTCTAAAACTAGCATGAACATCTGGAAGTTCATGGTTTACTAATTGCTGAAGCCTGGCTTGGAGAATTTTGAACATTACTTTACTGGTGTGTGAGATGAGTGCGATTGTGCACTAGTTTCAGCACTCTTTGGCATTCCTTTCTTTGGGATTGGAATGAAAACTGACCTTTTCCAGTCCTGTGGCCACTGCTGAGTTTTCCAGATTTGCTGTCATTTGAGTGCAGCACTTTCACAGCATCATCTTCTAGGATTTGAAATAGCTCAACTGGAATTCCATCACCTCCACTAGCCTTGTTCATAGTTATGCTTTCTAAGGCCCACTTGACTTCCCATACCAGGATGTCTGGCTCTAGGTGAGTGATCACACCATCATGATTATCTTGGTCATGAAGCTCTTTTTTTGTACAGTTCTTCTGTGTATTCTTGCCAGCTCTTCTTAATATCTTCTGCTTCTGTTAGGTCCATACCATTTCTGTCCTTTATTGAGCCCATCTTTGCATGAAATGTTCCCTTGGTATCTCTAATTTTCTTGAAGAGAACTCTAGTCTTTCCCATTCTGTTGTTTTCCTATATTTCTTTACATTGATCACTGAGGAAGGCTTTCTTATCTCTCCTTGCTATTCTTGGAACTCTGCATTCAGATTCTTATATGTTTCCTTTTCTCTTTTGCTTTTCATTTCTTTTCTTTTCACAGCTATTTGTAAGGCCTCCCAGACAGCCATTTTGCTTTTTTACATTTCTTTTCTATGGCGATGGTCTTGATCCCTGTCTCCTGTACATTGTCATGAACCTCTGTCCATAGTTCATCAGGCATTCTATCTATCAGATCTAGGCCCTTAAATCTATTTCTCACTTCCACTGTATAATCATAAGGGATTTGATTTAGGTCATACCTGAATGGTCTAGTGGTTTTCCCTACTTTCTTCAATTTAAGTTTGAATTTGGCAATAAGGAGTTCATGATCTGAGCCACAGTCATCTTGCAGTCTTGTTTTTGCTGACTGTATAGAGCTTCTCCATCTTTGGCTGCAAAGAAAATAATCCAAAAAAAAAAAAAATCCAAAAAAAAAGAAAAGAAAAGAAAATAATCCATCTGATTTTGGCATTGACTATCTGGTGATGTCCATGTGTAGAGTCTTCTCTTGTGTTGTTGGAAGATGTGTTTGCTATGACCAGTGCATTCTCTTGGCAAAACTCTATTAACCTTTTCCCTGCTTCATTCCATATTCCAAGGCCAAATTTGCCTGTTACCCCAGGTGATTCTTGACTTCCTACTTTTGCATTCCTGTCCCCTATAATGAAAAGGACATCATTTTGGGGTGTTATTTCTAAAAGGTCTTGTAGGTCTTCATGGAGCCATTCAACTTCAGCTTTTTCAGCATTCATGGTTGGCGCATAGACTTGGAATACTGTGATATTGAATGGTTTTCCTTGGAAACAAACAAAGATCATTCTGTCATTTTTGAGATTGCATACAAGTACTGCATTTCAGACTTTTGTTGACCATGATGGCTACTCCATTTCTTCCTGCCAGCATAGTAGATATAGTCATCATCTGAGTTAAATTCAGCCATTCCAGTCCATTTCAGTTTGCTGATTCCTAGAATGTCGACATTCACTCTTGCCATCTCCTGTTTGTCCACTTCCAATTTGCCTTGGTTCATGGACCTAACATTCCAGGTTCCTATGCAATATTGCTCTTTACAGCATTGGATCTTGCCTCTATCATCAGTCACATCCACAACTGGGTATTGTCTTTGCTTTGGCTCCATCCTTTCATTCTTTCTGGAGTTATTTCTCCACTGATCTCCAGTAGCATATTGGGCACCTACCAAAATGGGAGTTCCTATCATTCTGCCTTTTCATACTGTTCATGGGGTTCTCAAGGCAAGAATACTGAAGTGGATTGTCATTCCCTTCTCCAGTGGACCACATTCTGTCCGACCTCTCCACCTAGACCCACCCGTCTTGGGTGGCCCCACACGCATGACTTAATTTCATTGAGTTAGACAAGGCTGTGGTCCATGGGATTAGATTGACTAGTTTTCTGTGATTATGGTTTGTGTTTCTGCCTTCTGATGCCTCTCACAACACCTACCGTCTTACTTTGGTTTCTCTTACCTTGGACATGGGTATCTCTTCACAGCTGCTCCAGCAAAGTGCAGCCACTGCTTCTTACCTGGACGAGGGGTATCTCCTCACAGCTGCCCCTCCTGACCTTGAATGTGGGGTAACTCTTCTTGGCCCTCCTGCGCCCGGGCAGCCACCACTCCTTGGACATTAGGGATTATAGCAGGATATAATAATAGATTTAGAGTGAGATAAGATACATTTCCAAGACTTCTGGCTGCTTATTTGAAATGTAATAATGGATCTAATATAATTAAGCCTTCAAGGCCTTATTCTTGAAAGTTTTTTTTTTTTTTTTTTTTTTTTTACCATTTTCCCCCTGAGGACTTTAAACTTATGGCTTGGAAAATTGCATGAGTCCCTGAGAGCAAGAAATATTTAAGTTTCCTTGCTGAGCCTAGAGAACATTCTTTAAAGAAAACAATGGGTCGGTATTTCTACTTGGGTTTGAGGGGCAAGGAAAATCTTTCATTTTCTCAAATATTCATTTTCTTCTTACTTTGTACTAGCAGAACCAAAATATACTCCTTTTGTAAACAATGAAATTTGGCTCTAATGTATGGAAGCTTTTAAAGCAATTTAATAGTACATTTCCCATCAATAGTTTTCAGAGATGTTTGGAGACATTGTAGCTCCTCAGTGGTAGCATGTTCAGAAATTTATCCACATCATGGACAATTTTGTTTTTTGTTTTTGTTTTTTTTTAATTTATTATTTTTTTAAATTTTAAATTAATTTTTATTTTTTAGTTTGTTTTGCTTTACAATACTGTATTCGTTTTGCTATACATTGACATGAATCAGCCACGAGTGTACATGAACTCCCAATCCCGACCCCTATCTCCCCCCTCCCGCCCCACACCTTCTCTCTGGATTATCCCCGTGCATTAGTCCCAAGCATCCTGCATCCTGCATCGAACCTAGACTGGTGATTCGTTTCACTTATGATATCATACATGTTACATTGCCACTCTGCCAACTCATCCCACCCTCTCCCTCTCCCACAGAGTCCAAAAGGCCGTTCTATACATCTGTGTCTCTTTTGCTGTCTTGCGTACAGGTTTATCATTACCATCATTCTAAATTCCATATATATGTGTAAGTATACTGTATTGGTGTTTTTCTTTCTGGCTTACTTCACTCTGTATAATCGGCTCCAGCGTCATCCACCTCATTAGAACTGATTCAAATGTATTCTTTTTAATAGCTGAGTAATACAGACTCTTTTGTTGACCATGATGGCTACTCCATTTCTTCTAAGGGATTCCTGCCCACAGTAGTAGATATAATGGTCATCTGAGTTAAATTCACCCATTCCAGTCCATTTTAGTTCACTGATTCCTAAAATGTCGACGTTCACTCTTGCCATCGCCTGTTTGACCACTTCCAATTTGCCTTGATTCATGGACCTGACATTCCAGGTTCCTATGCAATATTGCTCTTTACAGCATTGGACCTTGCTTCTATCACCAGTCACATCCACAGCTGGGGATTGTTTTTGCTTTGGCTCCATCCCTTCATTCTTTCTGAGTTATTTCTCCACTGATCTCCAGTAACATATTGGGCACCTGGGGAGTTCATCTTTCAGTGTCCTATCATTTTGCCTTTTCATACTGTTCATGGGGTTCTCAAGGCAAGAATACTGGAGTGGTTTTCCACTCCCTTCTGCAGTGGACCACATTGTGTTTGACCTCACCACCATGCCCGCTGGTCTTGGGTGGCCCCACAGGGCATGGCTTAGTTTCACTGAGTTGGACAAGGCTGTGGTCCGTGTGATTAGATTGACTAGTTTTCTGTGAGTATGGTTTCAGTGTGTCTGCCCTCTGATGCCCTCTCGCAACACCTACCATCTTACTTGGGTGTCTCTTACCTTGGACATGGGGTATCTCTTCACGGCTGCTCCAGCAAAGCACAGCCCCTGCTCTTTACCTTGGACGAGGGGTATCTCCTCACCACTGCCCCTCCTGACCTTGAACGTGGAGTAGCTCCTCTCGGCCCTCCTGCGCCCACGCAGCCACCACTCCTTGGATGTGGGGTTAGCCAAAGTCTATTACAAAGCCCCACCTTGTTGCCAGACACCAGTGTTAGGATGTTAATTATGTGACGCCTTATGTGACGGTGCTGTGATAGTGACATGCAAAGTATTGTGAAAATCTGGTTGATTTGAGTTGGCATTGGGCATGGGCCCTCATATAAAGCTAGGGAGAGAGAAAGATGGGCTCTGAGCTTCTCAGTAGAACTGAAGCCTTTAGACAATGAACTGTGGTTAGTCTCTATCTGTTCCCATACTGAATGCAAAGGCTACCTTATACCCCAGCTGTGCTTCATCAGACAAGGCTCTGGGTCACCATCACCTGCTAAGAGCTCTTCATCGGGTTGAAAACTATTATTAAATAACTCTTCAGTTACTTACTCTTCAGACTGCAAAAACCCAGCTCTTTCTTTTTTCAAAGCTCTGATTTTCTGAGACTTGAATCATCATTCTGCTTCTGTGAGCCCCCTCCAAAGTCTCATGTCCTTCTGGACTTGTCACTTACACAGTTGGTTACCGGCTGTGTCCACAGTGGAGGAAGGTCACAGACAAAAGCTCAACATGGGAAGGTCTGATTCAGTTAACAACCCAACTCACAAGTACTTATTCAGAATCTCCCAACCCTGTAGTACAAAACTTGGCTGTGGATCAGATGTGTTTTAATGGCCTGTTCATAAAGCATTACATGGGGGTGATGATTTTTTAAAAATTCTTCTGGGTGTAATATTAAACTACAGAAACCCCCAAATAAGTACATCTACACAGCACCAGATATTTAAGAGTAATTTATGATTGCTACTATTTATTTGCTTAAGTAAATATGACATAATATAAATATTTAAGGTATATACTTGTATATATAAATGTGTGTTTGTGTATAACACATATGCTGCTACTGCTAAGTCGCTTTAGTCGTGTCAGATTCTGTGCGACCCCATAAACGGCAGCCCACCAGGCTCCAACGTCCATGTGATTTTCCAGGCAAGATTACTGGAGTGGGGTGCCATTGCCTTCTATACTAAATATGTATTAAGTATCTAATTAAATAAAATTAAATGAAGTATGTAATAGTTGTTCTTTTCTCACCCTGGTTTAACTTTGAGAGCTATTTTTTCAGGTTCTATATTGGCATATTTCCGACAAGTAGAGAAAGACAGCTATATACATCCTTAACAGGGTAAACATCTGTAAATCAGTCAAATTTTTAATCTACAAATTTGTAGCACAATAGGGAAAGGAACTCTCATTGACAGAGAAATAAGAATCAGACTAAAAACAGATTTCTTAAAAGTGACAACAAAGTCAGAAATCAGTGAAATGTTCAGATAACAGTGCTTTGAGAAACTGTCAAATTAGAATAATGTAGTAAGCTAGTTGATCTTCAAAAAATAAGGATGAAACAAAAATTTTTATAAAAAAAAAAGGTTCCACTAATACACCAAATTTGAAAATAAACTTCAAGGAGAAGAAAATATGTCTGGGAGGAAATTCAATATGTGAAATCAAACAGTAAGGGGAAAAGTGGGGTGAACATATATTAATTGAAACAAGCAATAATGTTTAACAGTATATTAAGAGTATATATTAACAGCGTAGAAGAGTCACAGAAGAGTGACTCTTCTATGGAAAATCTAAAAGAATAAAACAAATGAGTGGATATTACAAAACAGAAACAGGCTCAAAGATTCAGAGGACAAACCAGCAGGAAGAGTGAAGGGGGAAAGGGCGGGGGATTAAGAGACAAACCACCATGCATAAAACGAATAAGCTACAAGGACACATTGCACAGCTGGGGAGACGTAGCCTTGCTTTGTAGCAACTTTAATGGAGTGTAATTCTACGGAGATATCCAGTCCCCATGTCATAAGCCTGAAATACAATAAGGGAAACCAACTGTACTTCAATAAAACAAATAAACAAAACAAAATAAGTGATTTTTAAAGGACACTACTTCCATGCAGGAAATTGATAGCATCTAAATTGAAGGAAGGTGGTTAAAAATAGGTTTAAGACAGCATTAATCAAACTCTGTACTTGAGTAATCAAATACATATGATAAAATTTCAGGAGTAATCTCTGAAAGAGTTGCAAATATAAAGTTTAATTCTAAATCTGGTTTAAAATTTTTTAATGTTGTACTTTAGACCTATTTAAATATTCATGATATAGTTTCCAGAATAACCTCAATGAAGGGAGAGAGAGGTTTTTTTCAAACCCAGGGCCTCTAGGCACTCTGTGATGACTTAGAGGGGTAGGGTTGGGGGAGGTGAGAGGGTCTCAAGACAGAGGGACTGATGTATCATTACAGCTGATTCACATTGTTGTAGGGCAGAAACCAGCACAACATGGGAAGGCAATTTTCCTGCAATTAAAAACAAAAGCAAAAGCATGGTGGAATTTTTTTTTTTAATCTGGAAAAACAAGAAGAAAAGTGAACCTCAACAACTCAAAAAACTTTTAATCAGCCCTAAAGAACACAAGAAAGATTTTCAAAGGATAGACAGAAATTATAAAGCTCTACAACCATAAACGAGCCCAATGACATTGACATTGGAATAAACTTCCATTTAAAAAACTGTATCTAATTGTACTTTAAAACAACCCCAGTTTATAGATATTTAGAGTATACCAATCCTAATCCTTATGCTGCTCCTAAGATGCTCTTCTATAGCATAGAGACACTGAATTTTTTTTTACATACAAAGGAATTGTAAAAATGATATATTCAAGATATACGAACCAAAAGGTAGCTGATATCTCAATGTAAATATCATGCAAAAGATAAATGAAAGCAAAAACGTTACCAAAAATAGTTACTATATAATGAATAATAAATAGTTCAATTCATCAATAAGAGAAAAATAAACTTGTATTCATCTACTAATTTAGCCCTGCTGCTGCTGTTGCTAAGTTGCTTCATTCGTGTCGAACTCTGTGCAACCCCACGGACGGCAGCCCACCAGGCTCCCCCGTCCCTGGGATTCTCCAGGCAAGAACACTGGAGTGGGTTGCCATTTCCTTCTCCAGTGCGTGAAAGTGAAGTCACTGAGTTGTGTCCAACTCTCAGCGACCCCATGGACTGCAGCCTACCAAGTTCCTCCATCCATGGGAGTTTCCAGGCAAGAGTACTGGAGTGGGATATATAAATAAAAAATAGAACTGCAAAAAGGAATGACAAAATTCATAATCACAATGGGAGGTTTCAACACACATATCTCATGGGTAAGTCACAAATAGAAAAAAAAAATAGATCTATGGATTATTTACCAACACAACTAACAAACTTGATTTAATGGACATACATGAATTATATATCTAACCATTGGAGAATGCAACTTTTTCTTGAGTGTGTATCTAAACTTTAGGAAGTGTGAATATATGCTAGTAGGCTACCATTCAAAGCTCAGTCAATTTCATAAGATATAATAAGTACCATACTAGCCATGTTTTTAGTCAATACAAAATTATGTAAAACGTCAAGAAAATGTAAATTTATATATTTAGTATTTAAAAATGAACTTCTAAGAAAGTGTATTTTATTTTATTTGGGGGGGGTGGGAATTGGTGCTCCAAAATCACTGCAGAGGTGACTGTAGCCATGAAACGAAAAGACGCTTGCTCCTTGGAAGAAAAGCTACAACCAACCTAGACAGCGTATGAAAAAGCAGAGACATTACTTTGCCGACTAAGGTCTGTCTAGTCAAGGCTATGGTTTTTCCTGTGGTCATGTATGGATGTGAGAGTTGGACTGTGAAGAAGGCTGAGCACCAAAGAATTGATGCTTTTGAACTGTGGTGAAGATTCTTGGAGAAGATTCTTGAGAGTCCCTTGGACTGCAAGGAGATCCAACTAGTCCATCCTAAAGCAAATCAGTCCTGAATATTCATTGGAAGGACTGATGCTGAAGCTGAAACTCCAATACTTTGGCCACCTGATGTGAAGAACTGACTTATTTGAAAAGACTCTGATTCTGGGAAAGATTGAAGGTGGGAGAAGAAGGGGATGACAGAGGATGAGATGGTTGGATGGCATCACTGACTCGATGGACATAAGTTTGAGTGAACTCTCAGAGTTGGTGATGGACAGGGAAGCCTGGCGTGCTGCCATCCATGGGGTCACAAAGAGTTGGACATGACTGTGTGTCTGAACTGAAGAAAATGTAATGGAAATTTGAAATATAATTACTGAATAAAAAATTCTATATATCAACAATTATGAGATGTATAAGATAATGGAGCTTCATGAGAAATTTACACTTTTCAAAAAAAGAAAGGGGATAATTATGAACTAAGCATCCATCATTACAAGTTAGAAAAGTAATAATAATGTAATCCTTAAAATATAACATAAAGGAAATAATAAAGTTAAGAGCTTTAAATTGGCATAATAAAAATAAAAATTAAATAAGGAAACCAGCAAAGCCAAAAATTTATTCTTTGGAAAACTGGCAAATAAACTTCTCTCAAGATCAAAAGTAATGACTAGGAATAGAAATGGCACATTAATATAGGTACAACAGAGACTTTTTAAAAGGTCATTTAAAGAAATTTTGATCAATTGACTTGAGAATTAGAATAGATAATTTTACAGATTTAAGTACTCAAAAAAATATCCTGAAAATCCCTATTAGTATGCTTTAGAAAAGAGAAATGCCTACATTTAAAATACTCCCACAAAGAAACTATCAGGGCATCGGGGTTTTATAAGACAATTTTTCCAAAATTTTAAGTGCAAGATTATTCCAATCTCATTCAAAATTTCCAGAGAATGGCAGAGTCTATGTCTCAACTCATCCCTTGAAGCCAGTATAATTTTGGTATGAAACCCACATAAAAAGGGCAGAAGGGCGAAGAAAAGGAAAAGCTCATTTATTCATGAACATGGATGCAAAAATTCCAAAGACTATACCATCAAGCTAAACTGAATTCTGTGCTGTATACAATGGATTTCACTATGAGCGAACTGATTGGATTCAGGAACGCAAGGGCTGTTTAACAGTCTGAAATCCGTAGACTCACCACATTGCACATCACTTATGCAAAGAATTGAGACAGAGACCAAAGCAGCTGCCTAGAAACTTGCATCCATTCACTGAACTGAAACTTACATGGGAAAAATTAAATGGTAACTGTGCCTCATTGAAAAACAAAAAGACACATTAAATGAGATAAAGCATATGCTGGGCACCGACCGACAGATGGAAAATTGTCTACGGAGAGGAAAAAATAGTGTTCTTTTAACTACTTTATGTTTTATCCAGTGTTTCGCTCCTCCCCACTGCTCACCAAGCCTCTTGGGTGCATGGAATCAGGGTTGTGGAAAAACAGAACATTTTCTAAGCGGTCTACAGTTTAGATAATTCAGATGCTTTTTAATCATCTTTATTATGAGGCTTTGAGAGGGACAGGGCAGACAGATAAAACAAACTGGGAAGTTATTGCCAAGTGAGAAGGCGAATCAGGGATGGTACATTTTGATACCTGGAATGATCCAAAACAGTGAAACAAACAAGTCACTCAAATAAACTGAGCCATATATTACAGCTGAACTGTTCCAGACCAGAGTGATGGAATCAGAGTTTTGAGCCCTGAGTTTAAATGCACATCGCTTTTTTTTTTTTTTTTTACTGACTGTATATAAATCATAGCAACACTTCTCAATGTCACTTCATATTTCTGAATATTTTCTCTAGGCCCCTCTGCTAATTCCTGGAATCTCTCCATTCAGAGCTGGAGTCGTAATCAGATTTGGCCGGTCGATACCAAGGCAACTGTCTGTATGTTTTCTTTCCACTGTATCCCAGGATGCCAGCACACAGCTTAGGAAACAGCCAGGAAAATGAAGCCTGTTTCTTGAGGGGCTGATTAAGCAAGACAAAGTCAATTAACATCTGATTCCTCACAGGTTTCTGCAAGCAAATTGTTCCAATTACCAAAAACCAGTGAGCAAATTGTGAGATAATTAAACGGGGCAGTCATGACTCCGCTGACATGGCCCTGCCACTGTGCTGTCAGAAACTCCGGGTAAGACTGATTAAAGAGCAGCTCGAAGCATGCAAATTGTGCTTCAGGAAAGCTCTCCTCTGTAATAACAGTGTTTATATTAAGAGACAACTCCCTGGCATTTTATTTAATTTTAAGTACCTTTCCAGTGTAACATGTTTACCTTCAGTTTACACTGTTTTTTTTTTAACAGTTTATTGCTTTCATTTAAATATAAAATAAATGCAACATCTTTACAAAGTATGTTCAGTCTATATGTTGTCACAGCCAGGACGTTTTACAACTCTGTGGAATAAAAGATAGACTTCACTGTTACTGTTTATGGTCTGTAATAGGCAACATAAAAACAAAGCCCGCATTAGTTATGTAGACAGCATACCTTTACGAGCCTGTTAAACTTTGTTTTCACAGGCTACTTACTCATTTCAAAATACAGCCTAAATAAACTACCCATATATTCACTCTGTTTGTCACTAAGAATTAAGATTTGATCTCATTACGTAGGTGGTCATTAATGCAGAGTTGCAGAAAGTCATTGTATTTATGGAAGAAGCTACCAGACACCTACATGGAATGGACCAGCAGATATGATGAGACAAGACTCTCTCTTAAAGTGCTTAAAGTGGCAATTTTAATGCCACAATATCAGTTCCAGAGCAGATAGAAATCAGGCTTTTCTAGCTGACATGGTTTGGACAAAAAAAATTGTAGGGTAGTAATTATAAGAACTTGTAAGAAATTCTATCTCTGTCTTGAAAGGGGAGGGTGTTATAACTTGTTCGTTTGATCTTAGATTTTGGCACTTTCAGGATAATTTGAATGAAGTTCACGGTCCCTGGCTCTTGTTGTTGTTCAGTGGCCAAGCCGTGTCAGACTCTTCTGTGACCCCATGGACTGCAGCCACCAGGCTCCTCTGGCCATGGGATTCTACAGGCAAGAATGCTGGAGTGGGTTGCCATGCCCTTACTCCAGGGGATCTTCCCAGCCTGGGATTGAACGCTCAGCTCCGGCACTGCAGGCCATTTCTTACCACTGAGCCAGCTGGGAAGCCTCTCCCTGGTTTTCAGAAGAATATAACATCAGTAGAGCATGCTATAAGCATATGGTAGTCAGAATGGTGAAGGCACAATCAGAAGGCTGTATCACATGGAGAACAGCTTCACAGTAATGTGATTGTTTAGGGTGGAGGAAACAGTCAGTTGGCTTCAAACGTCTGAAGAATGATGTGCGGTCTCTTACACTTTATTCTGTTGCTCCCCTGCCTCAAGGGATCTTGCTTCATGATAGTGTGTGCATTACAGGACTGCATTCTCATTTATGACATCTTTTATTTAATTTTTATGCCACGATTTTCATAAGTATGCAAATGTAATTTGATTATACATTGAGTAAAAAGTAATATTTGTTTTGTGTGTACTGGGAACAAGACATTCTAGTGGATGCTTGACATTCACTTAACTTACTTAATGTATACGGGTGTCCTATGTGGCCACAATAGTTACTTACATTGTTTTCATTAGCAAAATGAGGTTCATTTTACCTAATTTCCCCGTGGCACATGGTTAGTAAATGATGGAAACCAAGATTCAAACTCGTTTTCTGTTGGCTTCTCTTTGTTTTTCATTATACTCACATGTGCCAACCAATGTTTACAATATATAGTTTTTAAAAATTTGTGAAATTAATATTTATCAAGCACCTATTATACATCAGTTATGGGGAATACGTCAATGACACAAAGTCATAGAGAGAGCAAACAGAATCTAGTAAGCAAACGGCGGCTCAGACGGTAAAGTGTCTGCCTGCAACGCGGGAGGCCCGGGTTTGATCCCTGCGTCGGGAAGATCCCCTGGAGAAGGAAATGGCAATCCACTCCAGGACTATTGCCTGGAAACTCCCATGGACAGAGGAGCCTGGTAGGCTACAGTCCATGGGGTCGCAGAGTCGGACATGACTGAGCGACTCCAGTTTCACTTTCAGACAGGTGGCAATAGCGGTAAAGAATCTGCCTGCCAATGCAGGACACCAAGAGACTCGGGTTCGATCCCTGGGTCAGGAGGATTCCCCTGGAAGAGGAAACGACGACCCACTCCAGTATGCTTGTCTGGAAAATTCCATGGACAGAAGAGCTCGGCAGGCCGCGGGCCGTGGTGCCGCAAAGAGTCCGATGCAGCTGAGTGACTGAGCATGCACAGTGGCAAGGACCAGCTCACAGTTGTGAAGGAGGAGCGAGTTCCAGGCAGAGGGGAGAGGTGACAGGAGCCAAACTTAAAAAACCATTTATTCAGCTGCACCACAGCTTAGCTGTGGCACATGGGATCTGGTTCCTTGACCAGGGATTGAACCCTGGCCCCCTGCACTGGGAGCCTGCAGTCTTAGCCACTGGACCACCAGGGAAGTCCCAGCGCAAAACATTTAAGAGAAACAACTGGAAGGCCAAAATAATAAAGCATTTGAATTTGAAAATGGAAATCTATGTGGCTGAAATATAACCTATGTGGACATTCTTTATAAGAATCGTAAATCTTTTTTATAAGAGACACTATTGTATCCACTTAAGAACTGACATTTTGATTGCACACCTACTATGAGCTATTGCATGAGATGAATTAGTAGAAATAACTTGTATTTCCATGTAATTTACCAATAAACATAACTGAGCCAAGTGTATCCCAAATTTATATATATATGAAGTTTGGAGTTCTATCGGAGAAGGCAGTGGCAGCCCACTCCAGTACTCTTGCCTGGAAAATCCCATGGATGGAGGAGCCTGGTAGGCTGCAGTCTATGGGGTTGCTAAGAGTTGGACACGACTGAGCGACTTCCCTATCACTTTTCACTTTCATGCATTGGAGAAGGAAATGGTAACCCACTCCAGTGTTCTTGCCTGGAGAATCCTAGGGACGGGGGAGCCTGGTGGGCTGCCGTCTATGGGGTTGCACAGAGTTGGACACGACTGAAGTGACTTAGCAGCAGCAGGAGTTCTATGTATATAACAATTACATAAATATGTTGAAAGAGAAAAAGCTCTCCTTATGTCTAAAATAATCAGAAATTAAAAAACCCACTTAACATGTAATAAATGTGATAAAAATCAGTGGATGACTGGAACTTCCCTGGGGGTTCAGTGCTTGAGAATCTGCCTGGCAATGCAGGGGACTTGGGTTTGATTCCTGTTTGGGGAACTAAGATCCTACAGGGCAGCTAAGCCTGAGTGCCAAAACTACTGAGCATCCTGCCACAACTGAGACCTGATGCAGACAAAAAAATTAATTAATGATACATTTTTAAAAATCAATAGATGATAAAATTCTTAACTGTAAATGGAAGAATTCCCATAGTCAGAAAAGAGGAATATCATTCCATCATTCCAGCAATTATTCCAGAAGTCCCAGTCAATGCAGTAAGACAATAAATTAAAAAAGGGAGATGACCTATCACTATTTGTAACCAAAATATTCAATGTCTAGAAAACCACATGCAAATGGAGTGAATAATTATTAGAAATCAAAAGGGAACTGTATAGGCAGTGTTCCACCCCAATACACACAGACACCAAGTAATTATCTTATACATGGCAGGAATGATCAGTTCTAAAAATATGATATCTATAGTCTAAAAACTACAAATATTTATGGGAAGTTAAGTCAAGAGTCAAATAAGGACATACTCTTAAATGAGAACACTCCACAATGTATTTTCCAAAAGTAGATTTTAAATATCTGTTAGGTATGATTGAAATCTAATATGATATTGTTTTAATTGGTAAAATGGTTCTGGAGTTCATCAAGAAATGGTAACAATTTGAGTACAGATAACAAAAGAATAGAAATGGGGCCAGGGTGATAAACAGCAAAACCACAAAAATAAAAACACGTGGTGGACCCGCATCCCAGAGCAATGGAAACAAAAGCAAGCAAATGGGACTTAATAAACATAAAAGCTTGCTCACACGAAGGAAACTATAAGCAAAGTGGAAAGACAGCCTCCAGAATGGGAGAAAATAATAGCACATGAAGCACTGACAAAGAATTAATCTCAAAAATATACAAGCAGCTCATGCAGCTCAATACCAGAAAAATACACGACCCAATCAGAAAATGGGCCAAAGAACTAAAGTGACATTTCCCCAAAGAAGACATACAGATGGCCAACAAACACAAGAAAAGATGCTCAACATCACTCATTACCAGAGAAACGCAAATCAAAACCATAATGAGGTACCATCCCACACCAGCCAGAGTGGCTGCTGTCAAAAAGTCTGCAAGCAATAAATGCTGGAGAGGGTGTGGAGAAAAGGGAACCCTCTTACACTGTTGGTGGGAATGCAAATTAGTACAGCCACTATGGAGAACAGTGTGGAGATTCCTTAAAAAATTGCAAATAGAACTGCCTTATGATCCAGCGATCCCACTGCTGGGCATACACACCGAGGAAACCAGAATTGAAAGAGACACATGTACCCCAATGTTCATTGCGGCACTGTTTACAATAGTCAGGACATGGAAGCAACCTAGATGTCCATCAGCAGATGAATGGATAAGAAAGCTGTGGTACATGGAGTATTACTCAGCCATTAAAAAGAACACATCTGAGTCAGCTCTAATGAGGTGGATGAAACTGGAGCCTATTATACAGAGTGAAGTAAGCCAGAAAGATAAACACCTATATAGTATATTAACACACATATATGGAATTTAGAAAGATGGTAATGATGACCCTGTATGCGAGACAGCAAAGAGACACAGATATAAAGAACAGACTTTTGGACTCTGTGAGAGAAGGCGAGGGTGAGATGATTTGAGAGAATAGCATTGAAACATGTATATTACCATATGTGAAACAGATCGCCAGTCCAGGTTCGATGCATGAGACAGGGTGCTCAGGGCTGGTGCACTGGGATGACCCTGAGGGATGGGATGGGGAGGGAGGTGGGAGGGGGGCTCAGGATGAGGAACACATGTACACCCGTGGCTGATTCATGTCAGTGTATGGCCAAAACCACCACAATATTGTAAAGTAATTAGCCTCCAATTAAAATAATTTTTAAAAAATTGTGGTATAACCAAAGAAGAGGAAAAAACTGGACCAACAGAAAACCCGGAAGCAGACAGATGTGTGTGTTTCACTGAGGAGTAAAGTTAAAATGTCTGGTCCTCCTTGAAGGAACAGACTCTTCCGCAAAAGCTTCCTGTCCTTTCCGGCTCGCCAGATTGCTGGCCCCCGAGCTCCGAGCTCGCTGCTAGGATCACTGGTCATCACTGCTGAGGGTCTAACTTTCCCGCTGAGGCCAGGGAGAGTGAATTCAAACAATGGGTCATCTCATAGGAAAAATTAGAAGCAACATGGAACATATTCAGAAAAAGAAAAACCACCCCAAGTTAGCTATTGTTGTGAAACTGCTTGAACAGTGCTGTTAGATTAACTGCTAAATGTTATTGCTTTCCAAATGCCGTGCGGGATCCATCAGATCCACTGGAGACCTCAGGTCTTCCTCGCAGTAAGGACTCCTGTGTCACAGAAGAGCTCAGGAAGCCCTGATTCAGGGAGCAGATGAACCAGACTGTTGCTCCTTCAAACGGGGGGTCGTGGTAGCCTGAGGCGTCCTCAGACCAGCTAGTGCCGCGGCCCCAGCGGGGGCCTGCCTGCTGCCCCATTGCGGGGACTCTGCCTGCATTCTCCCGCCACAGGGGCCACCTAACACAGACGGCCCAGAGACGCCTGCGTGATTCTGTTTGCATCGAAAGAGATCCCAAAGCGTCATCTTTGTATTGTTTACACTTAGTATTCCTACACAATACAAAAAAAAAAAGGTGGGGAGGGGAAGTGCACACACAGACGTATGCACACCTCCTGCTGTTGTTTATCGCTCAGTCATGCCCGCCTCCTTGCCCCCGTGGACTGTAGCCCGTCAGGCTCCTCTGCCTGCGGGTTTCTCCGGGCAGGAATACTGGAGTGGGCTGCCATCTCCTTCTCCAGGGGTCTTCCTGCCCCAGGGACCCAACCCAGGTCTCCTGCATTGTTGCAGATTACCTGCAATCTCAGTTACCACTGAGCCCCCAGGGAAGCCCCAAAATACACACGTGTATGTGTGTATGTGTGTGTGTGCACACACACACACAAACACATGTGTAAACACATATGTGCTATACACACATGCCTATGCATATACCCCCACACACACAGATATGCACACAATATATGCACACACATTACATGTGTGTGTCTATATGCGTGTACACATGCTGTGATATATGCACGCACATATAGCGCACACATGACACGCACACTACATATATGTATATATTTTTTTCTTTTAAGATAATTCTCTGAAATCTGTTTGTTTTGAGTCAAGAGTTTCACATAGTCTTTAGAGCTTTGAAAACAAATTTTCCAGTTTTTCTTTGGAAAGTTGATGCCACATGTTCATTAGGTTTGGAGGTTGGAGAATAGAGAGAAAAAATGTCCTTTTCTAAGAAAACTGTCCCTTCCTTAATTAGCTCATAAAATACTCAAGCTGGATGTGGGGATGGAATAAAATGCAGTGTAATCAATGGACCTGATCTGTTTTAAAATGTTCCCCTGAAAGGTGAATTGTAAGCCCAAAGTACATCTAGCTGTAAGTGTAATAACTACTTAACTAGTAAACAGACACAATTTCTAGAACACAAAATACAAACCGAAATAGCTTTGGTTCTCAAGTTGCCTGAGTGCTACATTTTTTTCTTGTAAAGATCTTTTCCATTTTTTAAAATTGTACAATAATGATTAGATGCACAACCAGAAGGAGGTTGTAAGAATGTGACTGCAGGCACAGCCTCGTGAGAGGGTGTCCTGGTTTCTGCTACCCTTTGCGTTCAGCCTAGATAGCCAATCATTTTGTTAAAAATGCACGTTGATGGAGGTCAGGATAGGATGAACTGGCTGACCCAAAGAATATAGGATTTAATGATCTGTTCACTGATATTGAACAGAGATGTCAATAAAAGTCCCCTCCGGCTAAGAGCCAACCCCCCTGCTCCTGGAATTCCCTCCGTGACCAGCACACGGATCTGCCGTGTGGCTGACCGAGAAGGAAGCAGGGTGCCTGCCTGCTATTTCCATTACTGCTGGGCTCGGTCTGCCCCACTGGTTCTGGCCACAGCGTCACGTTCCCCCTTTACGTATTTCTAAACCGCTTTGCCTCTGAGTATGTTTCACCCTAATGCTCTGGCCATCTCTGTAGAATACATAAGCTCTATCAAGGTGATCCAAAAAGGTGGCCTCTCCAAGATCCTCTCCTCTGGGGCCTCTAGCAAAACTGCCTTGTCACCGAGCAGGCGGATGAAACCAGCGTGTTACTAAGAAGGAAAGAAACCCGTCCAACTTCTAATAAGCTTATGATTCATCCTCTGACGGCTCACAGGCCTTTCTGGACAACAGTGATTGGCCATCTGGTCTCACTGGGGATGATAAATTCAGCCATAAACATGACTCCTGGTCCTCTGTCCCTCTAAATCCCAGTCACAAATATCGTGAGTCAGACGTCCCCACCTACCAACACAAGGGGTGCTGAGCTCAGACAGTCCTTTGACGAAGCCCACGCCACCCAACTTCAATTATGCCTGGGCTACATTTCTTCTGGAGGCACTACAGGATTTTTTTTTTTTTTTCCTTTAGCACACCACACACACACACACAATTTTTTTTTTTTTTTTTAAGAAGCCAGAGGAATCCAGCCAAATAGACTACGTTAAGCAGTGGGTTCCATTTTAGGTGTTGACAGTGTCTAATAAATCCAGGCCTACCTAACATTTACAGGAAATTATAAAATGAGTGAAATGGCATGAGCTGGTTGCCGGGCCAACCAGACAAGCACAATAAATAGGGGGCAGTGACAGGAGTAAGTTACACCATCTCTCTGGCCTGAAATATATCACTTTACATTAGTCTCTGACCACTTTGAAAGCTCTTTGTTTTATATTTTTCAAAATGCTCTTTTACAGCATAGATTACTATTAAATCTTTTCAGATGAGGAAATTTCTTTTTTTTTCCCCCTTCCCCAAACTTGCCTAGCTCTAGAAAGTGAACATTTATTTTTATTTTAACTCTAATTAAAAAATAAATACAAGTCTCAAGAACAATGTTAAGGCTCAAATCCTTAAGGTCCCTTCTGGCAGATTAAAAAGAAAAAAAAAAATTCTCTAGACTAGAAAGAAAATAAACAATAACAGTAGTTAGTATACTTGGTTGGTTTAAAGTGTTCTGTTAAAATGGCAGCACTTTGCAGGGCTATTTAACTCTTTAAAAGTCAGTCTGCACTCTGAAGTACTTTCTTTCCTAATGTCTCCTAATATGTTTCATTATAAGCATAGAGTTTTAGAACATAGTTTATCATCATAGCTGGTAGGATCTTAGAAGTCATCAGACAACTCCTTTATTTGACAGAGAAAAGAAGAAATGGATTAAGGCTTTTGTGTAACTATTTAAAATAATGACATTTCTGATACTTATACCACACAAAAGAATTTATATTCTTTTAGCCAATTTCACATAAGGAAAGCAGCTCTATCTCACTTTTTTTTCTTTCACTAGAGGCTTTGAGCAGCAAATGAAACTTGAATAATTTAGAATTTGCCATATAGCATGAAATAAAACTACTATACATGAAAAACATATAAAAATACCTTTTGTGTGAAAGTCACTCAGTCGTGTCCGACTCCTTGTGACCCCATTGGAATTCAGTGCATGGAATTCTCCAGGCCAGAATACTGAAGTGGGTAGCCCTTCCCTTCTCTAGGGGAATCTTCCCAAGCCAGGAACAGAACCCAGGTCTCCCACACTGAGGCAGATTCTTTACAGCTGAGCCACCAGGGAAGCTCAAGAATACTGGAGTGGGGAGCCTATCTCTTCTCTGGGGGATCTGCCTGACCCAGGAACTGAACTGGGGTCTCTTGCATTGCAAGCAGATTCCTTACCAGCTAGGCTACCAGGGAACCCCACATACATACTTTAACATTCAGTTTAACCCAATTTGCTAGAACCGTACACAACATCGCCAGATTATCAACTCTCCTTACAAAAGGCACAGCTATGAGCAGGGCGGCCGACTCCACACAGTCTTCTTCCGTGTCTCGGAAACCCCTCAGGTCTGGGTAAATGTGGTTACCTGCTTGTGATAGTAACTGATTTTACTTTCATTGTTTTCTAGTATATTTAACAAAAATCTATTTGTAAATGACTCTGAGGATAATTTTACCCTTACCTAAAAACATTAAAAGTAAGATGGTGTCCTGATAATGGCTTATTTGTTTCTAGTTGATTCCAAACCATCCATGTTTGAAATCGATTTCTACAGCTACAACAGTGGGTTTGGTAGGAAAGACTCTAGATTCAGTTAAGTGACATCATGTTAAGTTTTACATTGCAGCTCTTTCACAGGAAAACCTGCACTGCTGATGGTGAAGGAAAAACCAGCCCAGGTTCCTGTTAACTGGCTCATCTTTCCTTTCCTAGTACTACCAGGACCCGGTTTTAAAGCAAACAATGTAGCTGTTTAGGAAAACTGGAGGTTGGCAGAGGAAGATAAGGTTAGACACCAGAACTTGGTCACCAAGTATCGTACAATCGCAGAGTTGGACACGACAGGACTGAGAGAGAACTGAACTGAACTGAAAGTTGCAGTGTTTCTTAGAACTGGTACCATGTAATGCTTTGGCATTTCCAAAATGGACTGATATGGTTTTTATAAATAGCACAGAATTTATTCTACTGACTGAAGAAAAAGGCACAATTCTTGCTTTCTGTGGGCAGACCAGTAAGGTCAATTCTACAGCTACCTCTTTAATAACTTCTCATTTTCTAATTTACACTATTTGTGTCTATACACAGCTTGACATTTAATAAGCTTGAGAAAATGAAAACTTTCTGTTAAGCAATAAATGCATGTAGATTAGTTGTGTTAACAGTCCAAGTCTTCATCCCTGGCTGTTCCCATCACATTCTCTCCCATATGATTCTGAAGCTCTCTTCTCTAAATAGGCAGGGTCCTAGTCCTCCACCTCTGCTGCTGGGATGCGCTTCAGTCTACAGAACAGGAATGAGGATGCACCAGCGCCCAGCCAGGCAGAAGCCTCATGGGCACGTCCCTTCCTCTGTCCTGATTGTCTCCTTGGGCCTTGGAAGCCCACTAGGACTTGGGCTGCTCAAGAGTGAGAAGCAGGCTCCGCTGCCATCTCAGTCCCAGCACAGCCATCAGACTCCAGAGAGCTCAGCGGTCCCCTCTGAGACCAAAGAACTGCACAGCTGAGCACAGTCTGAATCAGCAGCTAGCTCCAAGTCATGATTTTCAAAATGCTTCCTGTTTTAATCTATCTGTGACGTGATTTGTTATGTAGTGTTATTGTGACAGCAGAAAAAACCACTAGAAAACAGGAAGTAAGGCCCTCTGTTACTTCCTACCCCCATCGAAATACATGGGCTGTAAAAAAAAAAAAAAAATTAAAAATGGCAAAAAGGGTTTTGAGGCCAATATTTCCTCTAACTGCATGTTAGGGTTTGAAATGCAGTCCTACTGAATCTCATACTCCAAGCCATTCTATGAAATAAATAAAGGAATAAATAAAATTTTAAAATAATAAAAATCATTTTAAAAATCACACATACATACACCTGCAAAAATAAAAAGGCCTAACACCTTTTGAAAATTTTCCATTTCAATAGCATATACTTCTATCCTATTGTGTTGGTAAAACACAGTGGTGAGCCTCTAGAGTTCAAAAATATGGGAAGAGTTTGAAGATGCAATTGGCACATTTGGGGAAATTTTAGAACACGGCAACTTCCTGCCAGAGCTAGAGCTTCTTAGTTGGTTCCTCCATATCTCATTCTGGAACTCTGCTCACACACAGCATGGGGTCTGTTTCTGGAGATGCTGACATATTTAAGCACGGGTGTTGGAGACCTGGGCTTCTCTTGTGGCTCAGATGGTAAAGAATCTGCCTGCACTGTGGGAGACCTGGGTTCGATCCCTGGGTTGGGAAGATCCCCTGGAGAAGGGAAAGGCTGCCCACTCCAGTATTCTATCCTGGAGAATCCCACAGACTGTAGAGGCCACAGAGTCGTACAGAGTCAGACACGCCTGAGTGACTTGCCCACATTGGGGACCTGCTCCAAGAGGCAGAACTCCCACACTTTGGAGACGGTAATTTGTAACTTATCACTAACTGTCAGCTCTCTTGTTTGATCGTATTCCATGTCCAGTACCCACTGAATAACGATTTAGAACTTAAGTTTCCTGACGTTCGTTATTATCTGAAATTTGGCACACATTAAACGTTTATTAAGAGAATACAATAATTATAGAAAGAGATGGCCAAATGCTCCATGAGAAGAGATCACTTGATGTTTTATAACAATTAAGATAATGATAACAATAAAACATAGAAATAATGCTAGAAATACAGTTCAGAAGGAAGACACAGTGTTTTCTATTAAACAAGCCTGAAGAGAAAGCTGACAATATATAAAAAATGGGCTCTCCTTGGGTCCAAGAAGCAAGACTATCTCATTACCATGACCCCGCTGACATCATTCTTGCCACATCTTATGGCCGTTTACGCTGCACAGCTTCAAATTCTCTCAAATTATGTAAAACAGACCTTCTGTTGACCAACCACAGTCACTCCCATTCTTGAAACCTTCCCTCAGAAAATAAACAGTAACGAATGGGAATTGGAAGCGGCAAGAAAGGAGAAAGTGGTAAGGGAAGACAATATTGAATGTCACAGACTGCTCTGAAACTCCAGAAGCCTTATTTTCTGATGCCCACGTTTGACAATACTGTGCTTAAATGTTAAAAGACACAAATGGTGAGCTGTCTAAAATGTTTAGCTACAGAAGTTGCTAAACTTCCTTCTTTGGGTAGATGTCTGCTGCTGAGGAATGCTGCCTTCGTGCGGGAACCCATGCTTGCGCTTTGCTCAGATTCATGGAGACGTGTTGCTTCCCTGAGCTGCCCTTCCCAGCCCTCACTCCCCGTGCTGTTTGGAAGTCTCTGAGGAAGGGTGGAGTGAGTCCCACAACCCCTGCTCTCTTGCCATTCTTAGCCGCCTGCAACCTTTCCTGGCTGCCACGGTTTATAGACTTGGGTTCAGTGGCCTTGCCAAATAACGAGCGTCTGGCTCATGAACCCTGAGGTGGACTCCTATTAAATGGAAACGTGTCCACTCCACCATATGAAAGCAAAGAAGGGGCTCAAAATGGCAATGTGTGAAAAGTCAAGGTTAATGGAGTGCAAGGTTTTTACAAGGGAACCGCCACCCTGCAATGACTAATTAAACTGAGTGAGGTCCAGATGGCAAGCATCTTGAAAGATGCCAATTATAGATTCGCATGTGTTTGCGTGACACTGTTTTCCTAGAAAGATTAGGTAGGCATGATGGCTGGCTTTTAGTGTGAGACACCATTTTCTTCCATCAGCGACCTGGCCAATGTCTGCCCTTGGCTGACTATATGTGCACGATGGATGTAACCTCACAATATACCGCAGGCAGAGAACAGACACCACGCAGGTCCAAATATTTGTGGCCAACCCGGAAAAAGAGAGTGGACCTCTGGTGAGGAATCAAGTTTCCCACCTCTGTATTACCACACTTGGGCGCAGTTAGGACAGGCTTGGCTTCCAACGATTTAATTAAAAAATACTTGTTGGATGTGCCTGAGTCCTGGTAAGTTCCATCATGAAAGCCACTTCCTGCAGAAAGGGTCCTGAACCAGTCCAAGGACACAAAAGATAAGGAGGAAAAGAAAACTCCTAACAAGATGCAACCAGGCTGAACAAGGATAATGGTTTAAGCTAATGAGGTACAGGACAAGTTAGAATGAGCTGGACTCAAATTCTTCCACTTTGGAACTTAGAAAAGACTAAATCTGGTTGATCCTACTTTATCCATCTCTCCCACTCTCTGCCTCCCCTGTGTCCACAACAGTGTAAAAATTTAAAATCAAACATAATAAAATGAAAAACAAAAAATAATAAAACTGATAATAAAATTTTAAAAAGAGAAGACAAATGTAACATTTTTTCCTATTGAGGCTTGTATTTATACAGTATTTCTCAATCTGAAAGTGTTAGTCACTCAGTCTTGTCTGACTCTTTGCAATCCCATGAACTACAGCCTGCCAGGCTCCTTTGTCCAAAGGATTTCCCAGGCAAGAATGTTGGAATGGGGAGTCATTCACTTCTCCACGGGATCTTTCCAAGTCCAGGGATCGAACCTGGGTCTGCTTTGCAGGCAGATTCTTTACCATCTTAGCCACCAAATCTATTCTTTGCTTAACAGTCCTGCACAGGCTGATTCTACGTACATTATTAAAGTAGTCTATGTTGAAAACACCTTAACAAACTCCAGATTAAGCTGAATTAAGATTTCCTTGCTCCAACACTTATTAGTTCCTTCACTGCACCATGATGCGTTGTGGAATTCAGGAAAGGGATGAGATTCTGTATACGTGCCCCACCACAAATACACATGTCTATACACCAAGGGCTTCCAGAATTCACACTTTCAGGTTTTTAAAATTTCTGTCCCTGTGCACCGAGTGTGGTACTAAATAATTAAGGCCTCTAGGAGGAGGGAAAAGGAGAAACCTAACATTTGGGAGCATTAATCTAGCAAGGGACTTAGGACATCTGGGAACAAAGGGATAGATGAAGGAAATCAGTTCAGTGTCTGCTTTGTTCCTGGACATAATCCTTATGCAAGATCAAGAGGGAGGCGCGGATACGTTATTCCAGCGCAAACCGAGCGGGTCTGTGGAAACGTCTATGTGCTAGGCGTCAAGAAACAGGTCAAAGATAATTCTGAGGTTTCAAGATCAAATAAAAAATATATTAATAAAACAGGGGCAGGTACCCCAGAGAGAAACTCAGTTTTGTATTTGTGGAATTTGCAGAATGAAAGATTTGTTCAGTGTTGTGTTGATAAAATGGAGGGCGAGCCTGGCAACACTAATGTGTGATTCTCAGAGGTAAGATTTGTTCCAGATCTTAAAGGAAGAAATTGTAAGCCTTTTGATGTCAGTGATCAACTTACAGAGCTATACTGTATGATAAGAAATCAGGTAATAAAATGACAGCTGAAAACATCTTGAAGGGGCTTAGGGAAGAGTATCTTAGTTGGTATTGTGTCACCTGACAGAATCAGACACGGAAGTTAAGGGGTGTGTGTCTGAGAGTGTGTGTGTATGCGTGCACACACTTGTGTGTATGAATAACTGCTGGAGAGATAAGGGAAACTTGGAACTGAGCTGACTTTCATGGAAGTTAATTATAACAATTTGGGTTGATATTAATGAGCACGTATTAAATCCAAGAAATGTAGAAGAAAACCAAATGTCTTCAAAAGAATCCTATTAAGCAGACATCACCCTCCCCTTGACTAAACAATCTTATTGAGGCATAATATGCGTACTTACTATTTACACATTTTAACGGTAAAATTCAATGACTTTTAGCAAATTTCCTGTGCTGTGCAACCATCACCACAACCTCTTTTAAAGTATTCCTTCATCTCAGTAAAATCCTTTGTGCTCAGCTCTAAGCAACTGGTAATCTACTTTATTTTGCTAGACATCTTCTGCAGGTACTATTTTAGCTTCATTTTAATTCTGAGGAAAATCTTATTTTATCTCTTTTTTAGTTCTAAATAAAACTGTCCCAATTAGTATGCCATATAAGAAATAGGATGTCTTTGGAAATCATTAGTAAACACCACCAGCAAAGAAATAGAGGTTGCTAGAAGCACAGTATCAGTATCTCCAGGGTGGGAGACATTTCTTGCAATAAGTTACTATTTTCCACCTTCAAAAAAAGCAGAGAACTAAAGTTATGTTTCAGCATAAGAAGCAAGACGTAACAAGAAACCTGGTACGGGGAGGAAGATAAATGTTTTACTCGGAGTGGAGTTTTCAACCACAGCAGCCTGGCTGGCTAGGTGAGTCTGCAGAAGACAGGATTTGGCATTTGCGGGGAGAAACCCTGAGAGGTGACTACATTGCACAGCCGGCCACTGCGGTCAGCCAGATATGAGAATCTGGCCCACCGCTGGGGAAGGGGGCAAAAATGGACCACGTGGAAACTGGCACTCAGAGCAACTGCATCTGGAAGGCAAACTTTCCAGGCTGCTGACGGCTCAAAATGTCAAATTGTTTGAAAAAGCAAACACAGTGACATAACAGATGCTCGCAGAGAAGTTTCCAAGATGTTCCCAGCGTAACAGCGTGCAGTGGCTGGCATGACCCACCTCTTCCCCAACCCCCAGATCCTGCCCCATATCCAGAAAAGAGAGGCAAAGGAAAGGAGACTGTGAGACTTAAGCAAAGCTGTTGAAAAACCAACTCCACTGACTGGAGTTTTTCCCTGCTCTTCCATTCACACAGTAATAGTTGAATATTCTCTGTTAAACTCAACCCTTTTACAATATCCCAGTCTCCCGCATTTGGTAAGCGGTACATTCCTAAACTCTGAAAAAAAGAAATTCTAAATAGTTTATATGTATTGAGAGATTAAACCTCATGAATGTTACAAAGATAGGGCTCAGACAAAAGTAGAGAAATCTGTCCTAAATTATCTTATGAATGGAACATTCCTTCAATCATTGATAATTGAGGCCATAAAGTAGCAACTGGACATTTGAGATAAAGAGAAAGTTCATAAGAAGAAAGGGATGGCAAACCTTTCAGGGATTTTTAAAACAGTGTGATTATACAAAGCACACACTGAAAGTGGTAGTTGCTCAGTCGTGTCAGACTCTGTGTGAGCCTATGGACTGTAGCCCACCAGGCTCCTCTGTCTGTGGAATTCTCCAAGCAAGAATCCTGGGATGGTTAGCCATTCCCTTCTCCAGGGGGTCTTCTCAACCCGGGGATGGAACCTAGGTCTCCTGCATTGTAAGTGCAATCTACCATCTGAGCCGCCAGGGAAGCCCACAGCACATAAGGTGAGCTCTTATTCTCTCAGAAGACACTGCATTTGTGGTTCACTGGATGGTTGCCTGGAGTTTCAAACGCGGTTTCTTCATTCTCACTCATCCTTAAAATAATGTGATGAGTGTAATAAGCTCATAGGCACACGCTTTTGAGGCCCAGTGCAATAGGAAGTCTCCCCAGTTCCTATCTGGCAAACGCCTTCCAGCTTCTGAAAGTCCCCTTCATCATTCAGCTCAACGCCTGGCGTTCCATTGTCTTTCTGAAGCATGGTATTACCGCTCTGGTATCAAGTCTATCACGCCAGGAAGCATTTCTCCTTTTCACACCTCCTCACTTTTCTTCTGTGTTTATATAAATGATTGATAAAACTAAAGTCCGAGCAATAGGAGCATGGGCCCTTTGAAAATGCCATTGGCGTTAGGCATTTTCATTTTCCAATCTTCTCATTGATGCAAAGAAGGCAGTGGTTGCTTTGTTGTCGTTTAGTCACTAAGTGGTGTCCAACTCGTTTGCGACCCCATGGACTGTGGCGTGCCAGGCCCCATAGGACTCTCCAGGCAAGAACACTGGAGTGGGGTGCCTTTTCCTCATCCAGGGGATCCTTCTTCGTCCAGGGATCCAACCTGCACTCCCTGCGTTTCCTGCACTGGCACACAGATTCTTTACCCCGAGCCACCAGGGAAGCCCCAAAATGCAGAGACCTAGACATAGCGAGGAACTTAAACGGAATCTCTCTCTGCTCTGTATTCATCTTTCCCATGCTTTTTGGAGTCATTTTAAAAACTAAGACTTTCAGAAAAGCTGTTTCAGATTCACTGCAGGATTAAAGGGAAGATTCAGAGGTTCCATACGTTGCTACACACTATACTCATGGCCTCTCCTGCCAGCAACATCTCCAACCAGAGGGACGTGGGTTACAATGGACGACCCTGCACCAACACGTCATGGCCACTCACAGCCCCTAGTTTACACCAAGGTTCATGCTTAAGGTAAGGGAAGGTAAAGTCACTCAGTCGTGTCCGACTCTTTGTATCCCATGGACTGCAGCCCACCAGGCTCCTCAGTCCATGAGATTCTCCAAGCAAGAATACTGGAGTGGGTTGCCATTTCCTTCTCCAAGGAATGAACTCCAAGGTTCATGCTTAGTCTTGCATATTCTGTTTCTGGTCAAAAGTTAGAAGACTGGTTCCCATCATTATGGTATCAGACAGAGCATTTTCACTGCCCTAAAGGTCCTCTTAATAGATGGGGAAACAACGGAAACCATGAGAGGCTTTATTTTCTTGGCCTCCGAAATCACTGCAGATGGTGACTGCAGCCATGAAATTAAAAGACACTTGCTCCTTGGAAGAAAAGCTATGACAAACCTAGACAGCATATTAAAAAGCAGAGACATTACTTGGCCAACAAAGGTCCGTCTAGTCAAAGCTATGGTTTTTCCTATAGTCACGTATGGACATGGAATTTGGACTATAAAAAAGCTGAGCATCAAAGAATTGATGCTTTTGAACTGTGGTGTTGGAGAAGACTCTTGAGAGTCCCTTGGCCTGCAAGGAGATCCAACCAGTCCATCCTAAAGGAAATCAGTCCTGAATATTCATTGGAAGGACTGATGCTGAAGCTCCAATACTTTGGCCACTGACTCATGAATGAGTCAGAACTGACTCATTTGAAAAGCCCCTGATGCTGGGAAAGATTGAAGGTGGGAGGAGAAGGGGACAACAGAGGATGAGATGGTTGGATGGCATCACTGACTTGATGGACATGAGTTTGAGCAAGCTCTGGGAGCTGGTGACAGACAGGGAGGCCTTGCATGCTGCTGTCCATGGGGTCACAAAGAGTCAGACACGACTGAGCGACTGAACCGAAAGATCCTCTGAACAACTACCTATTTACCACTCCTCTCCCCCAAGCAGTTCACCCATAATCCCACATCCCAAGGTAGAACAAAACACTCCTAACATTTTGGTTTATATTCATCTGAAACAAGCTTGCACACACACAGCTCTTGCTACATAACAAACTATCCCAAAATTCATGGCTTAATATAATACCATCTATTTAGTTTACATTTCTCTGAGTCAGCCATTTGGGCTGAACTCAGCTGGACGGTCCTCCTGCCATCAGTCGGTTAGGTGGCTCCATTCCTTGGGATTGTTCAGAGGTGACCATGGCATCAGGGGTCACATTGTTCAACCTTGTTCTAATGACAGCAGTAGGAAGGTTGCTAGGAGAAGCAAGCACGGAGGTCCCAAAGTACAAGCTCCCTCCAAGTCTCTAACTGTATCGTATATGCCAATTGCTATTGAGGAAGCAATTCACATGGGCAATCCCTGGAGTCTAGAGGCAGAGTCATGGACTCTATTGTCTGATGGGAGGGTTAGCAGGAGGGAGGGAGGGGGGGACTTAAAGGCTTAAAGGCCACTTCTGCAATCAGTCATCATCCTGCCAGCCAGGGGGTGGCACGCTGCTGACATTTTGGTTTGAATTTTATCAAAGCCACACAAAACCACACTAAATTAAAATGTTGAAAACATATCCCCAATATCAATATGTATTGGTCTATCTAATTGCTTTAAAAAGCAGCAGCGTTAGCCTGTTGAGCTGAATCATAACTTATCCGAGGTATCTCCTGCAGGTCAACTTCAGAGTATTTCGTTTCTCACTGTCTGTCGTTAACATCTTTGTCCATTCATCTTCCACCTATCCATGATTAATTTCTTATACTGCCCTTCAGCCAGCTTATGATATTTAACCTTTCCAAGGCTTTCAAAAATCTAGCCTTTGCTCGTTAGAAAACATGGGAAACGCACATTGCAAAAGATGGAAGGCCAGGCTAGCACCTTGATTGTTTATCACTACTTGTTACCGATAACTAAGAAAACGGAGATGAAAAAGACAAAATGAAAATAAAGGTGACTATGAAACGATCGTAGAACCGCACTTGTTAACACAGAATGATGTGCACGTAAGTTCTCCGTGTCCGTTTCCAGGCATCGAACGCACTGCCTCCTAACAGTGCCTGCAGGACTGCTCCTTACGGCGGACGGCCTCGGCCCGGGCGGCGGGGGCCACTCCTGAGTCCTGGGGCAGAGGCTGCGCCGGTCTGCAAGCCTGCACCAGCGGCCTCCAGGTCTCGCCCGGCCTGCACGGGACTCGCCCACCTCCACGCCCTCCGCATAGACTCAGGGCTCGGAGAGCGCGCTCCCCTCCGCGGGTCTCACCCAGGCGATAACCCTGGCGCTGGGGCTGGTCTCCCCGCCGGCCTCGGTCCTCCCCTGACCCGCTAAGCGCTTCCTCATCGCTTTCTTCCGTTTCCAGAACAAGGGAAACCGTAGCGCTTGATCGCAGCTCCGTGTTGTGGGCGCCCCACAGGCCAAACCGGGGAAGAAATAAGCGCCTTATTGTAGTCAACCTGGACGCGGTCCCAGAAGATGTCTAAAAGCTTCTGTCTGCAGAAAACTGGACTCTCGGGGCTGATAACAGTGACTGGATGTCAAAGGCTCGGGGCTGATAACAGTGACTGGATGTCAAAGGCATAATGAGAAATGAGGCCCTTTAAACACAAACTGCAAACACCATAGAATCGTATTGTTTTCAGCTTCCCTGTGCGGTGGCTTTGTCAGGCGTGTCCAGGACGGCGGGCGTCCAGCGGAAGACAGGAACCTGCTAAGCTCGTCTTGTGTTTATGCCTGACTTCGGGAATTAAGGTTGCACACGTGACTTTTTTATTCACCCAGCAGAACAGAACAGGTAACTCTGGGAGACTAGAAAGTGGAAGGTTTGAAAGTAGCTTCCTTTGGTTGTTTTTCTTCATCCTAAGATAGCTGCATTTTCAGAAAAACAAGTCTACACTTTTCACCCTCTGTTTATAATTTTCCTGTGGCTATTTTTCAAGCTCTTAATTCATTACTTTGCTTTCTGTGTGTGTGTGTGTGTGTGTGTGTTTAACTAGAGACCCATGGCAAGACAGTGCTATATCAGAGAATTAAATTTGTTTTCTTTTAAATAAAGGGTTCATGTCTGGAAATGTTAAAGCAAAACTAGATGGAAGACCTAAAATCTGTATGTAACCTAGACGCATAGTTTACCATGACATCATGATTTATTTCACTCCAAGCAGATTACAGGAGGGAAATCAGAAAATCGTTACACAGTTTACCTATCATTTCTTACTCAAGTTGATAATAAAGATTTAAAAAGCAAGTTTACTATTTGAATTTTCATTTACCAGTTACTCAAAACCTTGCCCAGAATAAAATGAAAAGTATCAGAGTGTCTGGTCAGGTCCCCGGGTATTAGCACTCAGCATCTGTGGGATCTCATTTTCTCTAAGGAAACAAGAAATGCTTCCATTCATAGAGAAAGACCAGTTTCACTTTAGGCATGACTACTGATGTCCATGGCAAGTCTGCTGACTGAAAAGAAAGTGTTTATTGATTCAACCTTTCCATAACCCTCTACTAAAGTAAACATGTCTGAGACAACTAAGCAAAACATCAGAGTTCACTCAACTGCCATGTGGCCCTCTTTGCTTAAAGAACTTGGCGTGGGCCACTGGTCTAGCCAAGGTCCCAGCAGCACCAATGAGCTACATTTTGTGCGGCAGTTAATCCTCCCTACCTTCAGCTGTCTCACCCATCACCACGGGGACCTTGTCTAGAGTACTCCCTGGGTCCTGTCTCTCTTCAGGTAACTGCTGGGGGCTAAATGTTTAGTAGCATCCTTACTATCATAAACACTGCTGCAGGGAGTGTGATTTTCATCTCATTATAAACTGATATAAAAGCATCGTCCGAGGAGCTAGGGGAGTAAGTCTGCACACTTTCGTCCACTTTGGGAAACTCCACTTGTTTACAATGGAGCAATCGTGCACCATTCATGACTTTCAGGTCTCATTCAAATGAGAATTTTGTATTTTCAGCGTCCCAAACCCCCAATTGAACATCATCTCAATCTTTGCAGAGCTTCAGATAAATGAGTGAAATATCTTTATGTTCTATGATAGAACTTTCATGGTATAAGCATCACTAAGGCAAAGCAATTAAAGATATGCACATTTGAGAAATATTATATTCACATTTACATTTCATTTACTTATACAAGAAACATTACTGTTATCTACTCTGTGTGAAGTATCATACCAGGTGCAAAAAAATACAATGATAAATAAACATATTCTCAAAAACTCATGGGCAAGCTCCCCAGGAGAGAACAGTAAAGATGGTATCGTGCTGATTACATATGAAAATAGCAATCAGGAAAAAAAAATTGGATAATTTTTTGATGTGTGTGTATTTTGTGAAAGAAAGACATGGCTTTGAGTTTTTCTTGTGATTTTTAGTTTCCATTGCTTCCAAAAGCCACTCTGAAGTATGACTGTAAGATTATGCCACCCTTACATAATATAGTTTCTTTTTCTCTTCTATAAGCAGGAAAACCAAATACTCAATTAAAGCTATATAAATCTACAAAGATAATCTCAAGACATTAAAGAAAGTCTTAGAACACACTCTCTGTATATCATTTTAAGATTATACTCTTTGAGGAACCAGAATCCATTTATCACATTCTGCTCCTCCTGATGGTATTATAATAAATAATCTGAATGAGATTTAAACAACTTGGATCAAAAATAACATCTGATAGCATGACTTATGGAGTATCTGAGTATAAAAGTATACATTGGCAACACTGGGTGATGAAACACTGTAATTTTAATATCAGCCTCATTTCTCAGTCACGTGTAGCAGAAAGTATCACTCCCTGGTCATGATAGGGCAGCTGCCCCACCAGCTTAGGTGCTTCTATTGTAGAATTTGATAAAGAAGCTCAGACCTGAAGTCACTGGAGAAAATATACTATGTAGTTTCAAGACATCATTCAAATCTCCACTTTAAGGGGAAGGGGGATAAAGGTTTATTCTTTTGGTTTTATTCTAAGAGGGTAGATTCTCCTCAGAGCCTGCATTAAGTGAAGTCTAGAGGAGTTAGAGTGTGCAAGGAAAGTAGCCTACCAATAGCAAGAAAATTTAAATAGCTTCAATATTTTGTAAGCATCTTCGGGAATTTTTTTGAGAGATTACAAAACATGTGGTTAACATGATTAGGCTGGTGCCACTGCGCTCGCTAGCACCAGATGAGAGATTTCTCTCCCGAGGGTCAGATTCCCTGGACAGCAAAGCATGGCATCCCATCCCCTCACCACCCCTGCATCTGTGAGTGAACCGCTGAACTTTCAACCTTAAATGGTCCAGACCAGCAACCAAACTCTCAAAAGTGGTATTTAAGGATGGATTTTCTGAAATGTGTCTGCTTCGGTTAGAAATCCAGTTCTTGCTCTATATAAGAGGACATGTTATTCAATTTCCATGTCTGTATGTCCTAATCTGTAAAACTTCATGATAATAGAAGCGATGGGTCGCTGTTGGGGTTAGAGGGGAGAACCTATTTCGAGTTTAGAAAAGAGCGTGAACTATGCTTCGCAACACTGATTACTGCTCTTGGAGCTGAGTTTTGTTGGCGCCCGAACTGCAAAGATACAGAGGAGTGAGGGACACTCTCTCACATGTGAGGTGGAGGGAAGAGGAAGGGAGACAGAGAGAGGTGACCACAGAGACAAGGCGGAGGGAAGAGAAGGGAGACAGAGAGAGGTGACCACAGAGACAAGGCGAAGGGAAGAGAAGGGAGACAGAGAGAGGTGACCACAGAGACAAGGCGGAGGGAAGAGAAGGGAGACAGAGAGAGGTGACCACAGAGACAAGGTGGAGGGAAGAGAAGGGAGACAGAGAGAGGTGACCACAGAGACAAGGCGGAGGGAAGAGAAGGGAGACAGAGAGAGGTGACCACAGAGACAAGGCGGAGGGAAGAGAAGGGAGACAGAGAGAGGTGACCACAGAGACAAGGCGGAGGGAAGAGAAGGGAGACAGAGAGAGGTGACCACAGAGACAAGGCGGAGGGAAGAGAAGGGAGACAGAGAGAGGTGACCACAGAGACAAGGCGGAGGGAAGAGAAGGGAGACAGAGAGAGGTGACCACAGAGACAAGGCGGAGGGAAGAGAAGGGAGACAGAGAGAGGTGACCACAGAGACAAGGCGGAGGGAAGAGAAGGGAGACAGAGAGAGGTGACCACAGAGACAAGGCGGAGGGAAGAGAAGGGAGACAGGAGAGGTGACCACAGAGACAAGGCGGAGGGAAGAGAAGGGAGACAGAGAGAGGTGACCACAGAGACAAGGCGGAGGGAAGAGAAGGGAGACAGAGAGAGGTGACCACAGAGACAAGGCGGAGGGAAGAGAAGGGAGACAGAGAGAGGTGACCACAGAGACAAGGCGGAGGGAAGAGAAGGGAGACAGAGAGAGGTGACCACAGAGACAAGGCGGAGGGAAGAGAAGGGAGACAGAGAGAGGTGACCACAGAGACAAGGCGGAGGGAAGAGAAGGGAGACAGAGAGAGGTGACCACAGAGACAAGGCGGAGGGAAGAGAAGGGAGACAGAGAGAGGTGACCACAGATGACAAGGCGAAGGGAAGAGAAGGGAGACAGAGAGAGGTGACCACAGAGACAAGGCGGAGGGAAGAGAAGGGAGACAGAGAGAGGTGACCACAGAGACAAGGCGAAGGGAAGAGAAGGGAGACAGAGAGAGGTGACCACAGAGACAAGGCGGAGGGAAGAGAAGGGAGACAGAGAGAGGTGACCACAGAGACAAGGCGGAGGGAAGAGAAGGGAGACAGAGAGAGGTGACCACAGATGACAAGGCGGAGGGAAGAGAAGTGGAGACAGAGAGAGGTGACCACAGAGACAGACGGTAGACACGGCAGTGAGAGGCAGAGGTCACACTGTGAGGAAGGAAACCGACACCGCCCTCCAATGCACCTAATCTGGGGAGGGTTTAATCAACAGGACTTGATAACCCGCCCAGGCTTAACGAAGGGAGGGAGGGAGAGTCATCACTTGAACTGGAAATGAGAGATTCCAGTAACGCCTCACATGGGTCTGCCCGTTGCAGGAAGACATGGCCTTTGGTTGAGAGATGTAGTCAGGTGAAGTGTATGTACAAAGGGTGCCCAACACCCCAGTCTCACATGCGGTCTCCTACCAACACCACCCATTGCCTGAATCCAGCCGGAACCCCGAGGGCATAAAAGCATGTGGTGACATCACACAGATCATTCTCCAGGGACAGAGAACGCTTGGAACGATGGAAGTCCCACAACTGGATGACTGCACACTCACATTAGGGTTTAACTCTCCGAGGAAAAGCCCGCTTCCCCCAAATCCAAATTATCTGGGGTTCCGCACAGTGCCGGCCAAACATGCCTGCTGATGCAAGGGTTTCAGGGCAAAGCTCCTGCCCTGACCTGGAGCCCCAGGGTCCCCTGTTATCACAGTCACAGACTCAGAGAGCTCAGGGGCCCCCTGGGAACGTCTGAGAGCGGCACCTCCCCGTGAGGGCCGTCCGGCCAGGTCCAGGAAGAGCTGCAGCTGCTCCAGTCTGGAGGCGGGGGAGAGCGGCTGGAGTGGGAGGGGAGTGCCACGGGGTGGGCTGTTGTCGCCAAATGCTGAGAGCCCGCGGTTGCTGCTCATATCATGTAACTATCCCCCGACGACACAGAGTGATCTGGCCCCAAGTCCAAAGATGCTGAGGCTATGAAATCCTGCCTCAGTCGCTCTCTCTCAGTTTGAAAATGACACTCATGATGTCCCTGTTCGCATATCCCAGTATCAATGGTCACACTATGGTCTTGAGGACCATAAGTTTTTCTTCAACTTTCTATATGCTTAACATATAGAAACATGGTTTTCTGTAGAAAACACGGTTTTCTCTTTGTGTGTTGAACGTGCCTTAAATGGTTATAAAGGATTTTTTTTTCCTACCAATATCAAGGATGTTAAGTTTGTTTTTTTTTTTCCTAAGATGAAATGGTCAGAGAATGCTGAAAAACCAGTGTCCATATAAATCAAAATGTTTTCAGAAAGAAAAAAGAAATATCCCCTGTAACTGATGCTACTAAAACATATGGAGGAGAATATGTCTTTTATTTCTAAGCATCATTATCTTTATGCTTTTTTTCATCAATATATTTAAATAAAGAGATAAGTCCCCCTCCCTCTGAAGACCTGGGTGAAAGCAGGTGTGTTAGACAGTGTTCCCAGTGGTGTAGAATGGGATTGGGAGAGGTCACTATTGTTGTCTTCGGACAGAGTCAAGTCCGCAGCGGTTGCACAGTACAAGGATCACAACCCAAAACAGCAGGTAGAGCGACATCCGTTACCCAACATCAGCAATCAAGCCATGACCACTCCATTTTTATTCCGTGTCTCTAGAAAAACTGGAGATGACCAGATTACTGGCGACTGAGAAGTTCACCTGATTAAAATACTGTCACACATATACACACAAAAACAACGCTATCACAATCTGCAGTTAGCTGACTTCTCTCTGTGTTAGTTATAGGGATACTCATTAACCAGTATGGGAGAAGGCAATGGCAACCCACTCCAGCACTCTTGCCTGGAAAATCCCATGGACGGAGGAGCCTGGTGGGCTGCAGTCCATGGGGTCGCTAGGAGTCAGACACGACTGAGCAACTTCACTTTCACTTTTCACTTTCATGCATTGGAGAAGGAAATGGCAACCCACTCCAGTGATCTTGCCTGGAGAATCTGAGGGACGGGGGAGCCTGGTGGGCTGCCGTCCATGGGGTCACACAGAGTCGGACACGACTGAAGCGACTTAGCAGCAGCAGCATTAACCAACAGCAACAACCACGCCATGACCACTACCCACACCATCACCCCACTTTATGGCATAAAGACCCCACTTTTATTCTGTGCCTCCAGAAAAACTGGAAATGACCAGATTATCAGCATCTGAGAAGTTCACGCGATTAAAGATGCTATCACACACACACCGAAAGGATGCTATCACATCTCCAGTTAACTGACATCTCTCCAGGTTTCCTCCTATCTAAATACGGCTTTTAGACTTTACTTTCCAAATTTGAAGTTACCTAGGCTCATCTCAGAGCCTTCTCCAGACTTCGTCACCTCTGTTCAGTTTGCAAGACCAAAAGGAAGAAAAGCTCAATAAACCCAACACAGCAAAAGTCTTCTCCCCACTCTGTTGCCAGAAAACTCTCCAAAGCTTCATAAAGACGCGCAGAGTTATATTAACATACCCACATGGCGAGCACACGCACACTGTCTTGGTTTTTTCACATTGAAGCTTTCTTGGAGAGAACCATACTTGACTAACTATACTCTGTGCCCCATTCGCCGCAACAAAAAATTTCCAAAGAAAAACAATTGAAATCTTACCGTGGCTGGTGTCTGGATGAAGCTGTCTTGAGACTCAAAGAATAAGCAGCTCGCTCTGTTGGGGGTCGGGGGGGGGAGAAAATGATTATGTCGTATGCAAGGCCTTTAAATTGAGAAGAGAATTAACTCAGCTTATAATAAATCACTGTTGACATCCTCACTGAAGACTTCATGTGCTCCCAAGCCAGGGGGAGGTTTTAGCAGGCCAGGAGGGAAAGTCCACAAATGCTGGCTATTATTTGCCTGTGCAACCTTCAGAGGGGAGACCCCGACGGGTTTTCCCTACACGGTCTGAGCAAACTCCACAGAGAATAGCTACCCTACTAAAACAAACAGAGATTGATTAATAACTTATTATCATATTTTACAATTGAGACTTTGGAAAATGTGTAGCAGCAGGAGGCCCTGTCTTCACCTCACTTGTTTTTAACTTATGTATTGGTCTTTCACCAAAGGGGGAAAAAAAACAAAGTGAAAAAATGGAGGAGAGCAATCCTTCCTTCCATGGTCTGAAAAAGAAAGATATTTCTTTTTCTTTGTACTCCGCAAGTGACAATTACCCGTCAACCAACTTTTATGAAGTTGAATGGACTTCATCGCATATGACTTACTGTTTCATGTATGGTGTCTTTGGTTCCCTGCAAAGCCCCTGGAGAAATGAAAGCCCTTTCTGTAGGAATTTTCTTTTGGGTAAAGGGACGTTTTAGTCTGAGAGGTGAAGGGACACGTGAGTAGAGAAAGGAGAAGATCTTTATCTGGACTGCAGACCACAGACCCCATTCTCTACCACACAGGAACACTTCATAAACAGGTTGTGTTTCTTAGCTGATAGAACCAACTTTTATAGTAATGATATTTACTGGAAACATAAAAAAGTGTCAAAGGCTTCCCTGGTGGCTCAGACGGTAAGGAATATGCCTGCAATGCAACAGACGTGCAGGAAGATCTCTTGGAGAAGGGAATGGTTACTCACTCCAGTCTTCTTGCCTGGAGAATTCCATTCCAACAATGCACAGAGGAGCCTGGCAGGCTACAGTCCATACGCTCTCAAAGAGTCAGACACAACTGAGTGACTCACACTTTTACTTTCACAGTATTTTCTCTGCCATGTCTGTTATACAATCTTTGCAATAACTATACAAAGGGATTCAGTGGAAACTGGATTCATGAGGATTAATCTCTCTATACCCCTAAGAGTTTTAGCACATGTCTGGATGAAGCTAGCACGTCTTAAGTGCTTTTTTAGAGAGAGGTCATGGAACAACTCAGAATTAGATATAAATTAGGTATATATGAACAAGATCTGAATGACGGTCCCAGATTAGTAAAATGTACTTCAGTTAATAGGTTACTCCAGAGAAGGGCTCGTCCCTCCTGAAACAAGCTCCATTGGGTCCACTCTGCTTAGCGCCCTGAGAGGCTGACCCATGAGTGTCTCAAGAGGGACACCTTTGCCTTTTTGCTTCCATTTGGGGTCAACCAATGGGAGGCCCTGGCAAGAGACTGGAGAGAGAGAAGGAAGGAAGGAAGGCTGAGCTACTTGTGCACGGAGTTGCCCCCTTGCTGACGATGCTCAGCTGGTCCTCAGGCTCATGTGAAGGGTCTCTCCAGAGAACCGGGGTCTCTCCAGAGAGCCGCGCTCTCTCGTCTCCAGGAAGCACTCCCGTCCTCAGTCAGTCCCGCCCAATGCTAACTGCCCGTCAGCGGAGCCGGGTGCTGTGAGACTTTTCTCTGACACCCTAGACTGGATTTGGAGAGGGCCCTGGGGCGTTCGGGAGAGGGCTGGATGTTCAGGCTGGGTTGGTCTTGCTAATGGCTCTCAGAACTAGAAGTCCAGGACTCCGCACGTGTCTAAGATGCTGACAGCATCCCTCTACAGAGACAGACTTCCAAAATGATAAAGAACAGGCTAGCAAAGTGATCCTGTTCAGTAGAGGGTTTTTTTTTTTTTCTGAAGAGAAGGATTCAAAATGAGAGATAAATGAAATGTGCACGAATATGGTTTGAATGATGTTTTCAAGTTCAGTTCAGTTCAGTCGCTCAGTAATGTCCAACTCTTTGCAAGTTAGTAAGCTTTATTTCAATGGAACAATAAGGAGATACTAGGAGGGTTAGTGGTGGGCCTTTATTAATTGTGTAAATTTATCTATCTTTACCTAGTGCAAAATTAACTTGAACTAAATATCATGGCATAACTTAAGTTACATGATCTTGCATTTATTTTTATTGAAAGTTCATATTGGATAAATTAAGTTGCATGATCAGATATGTATGTGTGTGTTTGTGTATGTGTGTGTGTATTTGTGTGTTTGTGTATGTGTGTATTTGTGTGTGTTTGTGTATGTGTGTGTTGGTGTGTGTGTATGTGTGTGTTTGTATATGTGTGTGTTTGTGTATTTGTGTATGTGTTTGTGTATGTGTGTGTGTGTTTGTGTGTGTGTGTATGTGTGTGTGTTTGTGTGTTTGTATATGTGTTTATGTATTTGTATATGTGTGTGTTCGTGTATGTGTGTGTATGTGTGTGTATGTGTGTGTTTGCATGTGTGTGTTTGTGTATTTGTGTTTGTGTGTGTGTTTATGTGTGTGTATTTGTGTGTTTGTATATGTGTGTGTTTATGTGTGTGTGTGTATTTGTGTGTTTGTGTGTGTGTGTTTATGTGTGTGTGTATTTGTGTGTTTGTATATGTGTGTGTTTGTGTATTTGTGTGTTTGTGTGTGTGTTTATGTGTGTGTGTATTTGTGTGTTTGTATATGTGTTTGTGTATTTGTGTGTGTGTGTTTATGTGTGTGTGTATTTGTGTTTGTATATGTGTGTGTTTGTGTATGTGTGTGTTTGTGTATGTGTGTGTTTGTGTATGTGTGTGTTTATGTGTGTATATGTGTGTGTTTGTATATTTGTGTGTTTGTGCTTGTGTGTGTTTATGTGTGTGTGTATTTGTGTGTTTGTGTGTGTGTTTGTGTGTGTGTTTGTGTATGTGTGTTGTTTGTGTGTGTGTATGTGTGTGTTTGTGTATATACACAGGCATGTGCACTCAGTCGCTCAGTCACATCCGACTCTTTGCAACCTTAAGGCCTGTAGCCCACCAGGCTCCTCTGTCCATGGGATTTTCCAGGCAAGAAGGCTGGAGCAGGTTGCCATTTCCTCCAGAGGGGATCTTTTCCACGCAGGGGTTGAACTCGCATCTCCTGCGCGGGCAGTCAGATGCTTTACCACTGAGCCACCTGGGAAGCTCCCTATACACACACGTGTGCATATATATGACATTATGGACATTTCACAGTTCACTCACTCAATAGTTAGCACTCTACAACTTACAAACACAAATACTACGTATCATTTGATTTTATGCTGCTAATAAGCAAACCAGTAAATTAACAAACAGGTTTCTGAAAGCTGTTCAGATGCTAAAAATATATATTTATATGTGATGTTAAATAATACATATATTTCCAGTTAAATGTGGGACTTATGTGGCTCACTAAGTACTAATTATTATTTTCTCTTGCAACATGCTGTGGCATTTTGGTGAACTCTTTTGGCATTAGGACATTCCTAAGTATACTCAGTAGGTTCCTATTAATATGGTATGGTATTTTTAGCTTAGACGTTCGCTTTTTTAAACCACACTGCTTAAAGTTACCCCTTACAGAAAAAAAAAAAAAGCTATATTCAAGCATAACCCTATCTGTATATATGTCTACCCAAGTCCTTTAGCTTATGAGATGAGTACTCAACTGATATAAGGATTGATATATATTTAATTTTGCTAAGATTCCTCACAACAAATGAATTTTATAAAACGGAAAGGTTTTCATCTGTTAGAATTATTTTCACCTCTTCCAGAGGGTCTAGAATCACTGACAACAACACAAATGTGAGATGAGTGTTTAAAGAAAAATGAAATCGCCAACAATTAAGACGCACACTGTAACTTCAAGCTCTGAATAGTCACGTGATAGAACCTGATGCGGCTACAAAGTCTCAACAGTGACTCCCAAATGTATCTGATTGGCTGACACTTGTGTGTGTGTGTGTGTGTGTGTGTGTGTGTGTGTGTGTGTGTGTTTCTTGTCTCTTTTTCTGCAAAGTCTTCTACTCAGACAGCCAGGGTAACAGGTCAGACAAGTTCTCCCACAAACAAACTCCACACTGTTCATCAATCACTCTTTGCACTTCAAGAATTGACTTCCTCCTGAAAACCACTGGTGAAATGAACCATTTTTCCTCTTCTTCAGATGAGGGAATTGGAACGGGAGGAAGCAACACACTCGTGGTTATAGATCGACACTTTGAGACAAGTGAAATTAAAGGCAGCAATTCCTGCTGAGAGGTGTTCCGTTCTGCCCAGCGCAGATAACACAAGTAATACAAGAGCCGTTATTCACCCACTGGTACTTCCTTGGTTTTCACTTTCTAGCCTGTATAATAAAATTGACAGCTAAATACTATACGGATCACAAAACCTGAGGCTAATCCCATTTGGCCGTCTCAATGACCCTAAGCAAATCCAAGAAATGGGGATCAAAAATGACTCTGCACAATGAATTTCATGCACATTACTCAACATGAAGCCACCAACTCCTTCCTTCAAATGCTATTTATTTGCCAGTTTATCTCAAAGTGTATGTTAACAGATGTTCCTTGACAAAGAAGCCTTTCGGGGAAAATACGCACATGACGTGGAACACTGAACACGATTGGAACAGCTTTGTTTACCTCCTCGTTTCTCTTCCCACGTTACATCCCTTGCCCCACTCTGAATTTTTGAGAGCACAAGTAAATGTTTCAGAATTCGTTTAAATCTCCCCTTCAGCCTCTGACGTCTTATTAAACAGGGCTTCAGGTGCCACTGTGTACACACATCAAAGAAAACCCTTGACTATAAACAGAGCCCTGCACTGCCCACTCTATTTGGATGCCGTCGTCAACTGTCATAAGCCTGCCTGGTGAAGGTCCAATAGCTTTGGGGGCCTCAGAACCTTCGTTTGATTGGAAAGGACAGTTTCCATCACAGGGCAATCAAACAACAGCCTGCAGTTATTTTACTTTTGATATTTCGTTTTTTTGTGGACTCTTGTATGAATTCCATTTCTTTCATTGTACTAAAATAGCAGTTGTTTTGACCACTCGGTTTTTGATACTGCTTTAATCTTTGCTTTACCCACTGAATCTAGTCCTGGCTCTAACACTCTGGCCCTTTAGAGATGGCCTCCGTTGTGAAGGGCTGCCCCACCAAGGTCATTTCTAATAACTGACCCATGTGGAAGGAGCCTGGCCATCCAGGCTTATCTGGGCCAATGCTAAATGGTCATTCTTGCGGCAGAACTCCAGCCAGAGTTGATCTGGGGACTCAGTTATAGCTGGACTTCCCCTCAGCCCATTCCTCCCTCCATAGGTGCTGACCTCAAGGGTACATCATCAAACACACACTGGACACTGAGGTCCACCTGTGAGGGCATTTCCTTCCCAGGGAGCACAATCTCTAACAAATACCAGGTTATATTAGCTGATATTTACTGAGCACATACCAGGTTCAACGCATGCCTATGTGGATTATTTCATTACCCTCACAGTAAACCAGTAAGGTTTACAAGCAACACAGATTTTTTTTCATGGTATTAAAATCAATTATACACGATGTAATATCTTTTCAATGGATAAAGTCACAAGTCTAAGTGACATGAAACCAACATGCTGTGCTGTAACATGACATAAAGTCAATGGTTTCCCTTTCCTCACTGGCCTGATGGTTATAAACATGCTTAACCCCAGGATGAAGCTCATAGATATAGTCCAGAGCACGTGCCTTAAAAAAGCCAGAGGAGGATTTAATACAGCTTAAGGGTTTGATTCAAACATGTCAAGCTAAAAATGCTATTCACGCTTCACCTATTTAGGCAGTTCATTATTTTCTTTTCATTTTGTTGTGATACTACAGATAAATGCAGCTTTTATTATTTGTTTATTTTTAATTATTATCATTCATTCATTTCGCTGCCCTGGGTCTTAGCTGCAGCGTGTGGGATATTCTTTGTGTCACGTGGGGCTCCTTGGGGTGTGTGGGCTCAGTGGCCGCATGGCATGCTATATCTAGTTTCCTGACCAGGGACTGAACCCATGTCCCCTGCACGGGAAGGCAGATTCTTAACCAGTGGACTGCCAGGGAAGCCCCTAAATGAGGGTTTTAATCTCATGTAGTATATGTTAGTGATAGTGGTTCCAAATTGAAATGTTTAATCATCTCAAAATTTTTGCTTATTCTGAAACAGAAATCCACTAACGACTATAATATTATATAAACACAATGTATTATTTCTGTATATTAAGATGATGATCCATTTGCAAAACACAATAAAAAAAATAATCCTCACTTGAAACGGGAGGTTTACTTTGTCAGGTTCAGTGTGGAGCACTTTAGAAATGCAGATCACCCCTTAGAAACGGCTGCATTTGAGTAGAGTTCTCTTTTTAAAACGCTTTTTGGTCTGGATCATTTGCTACATCATATTTCTCCGCTCACTGTGGCACGTCTCTTCTCTCCACAGTTACGGTCCCCATATTCCTGAGCATCCTGCATTTTTATACTCAGGTCTCTTGGTGTTCTGGTTCATATGAAACGGTGCTATTTATTTATTACAAATCTCACATTTGTTTTATCCATCACAAGCTAATGTTTGCACGAATTAGGCCCTGGAGATGTAATATCATCTTTAAAAAACTGCCCCAAAGACAAAGAACTGAGAATCAGAAGCAGAGTAAGAACCAAGGTGCACAGCCTGAGTTTCCAAGTCCATATTTCTTGTCTGAGACTATGTGAAAAGCTCAGACCCACGATCCACTTTTTTTCCCTCTCTCTCTTTTGGTCAAAAACAGCTATTAGCGTGCCAGGAGGATGTGCAAACGATAGTACTGACTGAATAGAGACGTCTGTCCGACGACAGCTCTTCTGCGGAGAAGGAGAAGGAGGAGGACAGTGATTCTGTGAAGATGCTCATTTAGTCCTCTGCTATCTGGTTGCTCGGTCGTGTCTGACTGTTTGCAAACACGTGGACTGTAGCCCGCCAGGCTCTCTGTCCGTGGGATTTCCCAGGCAACAGTACTGACGTGGGTGGCCGTTTCCTTCTCCAGTTCTATCTTTACCTGCTCTTCATTTCACGTCTCTCGGTCTTTTCCAAAACGACAATATTTGAAGACTGCATCGTTTTAAACTGGTTGATTTTTGAACGGCAGATGCCTGCTCCTAGCTACGACTTTTCAACAAAATAATCTAAGAATATGAAATTGCTGAAGGTGGTTAGCAATTAAATCTGATCTATTCAAACATTATAAAGACCCAGGTAATACTCAACTTTGCAAACTAAAATAGTTAGCAATCTGCAACCACCTGGTTTTATTGAAAGCCTGGCATCATGTCAAGATAAATCCATTTAAAGAAGCATTTACTGAGCATTATTTTATATGCCTGGCACAGTACTAAACATGAAGTATTCAAAGACTGTAAATTGTACATGTTCTTGAAGCACTTAATACTCATTGAGAGGCTTTCTGCAAAATGTAGGCATTAGATTATTAGTATGGCAAACAGTTTTTTAAGTAACTAATTTCAGTTGGAGGATAATTACATAACAATATTGTGATGGTGTTTGTCATGCATCAACTTGAACTGTGGGCCACAGGCATACATACGTCCCCTCCATCCTGAACCCTCCTCCCTCTTCCCTCCCCACCCTATCCCCTGGGTTGTTCCAGAGCACCAACTTTGGGTGCCCTGTTTCATGCATAGAATTTACAGTTTTAAAAGATGGCAGGCTAAATGCTTATTTCATTGAAGTGTCTGGGCTGTATCCATGAGCCACATTTCAGGATATATCCATTTATTTCATTATTGGATGCCATCTGGAATGTGTTCAACGGAAATAAAATTTGAGGAGATGTCTAAAGGAAGAAACTTGTCTTTACTCTTGAAACTCCAAGACACTTCAGCCAGACTTCAAGGTAGAACGGTAAGGTCAACTGATGTCAACTGGCACAGAACAATATTCAGTGGCAGAGCATAAATCAAGATTTGAAAAAAGTTACTGACCACCCAAATCACAAGGTTTTATCATTACACCTAGAAGACAATTCTGGATATCTTTAGACACTTTGGTAACTTGATGGCAGTGGATAGGACTGTAGAAAAAACTCTGTGTTGGAAACCCACGACCATCACCACAATAGCAATACAAAAAAATGCTTTATTTCACATCTTCCTCCAACAGCTTGCATCTGCTTTGCTTCCAGACAGTTTCGACCATTGTTTCCATTTCAGAGTGACTCCTTTCAGCGCCTTTGCAGGAGTTTTAACAAGTTGCTGACTTAAAGTGACATCAGAAGCTGCTCTAAGAAGCCTTGGACTTCCCTGGGGGTACAGTGGATGGGAGTCCGTCTGCCAATCTGGAGGAACATGGGTTTGATCCGAGTCTGGGAAGATCCCACGTGCCTTGGAGCAACTAAGTGCTTGAGTCACAACTACTGACCGTGGGCACCCTCGAGGCCGTGCTCCACCACCAGAGAAGCTGCCACAGTAAGGAGCCTGGACACCGCAACTGGAGAAAGCCCACACACAGCAGTGAAGACAGCGCAGTCAAAAATAAACAAATTAAATTAAAAAAAAAGACATCTCTAGGAAGCTAATGGATCTGCAGTACAGTCACCACCGCCTGTCTGCACCTAAATACAGCTCATGAGGTGTGTGCCCCTGCTCAAACACAGTCAGCACGCCAGAGGATGTTGACATGATGTCCGGTTGGCGCAGGCTCTGTTTACCACTCTGCCGACTTGATGAGTCGGGGCACATTCTATCCGGGTTCTGTAAGCCAAGGTCACCATTGCGTATGGCACCAGCCCCCAGACTGCTGTCTCTTAGGTGACCTGATGGTCTCTGCTCACAGCAAAGGGCTGAGTGAGAGTCACCCTGGGTTTCCTTAGGACATGGCAAAGCAAAGTTACTCAGAGTTCCCTGGCTGGATCCAGGAAAAAGAGTCGACTCTAAGATGAGTCAGAGTTGAGCAAAAGCCTTGTCTGTAACTCTCTTTAGAGGTCATGTGCTCTGCTCAAATGCCACGTTTGGCTGATATATTAATGTGGCTGTGTTGTGGTTGCCTGGAGACAACTCGGAAGCCGCGGAGCTGGACGGTGATGCTCTCTGTCAATGATGACATCATCTGAGGCGTTCTGCTTTACTCACACCTTTCACAAACAGAAATACAGTTGCCCTTTCTACCTTGAAGGGAGAGACATTTCCTGCAGTGCCTTCCTCAGCCCCATTAGGAGACATTTAAACTCAAGGGCATGTTTTCCACTGGATAATATCCTAAAGTTCCCTATATTTGTAAGTCATTTGGGCTGAATATTATCACTTAGGAGAGTTCAGAGAGACAGACAATGAAGAAACAAAGAAAACCTCAAGATAGGTTCAGCTTCAAATCATTTTTGTTTTTGACAAGGTTTTACTGTTGTTGTTCAGTTGCTAAGCCTTGTCTGACTCTTTGTGACCCCGTGGACTGCAGCACGCCAGGCTTCCCTGTCCTTCACTATCATCTTGTTAATAGCTGAGACATGTCCAACTCTTTGTTACCCCCTTGACTGTAGCCTGCGAAGGCCCTCTGTCACGGGATTTCCCAGGCAAGAATGCTGGAGTGGATAACCATTCCCTTCTCCAGGAGATCCTCCCAATCCAGGAATCAAACCTAGGTCTCCTGCATTGCAGGCCAATTCTTTAGTGTCGGAGCTATAGGGAAGCCTACTGCCTCTTAGAGTTTGCTGAAACTGGCGTTCACTGAGTCAGTTATGCTATCTAACCATCTCATCTTCTACCACTCCCTTCTCCTTTTGCCTTCAACCCTTTCCAGCCAAAACAACCTTTACAACTACCATGTATGACATTTGTGGTGAGACTTGTAGGAAGAAAATACAGATAAAAAAGATGCTTGCTTTGGTCTCAATGAGATGTTATAGGAGAGATGCCATGGACTATAGCCCACCAGGCTCGTCTGTCCATGGCATTCTCCAGGCCAGAATCCTGGAGTGGGTTGCCATGCCCTTCTCCAGGGGATCTTCCCAATGCTGGGATTGAACTCATGTCTCCTGCATGCAGGCAGATTCTTTATCATCTGAGCCACCAGGGAAGCCCCATAGGGGCTATTATGCCACCTACAAAACAGAAGGGATGGGAAATCACTGACAAAGTGAGTATGGGGAGCATTTGCCGATGGCAGAAGGGACCAGGGAAAACTTTTCAGAACTTCTTTGGTCTGTTTCTCAAGAAAAGCGTAACTATCGAATATTTGAGAAAAAAAAGAATGCTTGTTTATGCTGCATAAGCATGGCACGGAGGTGGGGGATGGGTAAACTGGGAACTAAAGGACCACTTGGCTCCAAGAAGGCTGATATGTTATAAAAGAGGTTTTATCCAAAGGTGACAGAGCACGAGGAAAAAATGCTTCTGTAGTTAAACTAGGGATCTTGGCTAATGTGACGTCATTAGAAATTAAAAGCAACACATATTTGTGAAGAAGAATACAAGAGGAGGTTAACAGAAGATTAAATCTGAAGACAATTTCTAAAAAAATATTATTCCATTAAGAAAAATGGAAATGCTATTTATTTCATGACCTGGTTGTGTCTGGCACAACCTTCTAGGGTGACCGACCATCCCAGTTTACCTAGGACAGCAGAATTTCCTAGAACACAGGACTTCTAGTCCTAAAACTGAGAAAGTTCTAAGAAAACTGGGATGAACCGGTCGCTAGAGTACCTAGACTGCTTTTCTCCGTCCATTGGCTAGAAAGCGTCTGTTCTCTTATCAACTTGTCAAGGTTCCTTGTTTCCAGGAAGACCCAACTCAAGCTTCACAAAGCCTCTGGAGTCTCTGCCACTTTCCACAATGTCTGCTCCCTTACGTTCATTAGCCATTCTTGCTGATTATTTTAGCACATATGAAAGTTTAAATGTGCCTGTTGTTCACATATATATGTCTGTATGTATAAACACACATACATGGACACGTGTACGCATTTTCTGTCTCTCCAATCAAACTTGTCCCTAGAAAGCAGGAACCATAGCTCATTTTCACATATGTTTAATCATCTTATTGCTCAGAGGTAAAGAATCTGCTGCCAAAGCAGGATGGGAGTTTGATCTCTGAGTTGGGAAGATCCCCAGGAAAAGAAAATGGCAACCCACTCCAGTGTTCTTAGCTGGGAAACCCCATGGACAGAGGAGGCTGGCAGGTGACAGTCCCTGGCGTTGCAAAGAGCTGGATACAACTGAGCAATTAAACCACAACTATCTTCCACAGTGCTTGAAATGTACTAAATATTCAACCACCGTTCCTGCTGATGGACATGTTCTGTCTTTTGAAAGCTCCCTCTCGCATATGGGTACATCATTACCTGATAGGCTGCTCGAAGACAGTGTGGGTAGGGTTAAAAAACCCAGGATGCACGGTTTTGGCAGAACAGGGGATTATTTTAGTTTAAAATAAAAGAAATAGAAAAAGTACAGACTTGGATTGAGATGTCTTCTTTGACAAGATATTTGATATTCCTCCTTCGGTTCCATGCCGAATATGACAAACTCATGAAATGCCTTTATAGATGAAGTCTATGGCATCTACACAATGCCAAAATATGTAGTAAAGGGGGAGAAAACATAACGAAATAGCTTACCGACTTAGAATACACCACGTTCTAATCTTTGGCAGCATCCTAATGACCAACTGAAGTTTTTACTTTTCATCTCACTATTTCAGTGCTGTGTAGACCACAGTCCAAGAACTCAAACAAGTAGGAAACCTGCCACAGTAATGCTGAATTTCACTGGCTTAGCAGTGAGGGGAAACTCACATACAGTTTGCCAGAAAAATAACTGGCTTTAGTCGGTGCTGTTAGTCTTGCACGTTTTAGGAGCACTTAATTTAAAACAAAATTGTGGGCTTAACTCCCACCCTGATGTTTTGAGACAGCGGTAATAAGCAAAGGTTCAAAGTGTTCTTTATCCAAGCAAGTGGGTACATTTCTGGTTCAAGCTCCATCTACAACAAAAAGATTTCCATTTGGTGAGTGGCGATCCCTGATTTAGCACAAGCAAACACACCGAGATGCATTCAGGCTCACGGTGCAGCGATCTGTGAACATAAAGTTTACCCTGACCAAATAATCGCTGTGGAAAAACAACTTACAAATCACACGAGCCACCAAAATAGAAGTCTGGTTTTCTAACTGGCTCGTGAACGAAGCCCTGAAACAGTATGTGAGGCTGTTGATAGCGGTTTCGAGTTACTATCTCAAGCCTGCCCCTGTAACGTCAACGCTGGCCCATTGCTATAGAGCGGGTGACCCTTTAGTATTTGAGGGATTAATCCCTCCCACACTTAGAATGTCTTGAAGATGATATTATATTTCAATGAATATGAACCTTTGTCTTTTCAGGCACGATGTTTTGGCTTTCATCTTTGTTTCAGCTCCATCAGAAACATGGTTTACTTGGATAAGAACACATTGGGAAAAAACACAGGAAAGAAAATGCCTTTTAAAGAGAATGAAATAATACTTGCAAGTCCCCCTTCCCGCCCCCCCACAAACAGTGCCATGGCTTCCTTCATCCAGGGGAAATCTGGACTCTTCACAGAAACATACAAGGTAATGTGTAATATTCCTACCTCTACTGTTGTTAATTTTCCTATTAACACAGCATCTGTAATACTAAAATGTCCTACGCTTACTGCACGTGGACTTCCACATGGCACTAGCGGTAAAGAACCTGCCTCCCAATGCAGGAGACGTAAGAGACTCAAATCTGATCCCTGGCTGGGAAGATCCCTGGAGGAGGGCAAGGCAATGCACTCCAGGACTCTCGCCTGGAAAGTCAGTGGACGGAGGAGCCTGGCGGGCTACTGTCTGTGGGACACACAGGGCTAGACAAGGCTGAAGGGACTTGGCAGAGCACAGCACACGCTGCATGTTCTTCCACTGGCTGGTGCCAGTTGAGGGCCCACTGTGCCCTCATCTCCATAGGGTTGATGATAAAGGAAAATAACACAAATAAAGCATCATTATCTGAAGGCCTCTAAACGCCAGACATCCTACTGCATATTCTGAAATATTGTTTCTAATCCTAATGAAAATCTTGTAATGTAAGTATTGTTCCTACCACTTTCAAGTGAGGAAAATCTGTTTTTGCATATCGCTGAACTTTCTGATCCCCAGATCACTAGGAAGCTGTTGTTGTTGTTCAGCCAGTAAGTCTTGTCCGACTCTTCTCAAGCCCTTGGACTTCAGCACGCCAGGCTTCCCTGTCCTTCACGATCTCCCAGAGTTTGCTCAAACTCATGTCCATTGAGTCGGTGATGCCATCCAACCATCTCATCCTCCGCTGTCCCCTTCTCCTGACTTCAATCTTTCCCAGCGTCAGGATCTTTTCCAATGAGTCAGCTCTTCACATTAGGCGGCCAAAGGACTGGAGCTTCAGCTTTAGCATCAGTTCTTCCAGTGACTATTCGGGGTTGATTTCCTTTAGGATTGACCGGTTGGGTCTCCTTGATGCCCAAAGGACTCTCAAGAGTCTTCTAGTAAGTTTCAGACGAAGTCAAGCCATAGTTGAGTGGCGCTGATGGTGCATTTCTTTCTTCTGTGTATTCAGAGAAGGTGGGGAGTATTGGCATTAGTATAAGATCCTGTTCTCTGGGGTATTATTTAGAGGCAAGTCAGCTTTTGTTTTTTTCTTCTTTATGATGATCAGCACATCTAACCTGACAATCGACCCTTATAATGCATTTGAACTATGCAATTCAGTATTGCAGAGGCACGAGGTTGCAGGCATGTCCCTAAAATCCATCCAGCTCACACAACTGACAGGTCACATGACACCCCATGCATAGCAGCTTCCTGTTTCCTCTTCCGGTCGGCACCTGGCAACTCCCCTCTATCCTTTCCTGCGGTGAGCATGGCTCATAGAGAGACCTCACGCGTGTGGAGTCTTAAAATACCTGTCCTTCGGTCACTGGCTTATTTCACTGGGAATAACGTCCCCCAGGCTCATTTAAACAAGGTCATAGACATCCACCTCTGCTGAGAACATCATGGGGCAGAAATTTACTAAATGGACAGTCCTTTAAAGTACACTTTGTGTGGTTATCACAGGGGAAGGACTAGGGGGAGGGATGGAGCGGGGAAACGGGAGGCATAAACACATTATATACTATACGTAAAAGCGCTGGTAGCTCAGTCGGTCCGACTCTTAATCCCTCGGACTGTAGCCCGCCAGGCTCCTCGGTCCTTGGCATTCTCCAGGCAAGAACTGGCAGGGGTAGCCATTCCCTTCTCCCAGGGATCTTCCCAACGCAGGGATCAAACCTGGGTCTCCCTCATTGTAGACAGATTCTTTACCATCTGAGGCACCAGGGAACCACCTGCTATCCATAAAATGGATAACTAAGAAGGACCTGTTGTACAGCATAGGGAACTCCACTCATACTCTGGAGTGACCTACAAGGGAAAGTAATTTTTTAAAAGAGTAGATATGTGTATGTGTATAACCGATTCACTTTGTTGTAGAGCAGAAACTATTATGACGTTGTAAATCAACTATGCTCCAATAAAAATTAAATAGATAAATACCCCCTGTGTCAAGCAAACAGTAGCAAAGCCAAACCAAGGGATGGATTTTCCACTGAATCTCATCAAGCAATGGAACCAAGCTTGAATAAAGGGCTCGGCTGGGGCCTTTTATGGTGTTAGATAGCCTTCTTTGTGAAGCCTGTGGTCCTTGTTTCATCATATACTGTAATTTGGTTTAAAAAATGCATAGCCAGGGTTTTTTGTAATTGAATGAAAGCTATTGACTGAAATGATTGGAATGTCTGAGTGGCCACTAGTAAAATCTTACTTATTTTCATTTCCCGCTTGTCAGATAGGCGGTAGACGGTGCGAGATTATAGGATGGGAGTGAGTCAGCTCTCTGTACAGTCCCTTCCTTTCTACAAGGTCAGTCTCATAAATAACATTCCGAGAAGTGAAACAAACTCACATGTAATTAATGATAGGGGCAAATATGTTTCCAACAGTTACTGTATCATTTGGAGCAAAAATAATTTGAGAAACAAAGATATACTATATTCTAAGTCAGAAAGGCAAACAAGGGTACAAAGCTATTGCTTTCCCTAAAGAGACCAGGAAACCAGTACCAGAATCTACAGATGTCCTTGAACTGTAGGTTTGGAAAAATCTCTCTTCAACAATCTCTACCTTCTATTAATGAAGCAGTAAAGAAATACTTGATGCCCCATCAATGTAAAAATTCTAATATCACCGATGCCAGCTGTTAGCAAATTTGAGACTCCAGGTCACCGTAAGAGGTGGGTGGGTTTAGGTGGTGAACCCTAGATTTCTCGTGTCTGCCTCACTGTCAATCTCTACCAATTATAAACCCCAAGGATATCTTTGAGCAAGATTGTCCGCCTTTCCATGCATTCACTTCCAAATGTATAAAATGGCAACAACAAGAACTATTTCATAGGGGTTTTGCAAAGAGCAAATGAGTGAATGTATGTAAATTACTTAGTATTGGGCTGGCACATAGTGAGTTAGTAAGGGTGTAATATGAAGGGCTTGATACACTTACTCATGTGTAACTTATTCATTTCAAAAGGAAAAGTATTAATGAAAAATGTTTGTTTTTTAAAAACTTCAGATCTAAGCCCATGGGGTAAATAAACTGGAAGTCAAATAAGGGAGCAATTTAAAAGAAGGGGAGGCGGTGAGGAGGGGAAACTAGAGAAGCTTAGGAAAGTCACATGCATAACAAATACTCTGAAGGAAGCGCAGTGTCTTGGACAAACAGCATCCTTTGCTGTTTTAGTGAATCAGAGCCTGCTGCAGTCAGTCAACCCAAGTTACACCACAGCAGACCTCGAATTTCTAAGGTTCCACCCCTGTTTAAAAAAGAAAAAAAAAATCAGCTGCAAAATGTAGAGACACTTTGCAAGTCTCAAAGATCATGTCTGTTCAGGGGTCTGCCCACACAGATGATCCTAGTGGAGGACCCCGGGGTGAAGCATCATTAATCAGCAGCCATGGCCAGGGAGGTGGGTGGCTGCTGATAGTTTTGGCCTATTGGAAATGGCTTTGGATGACTGCCAGGTTGTGTGTAAAATCTTGAAATGTTTGAAACAATACAGTCTTTACAATGTTATAAAATACTAGGGTGGCTGGAGCGGCTGCAGACGGCGTATGGCCAATCAAACCCCAGATCCCAGTGAGCTGTAACCTGGAGTTTCATGTTGTCTGAGGGGCTCGAGGTCATCTCTCCCCAGCGGCTTGTAGGTCAGCTTGGTCTTTATAAGCTGCCTCACTGAGCTACTGCTCTTAGTCACCCCTGTTCAAAAATTCTTCAGTTTGTTTCCCTAATCTTCACCACCCCCCAAAAAAAAAATCATTTTGTGAGTTAACCTTAAGTTTAACTTTGGAAAATTTTTCTGAAACTTGAACTTGCTTTTTGCTTTTCCCTGTTTAACTATTAATAGAATGTGCTTGCTATAGATGTGTGGCTAAATTTGCAAAATAGAAGAGATCACCTCTAATTCCATCACCCTAAGGCAACCAAGGAAATGGCAACCCACTCCAGTGTTCTTGCCTGGAGAATCCCAGGGATGGGGGAGCCTGGTAGGCTGCCATCTCTGGGGTTGCAGAGTCGGACACGACTAAAGCGACTTAGCAGCAGCAGCAAGGCAACCAAACTAAACTATTGGTGTTTTTTGCTCTAGTATTTCTTCTAGTTTGTATTTTACATATTTATGATCATATTGAATTTATAGTTTGTAATCATCTCTCTAATTTTATATCAAAATTCTGTCTTGTCTGCATATAATTTCTAAATTATAATATTAGTGGCAGAATAATATTTTATTCTTTAATCATTCTCATATTATTGAATATTTATGTTGTTTGCTTCCTCATAGAGGGTGCTATGTTAAATAGTGTTACTATTTACACAAAGCTCTTCTGTATTTAGTAATATTTCCTCAGGATACATTCCCAGAAGTGAAGTTAAAGGGTCCAGGGAGACAGTCGTTTTTAGTCTTGATGAATGTTGCAAAATGACTTTCCAAGAGGATTGTTTTCCAATTGACAGCCCATCAGCAGAGCACAAGAGGTTCATTTCATTTCATTCCCTGATCATCAGCAATAAGCAATAGCAGGCATTCTTCTTTTTAAAAGAAACCCAAATATGCTAATATTAAAAATGATAAAAGTTGCCCTGTTCCCAAAATGTATGCATCAGTTGCGCAGGGGGAACTGCTCAGCCATGCTACACAGAGAGGCTCGAGGAACTCAGGAATGTTTTTTTTTGTTTGTTTGTTTGTTTGTTTGTTTTTTGATTCTTCAAGCAAGAGGTAGTTCTTCTAAACAAAAAGGGATTTAATCCCGGGGTGTCACTGGAGTAAATGTAACACTGGAGACAGAGAGAACGTTAGATAGACTGCTCTGGAGAGAGAAAGAAGGCTCTACAGCTTCATGCAGTATTCCCAGGTGGTGAGTCGCGAGCCAGCTTTGTGAACCCATCGCTAAGTGCAGAGCACTAGCAAAGCAGAATCTGAGCAAGGGCACAAGCGAAGAAGGCAGCGCGTTCCATTGAAACAATGGTTGCGGAGGCTTTGAACCAAGAAGAGGACGTGCCAGTGCTGACAGCAAAGGAGAAGAGAAGGAGGCAAAGTGAGGAAAAGGCTCTCCGAGAAAAGAACTCAGACCTGAGAGACATTTATTCACTCTTCGGGCAACTTAGATACCGTGGCTGGCTTCAAGAGAACGGATAGGAGAATCCCAGGGAATAGAGTTTATTGTCGGTGTCTACCTAAGTAACTGAGTCACAGAACTTACATGGTCGCCATTCCATTCCAGAATGTTCTTTGGCCAAGTCCCAAATTAATAAATCCCTGTTAAAGGATCTTTTTATATCTGGGTTAGCGGGAAAACGGCTTACTGACACAGTTTAGGATTTGCACCTTAAAAAAATAAAACCGATAAATATCCCCTCTTAAGGAATGCTGGCTTATTTTTGTCTAGATGTACCACGAATCATGTTTGCCTCCCTGGACATGGCATCCCTCTTTTTGCCACTGTTAGAGACTTCACCTCTAGGAGACTTGAGAGAGTGGTACTGACGTACACTGCTGCTGCTGCTAAGTCGCTTCAGTCGTGTCCGACTCTGCGACCCCATAGACAGCAGCCCACCCGGCTCCCCATCCCTGGGATTCTCCAGGCAAGAACTCGGAGTGGGGTGCCATTGCCTTCTCCAATGCAGGAAAGTGAAAAGTGAAAGTGAAGTCTATCAGTCGTGCCCAACTCTTCACGACCCCATGGACTGCAGCCCACCAGGCTCCGCCGTCCATGGGATTTTCCAGGCAAGAGTCCTGGAGTGGGGTGCCACTATGTGTAAAGTGGGCTTCCCTGGTGGTGCTAGTGGTAAAGAGCCCGCCTGCCAATGCAGGAGACTTAAAAGATGCAGTTTTGATCCCTGGGTTGGGAAGATCCCCTCGAGGGGGTCAGGGCAACTCACTGCAGTATCCTTGCCTGGAGAATCCCATGGACAGTCCATGGGGTCGCAAAGAGCGGGGCACGACCGAAGCAACTTAGCACTCAGCACGCATGTGTGCGAGAGAGCTAGCTCGTGGGGAGCTGCTGGACACTCAGGGAGCTCAGCTCTGTGATGACCCAGAGGGCTGGGAGCAGGGAGAGGACGGAGGCTGAGAGGCAGATTGTGTGCACACCTGGAGGAGGCCGTTCCTGTAGAGCGGGCACTAACGCAGCATTGGAAAGCAATCATATTCTAATTAAAAACAAACAAAGCTATCCATCAAGGGAAAGGGCCGAATTTCTTCCCCTTCCCCTTTGCTTTTCTTCTGAAGGGAGTCTTTTGTGGGAATTACCGTATCAATTTCTGAGCTGGATTGCTTTTAAAAAACGATCATGGAAACGCTCGTACATTTTAGTGTTTGTATTTAACCCACTTTCTTACGGTTTAGAGTTCCTTCCTGATTACACCCAGTGTTACCTCTCTTCATCATCTAGGCTCTGGGTGACACGCGTGCACGCACACACAAACACACACACATACAGTTTCTCTCTCAGGCTCCATGATGCTCCATCATCTATGAGTTGTTTTTTTTTTTTTTTAACTCTTGCTGATAAAAATGAAGTACAACAGCTCCCACCCATGATTCCTTCATTTTAAGCAAAATATAATCTACAAGGAAAATCAAGACTATATCAGATGTTCTGGTTTTAGCAAAACAGACATTTCCCAGATGTTGGGCACTTGAAATCTTCCATCTGTAACATGGTGTGTCTTGACTTCAGGTCTGACGTCTGTTACTCAGCTGAGCATGTAAGCTCTCTGTACTGCAGTCAGCTCATCTCCAAGAGATAAAATAACCCCCAAGCCCTATAGGATTTGCTGCTGTTGTTTAGTTGCTAAGCCGTTTCTGACTCTTTGTGACCCCGTAGACTGTAGCCCAGCAGGCTCCTCGGTCCGTGAGATTTTTGCAAGAATACTGGAGTGGGTTGCCATTTCCTCCAGGGGATCTTCCCAATCCAGGGATTGAGCCCACGTTTCTTGTGTCTCTTGCAGGCAGATTCTTTACCACTAAGCCACCAGGGAAGCCCCCTGTAGTAATAGAGTGAAGAAAATGAATTAATAGGTGACGTGCTTGGGGCGATGCCGGCCCTAAGGAGAAGCACGCATTAAATGTGAGTTACTATGGGCTGTTATAAATAAAGCCCCAGATCACTCACTAGATCACAGTAGTTTTTCTTCGCTTCGAATCTCCTTCAGATGTCCCCCATTGTGCAAACATCCTCAGCCTATGAATTTCCAAAAAGCTTCAGAAGAAGCTTTGCTTCTTACCAGCAATAATTTCCCCTGTCCCTCCAGTGGATTGTTTCAATTTGGACTATGTATACCATTCTATTCTAAACATAAATCCCAGCTCACAGAGTCTCTTGACATTTGTGAGGCTATATATAATTTCATGAGCTAAAATATCAAGTTTATTTTATGACCTAAATGCACCCATATAAATAAGAGGAACCCAGTGTAAAATCAGTAACTAATGAAATCAATACTAAATTAAGTATTCCTTAACGAGTCTCCAAATTCCTGTTCTTGGTGAGGTTAAACTTATATTTTAAAATGTCTTTATTATGACATGGTGCTGGGCAGTCTGAGCTAATGCAAGTGACTGTTTTCAAGTCTTCTTCCTTATTTATGAGTATCTCTCTGTATTCTAGATTATATATGTTATTACTGAAGGGAGTAAAGTGCTTCCTTTAATTCAAATCCATTAACATTCCAACATTTTAATGACTCCGTCCACGTTTTAAATCTCTTTAAAAACCATTCTACTGTAATTAAGCTAAACAGGAGATTGATGACCGATTTCGAAGCAGCTTTGAATAATAAACAGAGCTTTGAATTCAACAAGCTTTCCTTTTTCCCAAACTTTGCTGTGTGCATAAACACACCCCGTGTCCCCACGTCCTCTCCGTATTTCACACACAACAAATTATGCCCAATTAGGTGTTTCTCCAGTCGCCTATTTTTCTCACTAAAATCAGCCCAGAGCCGAACCATCCTCATTCACGGGACTGTCTGGAAGTCTCTCCTGCCAAGCCTGTGCTCTTGAAGGCTTCACATCTGTGGCAGACTGACTCAGTGAGTACACTTTGAAAAGTCAGGGGAACGCAGCACTGGCTGTGAGGTCTGGCCAAAGGGCTCAAACAGCAGGCACGAAAGCTGAATCTGTATCTCCACGCCGCTTCGAGGTTGCCAAGTGGCATTTCTTGATGTGGTACCTACAGTATGTCCATCTCCCATGTGTCAGACTCACTTCATTAACTTTGCAGCATCAGCCTCTGATGTGATGAACTCCGTTTTGCTAAAATAAATGAGACCGTACCATACAGAAATTGAAGAGGTTGTAACACTAGACATCTCTTCAAGACTCCTGTAACAGTTAAAGAAGGAGGAACCAAAATTTCCAGAACTGATCCTCGCTGGGAAGTGATTCCTTATATATAATCTCAGAGCTACTCTCCCTCTCCACCAGGCCTCCACTTCTGATTCTCACTGATGTTGCAAGTAGACTTTAATGACAGAATGGGGAAATACACTGTGGTTTCACACGTTCAAGGGTTTTACGGTCACTTATTCCTTAGTAGGAGATAGAGGCACACAGCAGAAAAGTTTTATTTGCTTTAAATATAAACTAAGTTTAGAATATTATGTTCTTTGTGTTTGGGGTAAATTTAAGAAGTAGCACTATTAGAAGATCAAGAATTTTTTTTTTTTTTTAACTGCAAGCCTCTATATCAGTAAGGATGGATTTACGACTTACCCCTGGTGGTTCAGCAGCAAAGAATTCACCTGCCAGTACAGGAGATGAGGGTTCAATTGCTAGACTGGGAAGATCCCCTGGAGGAGGAACTGGTACTCCACTCCAGTATTCTGGCCTGGGAAATCGCATGGACAGAGGAGCCTGGGGGGTTACTGTCCACGGGGTCGCAAAAGAGTCTGACATGACTTAGCGACTCAACAACAGCAACAAGCTAGCCGACTAGAGTAACTTGATGGTCTAACTTGAAAACTCCAGTTTTCCACCATCGATCCAAGTGATACACCGGGAGGAATACGGAAACGGGCACTATTGGCCCCAGAGAAGTGATGGAGAGTTGCCCAGCATCCATGGAGAGTTGCCCAGCATCCGTGATGCCAGACAAAAGGCAGCTTGTCTCAAAAAGACAAAGGTAAGGAGCTTTGCTCATACGATTCAGATCTCTCTTCCTCTTTTTGCATTTAACAGTTCAACAGCATTTAACAGCGTTAACTATTGCGTTTAACAGCAATAGTGCTATTAATATATGTTGGTTAACATATACATAATGAAGGAGTTCAGGCGGGGCTGGGAAGAAGTTAAGACAATCAGCCTGGTTGCAGTTCCTGACTTTATCATTATTTGACGCATGGTTTTGAACAAATTATCTAACAACTCAGGGCCTCAAATTCCTCTCTGTAAAATGGAAGGAAATTCCTATACAGCTGTCATCAATGCAGGCTACATGGTACAGCGCATGCGAAGAAACGATAGCAGTTCCCGAAACTTGGCAAAGGCGGAGAGAGGACAGATGAAAAGGTAGACAGGGCTATGAATTCATTATTAAGTTATCCTCATCATGTAACATTTGCTGCATCAAAGCACTGAAGATACCATTGTCCTGGAGCACCTCTAATGCTAACACTGTGAAGTGTTAGTTGCTCAGTCGTGTCTGTTTGTGACCCCCATGGACTGCAGCCCACCAGGTTCTCTGTCCATAGGATTCTCCAGGCAAGAACACTGGAGTGGGTTGCCATTTCCTCCTCCAGGAGATCTTCCTGACCCAGGGATTGAACCCAGGTCTCTTGCATTGCAGGCAGATTCTCTACCATCTGAGCCACCAGCGAAGTCCCTGGTTGGCTGATCAGCGAAGCACTAATCCTGATTTAAACTGATTTCTCTTGTACCCCACCTTCTAAATCCCAAGCATATCCATCCTCTGGAATATGAGTGTGATATAGCCTTTGTTGTCAGTCTAAGTGTCAGAACGTGGGTTGAGAAGAGAAGATGGCAGGGATTATTGTCAACACTGGCATCAAATGACCCATGTGCTCTTAGAAAACACACATTCATTTGTAACATGAGGTTTTCTTTTTGTTTCTGTGTGTGTGTGTTTTAATTTGCTTTCTCTGTCTCGCTGGATCCTTTACTTCCAGCCCACTCTCTCGTGAGGCAAAAGGCTGCAGTTGCTTTTCTGTTATAACAGAAGTGCTTAACTGAGACCTCAGACATGATCCGTCATTAACACATATACGCTGTTCACAGCCTCCAGGGAGCAAGCAGTTCAAGACTCAGGTCCACCTTTTGCCTGCACCAGAGTCTAGCACAAAGTTCCCAGCAAAAGCTTCCATAGATGCTTGCTGAATTAAGTTAGACAGTCAACCTGAAAGGAGCACAATACAACTCTACAGAATGGTGGTCAAGACCGGGACTGCCCTGGTGGTCCAGAGGCTAAGACTCTGGCCTCCCAATTCAGGGGGCCCCGGTTATGCAGATGATACCACCCTTATGGCAGAAAGCGAAGAGGAACTAACGAGCCTCCTGATAAAAGTGAAAGAGGAGAGTGGAAAACCTGGCTTAAAATTCAGCATTCAAAAAACTAAGATCATGGAATCCGGTCCCATCACTTCATGGCAAATAGATGGGAAAACAGTGGAAACAGTGAGAGACTTTATTTTCTTGGGCTCCACAATCACTGCATATGGTGGCTGCAGCCATGAAATTAAGACACCTCTCCTTGGAAGAAAAGCTCTGACAAACCCACACAGCACAGCAGAAACATTACTTGGCCAACAAAAGTCCGTACAGTCAAAGCATGGTTTTTTCAATAGTCAGGTATGGATGTGAGAGTTGGACCATAAAGAATGCGGAGTGGTGAAGAACTGATGCTTTTGAACTGTGGTGCTCAAGAAGACTCGTGAGAGTCCCTTGGATTACAGGGAGATCAAACCAGTCCATCCTAAAGAAAATCAATCCCAAATATTCATTGGAAGGACAGATTTTGAAGCTGAAATTCCCGCTACTTTGGCCACCTGATGTGAAGAGCTTACTTATTTGAAAAAACCCTGATGCTGGGAAAAATTGAGGCCAAGGGGAGAAGGGGACGAAAGAGGATGAGGTGGTTGGATGGCGTCACCGACGCAGTGGACATGAGCTTGTGTAGACTCCAGGAGATGGTGATGGACAGGGAGGCCTGTCGTGTTGCAGGCCATGGGGTCACAGGGTCGGACACGACTGAGTAACTGAACAACAGGGAACTCAATCCGCAAGCCACAGCTTGAAAAGGAAAAAAATTCCCTTGTGTTGCAACTAAGACCAAGACCTGTTGCAGCCAAATAAATTAATTTATTTAAAAAAGAAAACTAGGTTGTTGGGTAAGTATTTTAGTGGAGCAAGAATTTCTCTTTCAGTAATGATGCCAAAGTCCCACTTGCCGATACAAATACTTGGCCGTCATCACTGACATATCCCAGGTATTTTCCTATTCGTCTTCCTTTGTTGTTGACTTTATGCTGAGATGCAAATACTGTCAATAGGCTAGCATTGTGTTTAACCCAAAGATGGTCAATCAAAAACTTTAAATTTTAAAACTGCAGTAGGGTAAAAGGAATGATGCTAAAGCTGAAGCTCCAGTACCTTGGCCACCTCATGTGAAGAGTTGACTCATTGGAAAAGACCCTGATGCTGGGAGGGATTGGGGGCAGGAGGAGAAGAGGACAACCGAGGATGAGATGGCTGGATGGCATCACAGACCGATGGACGTGAATCTGAGTGACCTCCAGGAGATAGTGATGGACAGGGAGGCCTGGTGTGCTGCGATTCATGGGGTCGCAAAGAGTCGGACACGACTGAGCGACTGAACTGAACTGAGGGTAAAAGGATGCAACATACTTCGGCAGAAGTAAATGTGTTCATCTCATGACAGCTATTACATGGCCTCTTGTTCTGCCATTCCAAATAATGGCAAGGAAACATTATAAGAACCATAGACCCTGGGCTTATGAGGCTTGAATTAAGCAGACTAGATTGACTCAAACATCAGCAGGATTAATGCGATGGATCCCTGAAACGAATGAAGCATAATCTTTTCTCAGACAGATTTCACTTGAGTCCCGAGATCCAGGACGAGAATTTATTTCTAAGGCAGCTAAACGGGAGAATTTCAGGAGGAAAAGAAAAAGAGAAGAACGCCCCAGTGGCAGCACTCTGCTCCTGGCAGGCTTCTAATTCTATTTCCCGTTTGACATATCATTTTATTTCCATTTTCCCTAAATGTAATATGGGAACTTTCCATAATAAACGGCCCTCTAATTGGCCACTTCTTTGACTGGCATTTTTTTTATTTTTATTTTATTTTCCAAGGAATCTATCCGTCGTCCCCTTCACAAATTGCAAAAATAAACCCAAAAAAAAAAAAAAAAAGAAAGAAAGAAAGAAACCCTGAACCGCATGCCATTGTTGGGCAGAATTTTCTGAATCTGTCTTGAAGCCAAGAGAATTTATTTAACTGTCTGGGGAATATCGACGAGGCAGATCTCTTATTCTCGGGCAGATACCGAAGCTGCTTGAACAAATGGTCCGTGTTAGCTGGAGAAAGACAGCGAGGGCAAGCCCTGTGCCTCTGGGCCTTGCGGTTTCATGCTGAACCACAGGCGGCGCGAGGAGCTGTCAGTCTCTCGGCTTGATTTCAGCCGAGCTCACGGGGAGAGAGCGACTGTCAGTACCACCCTTGGTGCTCTCTGCACACAGAGACCTGGGAGCTGGGGCAGGAATGCGAGCCCGCAGCCGTGTGCAGATCAGGACGTGGGGTCCGGGCAGCACCCAGGGCGGCCTCATGAAGAGACACGGTTCTTTCCCCTGGCCACCCCACCTGGTGAAGGTGGCAAGTGGACGCCTGTCTGAGGAGCAGAAACGACCTAGAGAGGCAGAGGAACATAAAAACCGGGCGTCTTCTTCCAGCTATCGTAAAGCTGAAGAAAAGCCTCCTAGAAGAATTAGAGACCCAAGGCAGTTAAGGTTACTAGGCCAGAAAAATAAGAAAGACAAATTTCTAAGTGGTACCATTTATCAAACTTCAAAAGCATTGTGGGGATGTTATAAAGGAATATTAAGTGCTATTTTATAATCACAGAGGTGAGAGAATCAGTTAACCACATATAAGGGTTGCTTCCTCGGTGAATACAGGCATGCCTTAGCCAAGCCGTGCAGATTACAAAATAAGGTTCTGAGAAATGGAGTGAGGTTTACTTCTCAGTTATCTAGCAACTACAAGGGATAGGAAAAACGATTGCTGCTGCTTCTCCCTTGCCTTCGGTTAAAAGAGCCTCTTCATCTCAGGGGAGTTTACTTTAAGCAGCCAGAGTGTTCATCAGTTTAGGGAGGCAAAGAGAGCACAGCCAAGAGAGGAGAACATTCATCACGATTCACGTTAAATGTTCAAGCAGTCTATCATGGCTGATGCTGAGAAGGAAATCACAGGCTCTGACACCTTTACCAAACAGATGGCAGAGATCAAACAGAACCACCAGTGTCCCATACACATTCGTAGGGCCTCCCAGGTGGCTCAGATGGGAAAGAATCCACCTGCAATCCAGGAGATCCGGGTTCAATCCCTGGACCTGGAAGATCCCCTGGGGAAGAAAATGGCAACCCACTCCAGTATTCTTGCCTGGAGAATCCCACGGACAGAGGAGCCTGGCGGGCTACAGTCCACAGGATCACACAGAGTCAGACATGACTCAGCGACCCACACGTTCCCTTTTCTGTTTCTCAACACCTCTACCAAAGAGACCACAGAATCAGATGGTACCACTGGCCTTCCATTCACAGTCGCAGGAACAAAATTAGTAGGAAGTTTGTGTCAAATTGGATGTGCTAAATTCATTGTTTGTAATACAGGGAAGTAAAATTTTATCAAGGACAGTTACCAAGTGGACTAGGTGGATCAGGATGATGGAAACTAGTGAAAGACACACTGAATACCCAGCATCAAACAGCCTTTTGGGACTCTGATGCTTGACAGCACAGAAGCGGTACATTTAAATGACTTAAATGACTAAACGTTTTATCAGTCTTCTAAGAAATCTGTTACCTGAGGAAATGCAGATCTCATGCTGCCTAAAACAAAAGTATCTGTGAGATACACACAAGTCACCTTTCACCTCTGCCTTCTGTTTTTTTTTTTCAAGAGATTGGCTTACTGAAGAAAAGACTGTCCTGTCAAAAGCACTGAAAAAAATCATTTAAGGTGAAAAATAGGAAAACAACATTTTCCCAAGGTTCTTTCTCAGCTCACTGTTTTGAGCAATGATTCTCAAACCTGCCTGCAAATTGAGTCATTAGAAATTAATATATGGATAGATAGATACCTTTGAAATTAATATTTATATATATATACCTATACCACAACACAAGCAAAATTACAGTCTTGGATGGGCCCAGCTATCAGTATAAATATTTCCTGGGTGAAAAGAACATTAATAAAATCACTGCGTTAAATCATGCTATTAATATGAATAGAATCATTATATCTGACTCTAAATAACTCCACAATTCGCAGGCAAACCTTCACATAAGCACAGCTATTCACTGGATTTCATGCCATGCTGGCTACTTGTGTGCCAATCAATAAGGTAGCTCACACAGGTAGATTGCTGCCATTTTGCACACTGTAAGAACTAAAATAATTTCTAGTAATTCAGATTAGCTGAAGAGAAGAATTAGATAAGTCATTATTCTAAAGCACATTCCAAAGCACAACCTTGTTAAAATAAAACTCCAACAATACACATAGGAGGCTCCCAAAGAGTCAACTACAACGTTCTTATAGACCCGTAAGCCTGAAACCAAATTTGAGCCCACGTGTCAGTCAGTATTTAGTAACCACCTACTATGTGTCAGGCATATGTGGAATTTGTCAGTCTATATCCTCATGCAACGGAATGTTCCTAGAATTGCTCACTCATTCCAAGACCCATGGTGCCTATAACGCAGATCACAGGTAAAGTTCTGCAAATCTCCATGTTACAGTCCCAAGCACGGTATATGGCAAAACATTCTCAAACACCGTCACCCCTTATTCCTACTTAATCAACCAAACCATAAGCTTCATGTAGCTCTGAATGTCTCAGCTGTGCTCAGTGCCGCTGAACACTACTATTGCGATAACCTAGTTTTCTTTCAATATTTTCCACTTTAATATTTCTGAAGTTGAGGTGTAGCAAACTGTGCCTCGGGTTTGGGCTTGTTCGCTCTCTCGTGAGTCTCCCCAGTCCTACAAAGTGATCATGAGATCAAATTTACATCTTAAAACAGAAGCTTGTAAACTTCCCTGGTGGTCCAGTAGTTGAGAATCTGCTTGCTGACACAGAGGACACGGGTTCAATCCCTGGTTGGGGAGGATGCCACAGCCACGGGGCAACTAAGCCCGTGTGCCAGAACTGCTGAGCCTGAGCGCCGAGAGCCTGTGCTCTGCAGCCACAGAGGCCCTGCTCCCTGCTCCCACAGCTAGAAAAAGCCTGCGTGCAGCAACAAAGATCCCTCACAACCAAAAAGAATGATAACAACTAATTTTATTAATAAGAGCAATACTAAGAATAATAACAATAAATTCAATTATTTAAAATAATAAACAATACATTATCTATTAATAATAATAAAAACGGAAGCTTGTTTAGAACAGAGTGAAGCCGAGGTTTTCCTAACTAATGCAGCAGCCCAGGGCATATACCAGTCACGTAGAGTAGAAAAGGAAGGATGAAGGGCAAAGAACATCAATTTAATAATTCAGTGGCTGGACACAGGTCAAGTCTTGTTGCAGGATAGTCCATATTATCAGTTTCAGCAGGTGGCATCTCACACTTCTAAGTTAGTCCTTAAAGAGCCTAGAGGAAAAGGGTACCCCCCGCCTGGGGAGCACGTGGAACCCACAACGATGCTCGTGTCTCATGAACGGGCTTTTGCCAGCACAGTCACCAGAATGGGAATTTCTGCAACTGGCCTCAGCATGTGGTTACCGGGACTGCCCACAAGCATTTGGTGTTTTCAGCAGGACCAAAGCACGGCGCGCATTTTAATGACAGTACTGCCTGTCTTAGAACTGTCTGCACGACATAATTGTAGAGTAAGGCGGGGATTAGGAGTCTTCAACAAGTACTGTAGGTGGGGGTGACATGTGTATTAAAATAACCAAAACCACTGGCTCTGTTTTTCTGCAGATAAGCCTCCCAGCTGTGAGTCACAGTACTGCAAAGCTTTCTGGAGAGACTCCTGCAGTACTTACCTGTGCCTTCTGCTGGGATATTCCTTGTGTTTACCTTTGTTTAAAATGTGATGACAACAATGTTTCTACTTGGCACTTTAAGGAATAAAAAGATACACTTTAACATATAATCTTTCTATCCTAGGTGTCTGTTCTTGTCTAATAGCTGCTTGAAGAAGAAAGAGAATAACTATGCATCTTTTTTTTAATCGTATTTTATCAGACTTTTGTAGAATCCTCTTCCCCTCCCTATTTCTTAAATTATTCAATATGACTTTTTGCTCAGCAATCTATTTGCGCTTGATATGCAGTTAGTGATGTTAGTGAGCAGGAGGATTACAGAGAGTGAATAAACACCTCATTTGGTTCAATCATCAAGCCTGAAAGTCAGAAACAGAGATCAGCATGCAAGGACTGCGTTTTGAGCTACACTGGGTCATCATGATGGAAGTGAACATAAAACCATGCTTTACGATCATACAATTATACTTCTTTTTTTTTTTTAAGTATAGGAGACATCATGAAAGACAGTGCGTAACAAACTGCCAAGTGACCCCAAAAGTAGAAACAACAGGTAATATGAGAAAGTGTTTTTGGCAAAAGACTAATAAAAGGTTAATGTGGTTTTGATGCTATCATGGGGATAAAAAAGGGTGCCTCAGGCGGCGCAGTGGTAAAGAATTCACTAGCCAATACAGGAGATGCAGGAAGACATGGGTTTGATCCCTGGGTCGGGAAGATCCTCTGAAGTAGGAAATGGCAACCCACGCCAGTATTCTTGTCTGGGAAATCCCATGGACAGAGGAGCCTGATGGGCTACAGTCCATGGGGTCACAAAGAGTTGGACAGGACTGAGCACGCACACACGCAAACACACGGGGAGAAAAATTCCAGTGGAGTAACTGCTAATATTTGGAAGGAGGTCATAACAGAATACGTCAACTGAATAAATGTGGGGGGCCAACTGAAAGTAGTATGAGTCCATGCTGGCAGAATGCTGACTTCAAAAATCCACAAAGGAGTGCCACTTTGAGAGAGTAGATTTAAAATGCTGTCTGAGGGTCTGCTTGAGTTGAAAGGACTTTTCAATAGAAATGTCTAGAAATTATTTGCAAATAGATTTCAAGAGAAATTGAGGCTGGAGCTTGCAGTTTAAGAATCTTCCCTGCAGAGATAGTAGCTGAAAACTCAATGATGGGCAGAAACTCTACTCTGACATAGAGACTCTAACATGACGAAGGAAGTGCCCTGGGGACCTCAGAGATAAGGGAATTGTGGACAGACTGTTCTTCTAGATGTAAGACTCGAAATTCTGTACTGTGAGGTCAATTTCACTACATTAGTATTTGATAATGAGCTAAGAAGAAAGTGTTCCATCACTGTGTTCATGTCGTGTGAGTCTATATGACTTAGAATCACACTTACTTCCATAAGTACTTACTTATGGAAGTATGTAAGTACACACTTACTTCCATAGTACTCCTTAAAAAAAAAATAAACAGAAAGAGAACCTCATTAAAATATATTTATTTGGATCACCTGTTAAACATTTCCCCCCAAATGCATGATTTCTACTCTCCCTTCTCAACCGACCAACTCCTTTAAAAGAAAAAAGAAAGATCATTAAAGAGGAAAGAAAGGCTCCTTTACTTTTTTACATTAAAGGATGGCTTGGGTGATTCTGCCTAATTAAATGGCCACTGTCTCATCATTCCTGGATAGTTTGAGCAAAAACAAAGATTTAGAGGAGCGGCCGACTGAGCTGTCCTCATATGTTAACATTAGTCCTGTCTCAGTTGCTAGTTGGTGAAAAATGTATGTTCTGAATGATTTAAAGGGGTCGTATCTGTCTTTTACAGAAATATATTTTTAGGATCATCTGGGGACAAAAGAAGGACGCTACTCTCAGGCAGGGAAAAAAAAGCCTCAGTTCTTCTTTTTTGTTTTTAATCCCCAGATGGAGTCCAAAATGACCACTTGAACAAACACAGGATTTGGGTCACTTTCCCATCCTGTCATAGGCTCTCTCCTTGACTCCACACCATCAAAAACCCGCTCCTGCGTGTGAAATTCATGCTGCAGGATAAATGAAACAACTTCGCACAGAATTTACCTGGGGGGCTGGGGGGCCTGGGGAGAGGGAGAATTGAATTTTGTCTTGGAGTAACTCAAAAGACTGACTCTTGTAAAGCACTGGTGGGTAAATTTCAGCAATGACCTGACGTTGGTAAGTTGTGGGGTGGAGAACAAGTTCAAGGAAACCTTTCACAGCAACATCTTAGGGTACACACACAAGGGTGTGTGCCTGTCAACACCACTCTCTCCATCCACCCCACTCTCTCCCCCAACACTGTGTCCACAAGTCCTCCTCTCCATCACGTCTCCACTCCTCCTCTGCAAACCGGTTCATCTGTAGCACCTTTCCAGACTCCATACATCTGTGTTAATATACGATACTTTCTCTTTCTGATAAGGTGCTTGATCACACAGGGAGCCCAGTCTGGGGCCCTGTGATGACCTAGAGGGGTGGGATGGAAGAAGGAGAGGGAGGCTCAAGAGGGAGGGGATCTGTGCACAATGACGGCTGATTTGCATTGCTGTAAGGCAGAAACCAATACAACACTCTAAAGCATAATTTTCCTCCAATAAAAAAAAAAACCTAGAAAAAATTAGTTATCTTTAAAATACTAGCAAATTCTCAGATACAATGGTAATATTAATAAAACAATGTTTATGGTAAAAAAATTAAAAAAAAAACTTTTTAGAGTTTCACTGACAAACTGGGCAAAAGGAGGAAGACGGAGGTGTTGTGGCAGAGAGTTAGGAAGAGGAAGGAACTGGGAGTCTCAGAATAACAATTTCACAAATCATTTTGGGAACAGCTCACCTTGAACCAAAGTTAAGGTGAAGTGAGTCTGCGCCCCTCCCCATGGCATTTCTTCCCTCATTTTATAATCTGTCCAGATCAGGATTCTGTAAACGGCTGTCCTGCACCAGACACATTTTAAAGGTTTACCCTTTACAGATCGTGGTGCTGTCCTTAGTCTACAGTTTCGATGATTCTATCATAATTTCTGCAAAACTGACAAAAGCCAAGGAGGTTTTTCAGAAAGCCACTGGAAACCGTGAACAGCGTAAACTCCCAAGGTGCCAGGGGCGAACGCTGTGATCTTACTGCCAATGTGCTATACTGACTCTATTTGGACGATCTTATGGGAGGAGACACACTTTATTTTTCCATAGAAGAAAGTAAACACTGGCGCTTGAATAGGCTGCAAGCAGGAGTTCAATGGCTGCGCTGTACTTCCAGCACATATTAATGCGCGAGTCCCCTCTCCGAGCAGACGGGACTGCCGGCAGAGATTTCTTCCTCTACGGTCAAGTATCCCCTACCTGGGGCACCAGGATCTTGTTCAGCACTCGAGTCCAGAAACAGCAAATTCAATCTAGCCGCGGCAGGCCGGGGGCGAACTGGCACGGCAGCTCCAGACTGGGACTCCAAACCACGAGCCCCTGGAAATGAAGCCTGAACTTGGACAAACGACACTAACCTCAGGCCAAGAAATCTCACCCAGTTTTCTAAAACTCTCCGGTGCACAGTGAATACAGATAGCCATTAATAATCACTACTCTTTTTGTTGAAAGCGGATCAAACTAAGTATTTACTGTGGTGGCGGTGGTGTTCGGTCGCTCAGTCCTGTCTGACTCTTTGCGACCCCATGAACTTCATGTAGCAACGCCAGACCTCCCTGTCCTCCACTCTCTCAAGTTCGTGTCCACTGGGTGGTCATGCTATCCAACCATCGCGTCCTCTGCCGCCCTTTTTTCCTTCAGTCTTTTCCCAGCATCAGGGTCTTCTCCAGTGAGTAAGCTCATCTGAACCCTTTGGTCATGCTTCGGCCGCCTGATGCCAAGTGTTTAATGGCGGGTACCACGATGAAGAAGGTGGCCTGCTCTTCTCTGGACCCTCAGTCTGTGAGCTATTTTGATCGTCAGCTAGACTGCAAAATGTGGCAGCAGCGCTTTGGGGTCTGCTGTGCTAGCAGTTTGCATCTCCTTGGCCCACGTGTCCTGTCCATTACCAGTGGGCAGGGCAGTGGTTTTCTTCTTTGCCTGGGTGCCATGTGAGCAGCATACAGACGTAGCTTGGGATGTCTTGTGGGGACAAAAGTCGTATCTAAGCGCGGAGGAATGCATTTGAATAAAGATGGTAGTAAAGATGATATTGATGGTGAAGATGATGAAACCTATTTGTTGAGTGTTTAAACTGTGCCAAGAACCATGCTGAGCTCTGGAATATATTATTCTAATTAATTGAACATTTTGAAAGTTGATTCTTACATGCTTTTTTCTTCCCTCTATTAACACAACACTCAACTTCCGAAGCCAAAGAGGGTATCATATCAAGTCCTCATCTGTTCTCTCTCACACACACCTTAAATGAATGATTTACCTTCACTCAACTGGTGGACGCAAGTTACAACCAGTGGCAGCGCTAATTAATTTGCAGAATCACCAGGCCAATGAAAGAATTAGCAAAGTTACAATGGTAAATATTTCCCACTCAACAAGCAAGGTCATGAATTACCCACTCATGTCTTTGTTAGCTACTCTGTGGAAGCTTGCCAGGGAGTGATAAGCTTCATAAATCATCTTTTATTTTGACATTTAATATTCTCGACTGCTTGTTTAGTGAATAATATTGCCTGAAGTTAAGAGATAGAGTATGCCATCACTAAATAAATTCTTGCTTAATCTTTTAGAGTTGTTGCTATATTTTCAATTCATGATTATTGTTTATTTCTATTCTATTCACATTCTTGATTAATAATATTTACATTTATTGAATGTTTAATTTATGCCTGCCACTGTGTGCTTCATACATGCTTCTCTTTGGACCCCACAGAATCCCTCTCCCGTGGGTATTAACACATATTCCTCTCCACTTGACAGATGACAAAGAAGGAGATTTAATCACTTGCTAGGATTCGTCCAGCAACCAAGAGGGCTGGGATAGGAACTCAGGCTCTCCCCGCCCTGCTGGCTCCGGTCTGGATCTGGAGGCCCCTCAACTGCCTCACTCAGCTACTCCATCAGCCTAAGGTGTTTCTGTGCACATATTAGGTCAGCGTGTCTGAGAGTTCATGTTTTCCTTTTCCTAAGCACAAGAACTCAGAGTTGTGAAAAGGAAGAGAGGAAAGAAAGGAACAGGCCAGGCATCACACAGCCAAGAAAGCACAAGCTTCACGAGTCCATGACCAGCGCCCCTGGCATCAGCTCTGTGTCATCAACAGTGAACCTGTCATCCTTCCCTCCCCGGCTCCAGCAGTGGGTGGGGGGTTCGGTAGCTCCAGGCTCCCCTACACGCCACCACCTCATTCTTACCTCAGCCTGAGAGACTCACTGTTTATCTTTAAGTATTACAGGTTCAAGCAAGACATCATTTTTTAGGGGATGTGTGGAGGAGAGACAGTGGGGAAACGAGCCCTTTATTTATTAGAAACAAAAGCAGTTTTAAAACTCCTGGTGTTGAGAATGATACAGCAGCTTATCTGAGTGCCTCCTCATTCCAAAGATATGTTCTTGTGGTGGCAGAAAAGCTCTCTCACATTTTCCAATCACCCAAAAGTCTTCACAGAAAGGAGCTCAAGCCAGCCATTCTTCCTACGTGCATTCATTTTGATAAGCTCACCTTGTTCACCTTACAAGGTGACATGCCCGGAATGCCATAGTGAAGTTACTATAAAGCGATCCTCCTTCCTGGATCACAGCCTTGTCATCGCCAAGGGTCTCGCATAACTCAGTGAAGCTATGAGCTAAGCCGTGCAGAGCCACCCCAGATGGATGGGTCACAGTGGAGAGTTCTGACAAAACATGGTCCCCTGGAGGAGAGGATGGCAACCCACTACAGTATTCTTGCCTCGAGAATCCCATGAACAGTATGAGAATACTACAGAGTGCAATCTGCTCCATAAACTCCAGGTCATCTCCCCGCACTGGTGAATCTCTCTGCCACATTAACTAAGCACGCATGCTCACCATTCAGGAATAATATTTTACACCAGTGCAATTACAACTTTATGCCGCAAGTGGAAGACACTGCTTTTGAAGTGCTCTTTCCCAGGCTTACAATGAAATGTTAATGAATTCCGAAATTACGCACACCATATATTTACATTCTGACACCTGTCTGACAATATGCCATATTTTGTATGTACTAAAGTGATGTTTTGAACTCATCATCATTAGGTTAGATACTTGGAATTATTCTTTTTATTTTGCAGAGTGAGGAATGGTTGGCAGTATTTACCTAAACTTCCTTACTCACTTGTGATGAACAGAAGGCATTAGCAAGATGGGCTTTCAAGGTAATGCTCATTTACCATGTCAGTGTAATAGATTCAATCAATCGCTTCATGGGAAGGTTGACACAAGGACTTGTTCCCATTGGTATATGGCTCTAACTCCCTAAGCTAAACTGAGGACTGGGGTATCAGTGGCACCAGAGGTAAAGAACCCGCCTGCCAATGCGGGAGATGTAAGAGACGCAGGTTTGATCCCTGGGTTGGGAAGATCCCCTGAAGAAGGAAACAGCAGCCCACTCCAGTATCCTTGCCTGGAGAATCCTACGGACACAGGATGCTGGCAGGCTATGGTCCATGGGGTTGCAAAGAGTTGGACATGACTGAAGCGACTTAGCATGCACAATTTTGCTTTTTCTTGTCTAGACTTCTAAAACGAATGGTCGGCTTACTCTATCACACGCTTTATTTATTTATTTTAATTGGAGGCTAATTATTTTACAATATTGTAGTGGTTTTTGCCATACATTGACATGAATCAGCCATGGGTGTACATGTGTTCCCCATCCTGAGCCCACCTCCCACCTCCCTCCCCAGCCCATCCCTCATCCCAGTGCATGAGCCCTGAGCGTCCTGTCTCATGCATTGAACCTGGACTGGCGATCCATTTCACATATGGTAATATACATGTTTCAACGCTATTCTCTCAGATCATCCCACCCTCGACCTCTCCCACAGAGTCCAAAAGACTGTTCTTTACATCTGTGTCTCTTTTGCTGTCTCTCATACAGGGTTATCATTACCATTTTTCTAAATTCTATCAGTTCAGTTCAGTTCAGTTGCTCAGTTGTGTCCCACTCTTTGCGACCCCATGAATTGCAGCACACCAGGCCTCCCTGTCCATCACCAACTCCCGGAGTTCACTCAGACTCATGTCCATTGAGTCCATGATGCCATCCAGCCATCTCATCCTCGGTCATCCCCTTCTTCTCCTGCCCCCAATCCCTCCCAGCATCAGGGTCTTTTCCAATGAGTCAACTCTTCACATCAGGTGGCCAAAGTACTGGAGCTTCAGCTTTAGCATCATTCCTTCCAAAGAAATCCCAGGGTTGATCTCCCTCAGAATAGACTGGTTGGATCTCCTTGCAGTCCAAGGGACTCTCAAGAGTCTTCTTCAACACCACAGTTCAAAAGCATCAATTCTTTGGTGCTCAGCCTTCTTCACAGTCCAATTCTCACATCCATATATGACCACAGGAAAAACCATAGCCTTGACTAGACGGACCTTAGTTAGCAAAGTCATATCTCTTCTTTTGAATATACTATCTAGGTTGGTCATAACTTTTCTTCCAAGGAGTAAGCGTCTTTTAATTTCATGGCTGCAGTCACCATCTGCAGTGACTTTGGAGCCCCAAAAAATAAAGTCTGACACTGTTTCTACTGTTTCCCCATCTATTCCCATGAAGTGATGGGACCAGATGCCATGATCTTCGTTTTCTGAATGTTGAGCTTTAAGCCAGCTTTTTCACTCTCCTCTTTCACTTTCATCAAGAGGCTTTTTAGCTCCTCTTCACTTTCTGCCTTAAGGGTGGTGTCATCTGCATATCTGAGGTTATTGATATTTCTCCCGGCAATCTTGATTCCAGCTTGTGTTTCTTCCAGTCCAGCGTTTCTCATGATGTACTCTGCATATAAGTTAAATAAGCATATCTGTTATTATACTGTATTGGTGTTTTCCTTTCTGACTTAACTTCACTCTGTATAATAGGCTCCAGTTTCATCCACCTCATTAGAACTGATTCAAATGTATTCTTTTTAATGGCTAAGTAATACTCCATTGTGTATATGTACCACAGCTTTCTTATCCATTCGTCTGCCGATGGACATCTAGGTTGCTTCCATGTCCTGGCTATTGTAAACAGTGCTGCTATGAACATTGGGGTACACATATCACATGCTTTAAACTGAGACATTTTGCACCTACGTTCTTAAACACAGATCAGTTTTGCTAAAGGTACAAACTAATCAGCCATCTATAGCAGAATACCATTCTCTCAGCTGCCAGAACAGTAAGAAAAAGATATTCACGGATCACCTATGAGAAACACCCACGACAGTGCTTCAGGAACTCGTCTTCTCTCTGTCTCCTCTCTGCGGGCCTGGAAGGTGTCATGCAAGGCTGAGGTCTGCTGCAGTTGGTCCTCTGTGTTGCCGGCCACTCACAGTGTTGGCATGGTCCTCAAGATGGGAAGACACCAAAAAAGGCAAAAAGTTTCTCTGAAGGATGCAAACAGCTGTGAGTATTTCTATAGCTGCACACATTAACTCTCATTCATATGTTTCACGAAAAAGGCAGTCCCAATAAGACAGAGCCTCTCTTCCACTGAACCCACTCGTGGGGTAACTCGATGGGTATGACTTGAAGTCGCGACCGTTAGTGGACATTGGTGAGATGGGAGAGGGAGGTGAATGAAACTGAGATTAGGAAGTAACAAAAGAGGAGGGATGGAAACCAGGCTCCTGAGACTTTGGATCACCCTTCAGAGCAGCAGAATCCGCAGCGGCGGAGGAAGCAAACTCGGTGGAAATGAGCGAGTGGCACGTCTGGACTCCACACTGAGTAATTTCCCGCGGAACACAAAGAGGGGAAGGTTTATTTTACTATGAAATAATGCACTCCACTTGGCTGTCTTGCCGGCACAGCAATAGAAAAGCTGCAGAAATCCCACTTGCTTTGGGAGTCAGATACGGGGGGCATTTCCGAAGCAGCTAAGGCATCTGGGTCTAGTGGGCCTTCAGAAACCACCTCCGAGCAGTACAAAGGGGTCTGACCCAGTGAGCTCAGTGCCAGGTCATTAACACGTTTCCCTCAAAGCCTCACCCTCAAGTACTTTGCTGAAGCTACATTAAGAAGGCACACATACTTGTGAGTAGAATCTGCTTCATGAATAGTAGTGAGAGACAAGACATCAATTCTCCATAGTGAGATTTAAGGGCTCCAAGAAGAAGACTGCGCTTCACCGGGGGCTCAGCTGTAAAGAATCCACCTGCCAATGGAGGAGACGTGGGTTTGATCCCTGGGTTGGAAAGATCCCCTGAAGGAGAGCATGGCAACCCACTCCAGTATTCTTGCCTGGGAAATCCCAGGGACAGAGGAGCCTGGCGGGCTACAGTCCATGGGGTTGCAGAGTCAGACATGACTGAACGACCAAGCAGGAGAAAGATTCCCCACCTTCAGTGTGTTTCCTCTAAGTCGGCAGTTTCAGGGTCTAAATTCCCACCCCATGATGACTTGCTGCTCTGAGAGAAATCAATCCTTCAGTCTCTCTAGAAGCGTCAGTTTGAACAGCAACACGCAGGAGGAGAGCACTGTGACCAGGCCTTCGGTTCCATTACTTGGCAAGACTGTCTTCCAACATAAACGCTGGCTGAATGTGGCCCTGTGAGAAACTGTGATCCTAGAAGTGCTGCCAAGATGGAGAGCAGGATGCATCAAAGCGAAGCAAGGCTCTAACTGGAGAACCTGCCTTGGGGTTGATGTCTGCAGCCACTGGGAGAAGGAGCGGTTGGGGAAAGGGCCAGCTTTCTGCTCGTGGTGGGACTCCGCGCATCTCGCTCTGACTCCCTGCACGTTTCACGGCCTCAGCAGTCATCTTTCTATCAGATGCTTGCGCGGCTTCCTTTCCTGACCCTTCATCACAAGCTGGCTGTAAACGTGTTATTTGACCACCCCACCCTCTCCCAGTTGCATTTCTTGACCACAGCACAGGACATGCCTGGAGACCGGGCATCTGAAAAATGTTTGGACTTCTCTGCAGGCCACAAGCAGTGTGAAGACTCCGTGCCTTTGGAAATGAGGAGACTTACAGGATGCGAACCAAATATGAGGCTCATGAGAGAGTCTGGGCACGTGGGACCCAGAGACCTACATGGGGCCTTTTTTTTTTCGTGAAGCATCAGTGCTCAGTCTTAACAGGGCTTAGACAGTGAGGACTGCTGGGTGTGTGTGTGTGTGTGTGTTAGTCACTTAGTCATGTCTGACTCTACAATCCCATGGACTGGACTGTAGCCTGCCAGGCTCCTCTGCCCATGGGATTTTCCAGGCAAGAATACCGGAGTGGGTCACCATTCCCTTCTCTAGGGGATCTTCCTAACCCAGAGACTGAACCCAGGTCTCTCACAATGCAGGGAGATTCTTTACCATCTGAGCCCCCAGGAGTAGCCCCAGACAACTCCTGAATAGACTTGTGGTTACAGCTACTTCTTTACTGGGCAGTGAGGAACAGCCTTCTCCCTATACCAGGCTAAGAGACACAGGAAGATGTACTGAGTGGACAAAGAAAAGGGATAAAGTTTCATTAACCAAAGATGGAAGTTGACGAATTTTCACTGGTTGTTGTAGTGACACTGTTATTTCGGAGAGGTGGATTTTAGAATAAAGACTTTGAATTACTTTCTTAGTGGTCAGAGTGGGTTTTCTATGAATCATCCATACTCTGATTATAAAGGGAACTGAGCAAAGTTTATTCTTTGCAAGTCCATTGTCTGGGGCTGGAAACAAAGAATGAGACTTTGTAAATGCGATGCTAAAGATACCATTGAGGGGTCAAGCCACTGACCTCGGCCTCATTAGCACGGTGGTGCTTTAACCAACTGAGTTGACTGGCTTCCTGCAAAGAAGAAGGAAATTAAATTCACGGCTACATTCCTTTCTTCAGCGTTAATAAAAGTCTGTGCACGCTGGAATGAGGGATTCCAGCATTTCCCCTACCGACTGTGTGACACTGGGCCCACGTCCCAACACCTCTGGTTCTGTTTCAGTACCAGCAATACACTGATAGAACTTTTTAGTGTCTTCTGAGATGTAGAGAGGCAGAGAACAGTGGAGGGAGAAGAGGGACCAGATCTTAAAACAGATACCTTACATTTCTAGAAGAATATATTAGGTAAATTCCATTTCTAACCCCATCATTTTAACTGTTATCACCTGTGATTTGCCCAATTGGTAAACGTTCTGAAATCTTTCTGTAAAACTGAAAATATCCCCAAATTCCTGAAACTCACAGGAATGAAAACAAATTGGTTAGCAAATTTCCCACTTAAAAATACTGAAGGGAAAATTGCAAAAAAAAAAAAAAAAAAGGATGGTTTGAGTTTGTTTTCTTCTTCAGTTGTGTAGCAAATAGTTCCCCCAGTGAAACCCTGGAATTTCCTCCAGTCTGTTCCCTATTACCTCTGTGGGAAAATTGTGAAAAATCAATCTGTTTTCTGCATAACCGTATTACATCCCATTATTTGAGGAATGCCAAATGCAAACCCCAACGACCGACAATATCAATCTTTTCCCTCTCTTTTCCAACTTTAATTTCAGCAGTAGTTATGAAAAAGAAAGGAAAGACATGCAGAATATCATTACGGCCCAGGCAACTGCAGATTTTAATAAGAGTTTATATAAAGCAGGAGGGTGTGTCCTCTCCCCAGTTTATTCTGCCCTTGACCTTGGGAATCATATGAGCTTCCCGCAACCCTGATATGTTTCAGAATCAGTGAAGAATGGAGACTGTGGCGAGCAGAATCGAGAGCCTTCCTTCTAATTGACAATACAAATTTAGATGATGCCAAGCCAAGGCTGGAATTTTTGGAAAGAAAATAAGAAAAGATTCCAGAGAATGTTTTGTGTCCAATTTTGATGATATTTGGCGTGATTCCATAAAATAGGGTTAAGAATTAATCATGCCTTATTTTTTTTTAACATCTCTTTATGCTTATTTCATGTATCAATGCATTTCAAGTAGATCACCTTTGAGCAAAACAAAAGTCGAGATTTCTTTTTAATTTGAAGAGGGGTGATTCAATGCTTTCTAACACAGCCTACCAGCATGGAAAGTGACTTCTCTTTGAAAGAAATTGTACTGCAACAGTGGAGCTCTCTTTTTTTTTTTTTCCCTGGTAGGTTTTTTTTTTTTTAAATAAAGATTTAGAAGAAAATCTAATTTTTACAAATTTTATGTAACTGATTCAATTTCGCTTATTTACACATATTTCATTAGTTGTATCTTACATTTTTCTAGGAAAAGAGAAAAGCTGAAAATACAAGCATGTTTAGGAAGCACGAGACAAGAAGAAAAGCAGAAGGACCTCCCCTTCTCGCAATCATGCTACGTCCGTCTCACCCCCTTTTCCCCCTGACGTTCTGCCTAGTTATTTTCTTTATCAGCATCCCTCATCCCATTCTTAACTGTTTCTACAAAAAAAAAAGAGCCGAAGCTTGTTGGGACTACTGTGATGTTCCACCTCAGCCTGGAATCATTTCACCCTTTCCTTGACAGTGTGCATGAGGGGAAGGTGGCTGCAACTTCCAAAAGAGTGGAAAGGGCTTGGCGGTTGACTCTCAGAGGCAGGAAGTCTATATTCAGACATGGTGCTGCTTCCTTCTATATTGAGACAATGACTGTGAGATTCTGGTGAGATGAGGCATACGAAAATTTTCTTCAAAATATAGGTCTTTACACCACTGGTGGTGCTAGTGGTAAAGAACCTGCAGGTGAGCGCAGAAGATAAAAGAACCTGGGCTTGATTACCGGGTTGGGATGATCCCCTGGAGGAGAGCATGGCAACCCACCCCAGTATTCATGCCTGGGGAATCCCATGGACAGAGGAGCCCAGCGGGCTACAGTCCACAGGCTCACAAAGAGTTGGACATGACTAAAGCAGCTGAGCACACACACAGCACACACAACTCCTAGTGATGGGAAGCTGGATGGTGCTGAACTAGGTGTCAGGATGTCTGGGTCTGCATCCGAGATCACTTGCAAGCTTGTCACACCCTCGGACAACTCACTGTCACTCTCTGATAACCTTTCACCTATTTCTGTAAAATGGAGGTGACACTCAGACTTCCCAAAGAGCGTCATCATGAGCATCAGAAGGGATCCTGCATTTGTAAGGACTCAGCGTTTGGCCACATGGAAAGCGTTCAATAAATATTCGATGAAAAATAATTACACTCTTGCACCAAGAGTGGTCTAGGAGAGTTATAAGGCTGAGTCTTGACTTCCTTCCACTAATGCTCTGAATTTCAGTCTCAGAAGAGGAATGCATTAGAGGAAATCATTCAGAATAGAATGCAAAGTCCACTATTGACCATCCACCATTTACCAAATTTGGTTGTGATAATAACCATGGGAAGCAAGACCTCGACTCAATGACTATGCAAGACCCTGAAATTCTGTGCAAAGTAAGACTGTCTGCCCTCTACTGTCATTAGAGAAAAAAATGCCTTCCTCAACCCATGGTATTTTCTTTCCATTAAAGAGAATTCCTTCAGATAACACCAGAAAGGTCTTCAGCAAGATGGATGTCAATAACTAGATTGGGGGAAAAATGACTTTGCTTTGCCCCTTCAGGCCTTCCCACTCCACAACCTGAAGAAGAACAGAGACCTTTCCAGCTGTGGCAGGGATGGTGGTTTTGGTGGTTGACGGGTGGAATCTGAGACCTGTCGTAAGACTCCCTCGTCAGGCGGCCGTGGGAGGCATCGCCCCACTCCCAAGAAGCGCACGGGCTTTCTAAATAATCTTTCCACCACCTGAGGCCTGAGCACAAAGGGAGCTTTTCTTCACCTCGTCTAAGGGAGTCACTGTTCTTGGGTTGGAGTGTTGGACCAGATTAACCAGCAGGATCCCCAGGTGCCAAACCGTGCAGAAGCATAATGAATGGGCAACAGGAGAAAGCTTGACTCTTTATTTCTATAAACACCCTTTCTTTCTGGCATCCACGCCTATAAATCACACTGCGTATGAGCCTCTCTGCTGAGACCTGACTGTGGAGTGTGTCCACTGGACAGTCTGCGCGTGGCTCGCGACGTGTCCTCTGCGTCCGAGCTTCGCCACGAGGTTAAGCCTTTGACTCCTTCACTTTCCTGTGTTTCGTTTTTCTTTCCTGTGCAGCGCTGCCCCGTCACGTTTTTTCTTCCCCCTCTCCCTCTCCTTCCCTTTTTTCCCCCCTAGATCATGTAAAACTGTAAAAATAAAACAAAAGAAAAACACGTTTGCCTCTGTTTTCAAGTAGGAAGGAGACTAGCCTCAAGACAGGGAGACTCCCTTACGGCCAGGACGACTGACAAATTCTTGTGGCTTTCTCCAAAAGTCAAACCTAAATCGAACCAGCAGCCAGGCTGAGCCCTGGCAACCCTGCTTTGCCTGGAAATGAGCGCAATCATATCCTAATAGCTATTTGGATAATTGTTCATGTGAGCGATCTGCCAACTAATGCTGGAAACAAGTCCTTATTACAAATATAGCATGGAGTCTAATCTGGAATATATTAAAATGTTATTTCTGTAGCTGCCTACTTCCAAACTGAAATAATAACGAAACCATTTATCACATTTGTTTTTAAGGAGGAGAACTTTTATAGCACAATAGCAATATATAAATAGGGGAATATACAGTTACATTTGAAATTACATTTGAAATTAAAAATATTTTGTCTAAACTTGATATTTTACTCAAGAGTCCTGTCTTCTGAAAATCAGTCTAAAGGAGAATTCTATTTAATTATTTTTAATGCATGACTGTAATTTAAATGATTGCATATGATCAGTGATTATTCTGACCTCTCAGGCTGGAAATAAACTGAATGATTGCGTGGGTTCCAGGTACTTGTGGATGCAGGTGCCTGATCTGGTCAATGAGAAGGAGATAAATAAGCTACTTCTCAAAAACCTAAAACTGGAAGGCAAATCAGAAGTGAAATCCCCCCAAATTAAAATGAGTCCTCATAGGAAGGTTGCAGGCTGTGGGCTTAGCTGCTGCCATGGGCCTCTGGAGTTATTCCTGTAAGTTCACGTAGGAAGCTTCAATCTTCCATAGCAAGACATTTGGCACAGAGAGAGAACAGAGGCTTCGGATCTGAAGGCCTGAGTTTGAATTCTAACTTGTTTCTTAGAAACTGAAGAATCATGGGTGAGGCACACCCTTTTTCTGAGGCTCCATGTCCTCGTCACTGAAACAGTCATTGCAAAACCACTTCATGAGATGGTTGCGATGATTAAATAAAAAGCCAGAGGTACAGAGAGACGGACAACCTGGGCATCTGATGACCGACGGGCTTGCTTTGTAGGTGGTGCTGAGCACGGGCTGTGGTCCAGGATGCCTGGTTTCATCCACCGCAGCCTGAGAACTTCCCAGCGATGTTGTCATGGACAGGCCACTGACTGCTCTTGCTCAGTGTCTTTACCTGCTCGTCAAATGGGGATAGTCATATCACTGACCCCAAAGGCCTGCTGTTAGACCAAGGGAGTGAACCGTGTATGCTCTTGGCACAATACACACTCAGTAAAGCTGTTACTATTACCGTTAGCTTTGCCATTACTCCACTTGGGACAGAAGAAGCTAGTCCTGGATGCCTTCCCCACTTCCCTCTCCAGCCCATCATCTTTTTTCGCTGCTGTTTGTCCTTTACTTTCATCGCCCCCCATCTGATCTCTTACTAGGAATACAGAGCATACACCCATTTGTAGGGGTTAAACAAACTTCCAATTTTTGTGGATCTACCCGGTGTGAGGCAGAAAGAAGGAAAAGAGGAAGTGCGTGTAAGTACAGTGGCGGCCAACAGAAGTTGATTTGTTCCAGAAGATATTTAAACCTGTCTCCATTTGCCAATGTTAATCAGTTCCATAAGTGGATTCATTTTACCCTTAATAACAGCTATCGGGACGATGCCCCTGGTAAGGCACTGTTCTAGGTGCAATAATAATAAAATGGTGACGGCGATCGTAAGAAAGATTTCAGAAGCGAAGTTATTACCGGGAGGCGACGCATAGATGTTAAGATGAAGAAGTGGTTCTTCTCCCTGCTTTTTGGAAATAGTCAGGGAGACGAGGCACTCCTGATTCTTGTCATTTTAGGAGGACAAATGATAAATAGGCAGCACCCAATAAAACGATGAAGAAAGACACGACTTTGGTGAACAGCCAGGAAGAAAACGAACCCCACGGCTCGATGCTAGTGAAGAAACGGCGCCTGTTCTACAGCCTGCAAGTAGAAATGACTTTTGTGATTTCCCCTCTCTAAACCACAGCTCCTCTTGACAGGATGAAAGTAAATGGTATCCATCCCATCTGTGGATGGGGCTACCGTTCCAGAATAACGGCAGAACCACAGAGTCAGATGTTCTCCAGAGAGCTCTGGGAAAGGACTGACAGTTTGGGGCCCGTGTCAAGAATCTTAGAGAAGGAGACTCTGGAGCCCGTGGTTCTTGGTCTTCAGTGACCCCTGCATGCATGAATGGCGCCATCAGAACTCCCAGCACCCCCAAAAGGCTTCAGAGAAGCTGTGAGGTGTCTGTGTCCCTGTCCGCTGCAGAGTCGGCTCTGCTGACCCTCGGCCTCCAGGGGCGCACTTCTCAGGTAGACACAGCCGGCCACAGCCTCTTGCTGGCTCGTCCGGGCACGCACTCACGCGAAAGTGGTGAAAGTCGCTCAGTCGTGTCCAGCTCTGTGCGACCCCATGTACTTCTCCAGGCAGAATACAGGAGTGGGAGCCTTTCCCTCCTGCTGGGGATCTTCCCAACCCAGGGATCAAACCCAGGTCTCCTGCATTGCAGGAGGATTCTTTACCAGCTGAGCCACCAGGGAAGCCCAAGAATACTGAGTGGGTAGCCTATCCCTTCTCCAGCGGATCTTCCCGACCCAGGAATTGAACCAGGATCTCCAGCATTGCAGGCGGCTTCTTTACCGACTGAGCTATCAGGGAAGCCCATAACTCACCCTGGTGCAGCTCATTTATCCCAGACTCTAAATAAAATCCTAGCCTGAAGATGTGCTCCAGGTACCTGTTAACTTTAAAAAAAAAAAAAAAAAACCCACAAAGTTGTTAAAAATCCCCTTGAGTGAGTCGGGCTACTCAAGCAGGAATATAAAGCTAAGCATCTGGATCCACAAGGGAAGAGAAAGAAAAAAAACGCTGCCATTTCTATTCACCCAAATCTACTACAGCAAAAGAGAAAGACATGTAATTTCATATTTCAAAAGCAAATCTGGTCACACTTTGGAAAATCTACCAAAACGTATCTGACAACCCACATAAACTTCCGATCCGATCCTGGGGCCTATGTTTCTTTTCTGGAAACTGAGCATAGTTTCTGCCCGTTGACATCAGGAGTGGGAAGCTCTGTCCGGATACCGAACCACTAGCCAGTCACCCTGCCGAATTTCAGGGTTCCACTCGATGACATTTGACGTGTAAAAGTTTATGTCAACCCCACACTGCACAGTGGCATAGACCAGTTTAGTAAATTCTCTCTCCTCCGCCTTTTCTTTTTAGCGCTCTCAGCGTTTGCTGCTGCTGCTGCTGTTGCTGTTCACTCGCTAAGTCATGTCCACATCTTTGTGACCCTGTTCAATTCAAGGCAGCATGCCAGGCTCCTCTGTCCTCCACTGTCTCCCAGAGCTTGCTCAAATCCATGCCCATTGTGTCGGTGATGCCATCCAACCGTCTCATCCTCTGTCGTCCCCTTCTCCTCCTGCCTTCAATCTTTCCCAGCATCAGGGTCTTTCCCAATGAGTCAGCTCTTTGCATCCGGTGCCCAAAGTATTGGAGTTTCAGCTTCAGCATAATGAATGAGGTAAAATTTATTCAAATAACATGCATGCATAACTACAGTCTATGAGACAAACTCAAACACTTGCCCAATTTCTGAGAGTGTGGATTTAACTCAATTGAATGAATGTGTTTTAAACACTTTCTGTGCATAAGTCACTGGGCAAGGCTCATGTTCAGTTCAGTTCAGTTCAGTCACTCAGTCGTGTCCGATTCTTTGCGACCCCGTGAGTCGCAGCACACCAGGCCTCCCTGTCCATCACCATCTCCCAGAGCTTACTCAAACTCATGTCCATCGAGTCGGTGATGCCATCCAGCCACCTCATTCTCTGTCATCCCCTTCTCCTCCTGTCCCCAATCCCTCCCCAAATCAGGGTCTTTTCCAATGAGTCAGCTCTTCACATGAGGTGGCCAAAGTATTGGAGTTTCAGCTTCAGCATCAGTCTTTCCAATGAATACCCAGGACTGATCTCCTTTAGAATGGACTGGTTGGATCTCCTTGTAGTCCAAGCGTCTCTCAAGTGTCTTCTCCAACACCATAGTGCAAAAGCATCAGTTCTTCGATGCTCAGCTTTCTTCACAGCCCAACTCTCACATCCATACATGACCACTGGAAGAACCACAGCCAAGATGAACTGGGCTTGGCCCCTGTCCTTGGTCCCTTCACTGCACAGATGGTGATAGACACAGATTCTGAACTGCTGCTTAGGCTCAGCCTCATGGCTGGTCAGCCCCGCATTTTAACTCAGTTGCTCGCAGTTGTCCTGATTCCTGCTTCAGGAGGCCTCAGCTTCTCCCCCAGGACCTCCCTGCACACTGATGAATGCCTGTGAACTTTATCTGTCAGTGTAACTCACGTGCAAACCAAAGTGTGCAAAGCAAATGGCGACTCCTAACAATGGGAGAGAAAGACAGTCTGTGGGGTCGCAAAGAGTCAGACACAACTGAAGTGACTTAGCATGTACACACACATGCATAATAAAGATAAGCAAAGAGATATGAATAACAGGATTATGCTCTAGTTGGAAAGTCTTTGCAGAGGCTCCCTAAGCAGCTCTAAAAACCTCATGGCTCCCACCTGTAGCGTCAGTGGCTGTACGCTTTCCTGTACTAACCCTGAGCAGCACACCCACTTTGTTAGAGGGCGCAAGTGATGATGCAGGCAGCGTTTGTCTCGTCTCAAGAATTCTGGATGTCATGTTCATGGACGTTTAGAGCATTTGATGAGATACTCAGGAACTTAATGAGACTTTCTCCCCACTAGCAGATTAGTTTGTATCCCTCCTTTCTTTAAACTCTCCAAGTCCCCAAATTAGCAATAGTCTCAAAAGAAGGAGAGAAAGAAAGGAAGAAAGAAAAAGAGGAAACCATGAATGAACAAAGGAAAGGAGAGAGGAAGGAGAAAGGGAGGAAAGAAAAGGAAAAGAAGGGAAAGAACATTGCTTTTACTTTATATTTCTTCTTCGTGTGGTTAGTCACTCAGCCGTGCCCGACTCTTTGCGATCCCATGGACTGAAGCCCACCAGGCTCCTCTGTCCATGGGATTCTCCAGGAAAGAATACGGGAGCAGGCTGCCACTTCCTACTCCATCCTTCTTCATAGATTTTAGTTTATTTTTGTGTGAAATCTGAGCCTAGATCTTAACCAGAACACTAAAGGAAGTTCTTTATTAAGTGAGGTGATCATCTAAAAAGTAGTTGCTGATGATTCAAATCCTACATAATTCAAAAAGTAACATAGCCTATCTATCTTGAATATGTATGTATCTTTACCTATAACACCAGGAAGACGGTCCCCTTCCCTTCCTTTGAGTTGGCGCAGTCAGCTTATGTTCTCTCTAAGCAGGTGGGTGACAGCCTGTTCATGCATGAGTACAGCGGAAACCAGGACAAGAAGCTCCAGCCGGGGCTCCAGACTCTGTGGAGTCAGGCGAGGTGAGCGTCCCCACTGCCAGCTGATCGGCCTGGTGCCCTTTGCAGCATCTGGTGTCTCACGCTTGGAGGCTCTACTTCCGACGCCCATTAATTTCACAGCCCAGTCACTCCTTTCGGGAGGAATACACACAGCACCCGTGTCCCTGCCATTGCAAAATATGAACCCACACCTGTTTTCAGAACTTCATTGGGAGGCTCCTGGCTTTCATTAGCATCTGCTCACATCCTGATTCTCTTCAGGTATGTGCCATCCTGCCTCTCTCTTTCATGGTAGAATTTATGTCTGAAAGGGATGCTGCGTTCCCCTCACTTCCCTACCCCAACTCCATGATCTGAAATGATGCCTTGCACCTAGCAATAGTAATGGTTACAGAACGGATGAATAAAGCAACCAATGAAGGAATTCCCTGGTGGCCCAGAGGTTGAGAATTTGCCTTCCAGTGCAGGGAAAGTGGGTCCAGTCTCTTTTTGGGAACTAAGATGCCTTGGGGCAACTAAGCTCACAGCCACAACTACCGAGCTGGTGCTCTAGAGTTCATTTGCTGCAACTAGAAAAGGCCCACGCGATGCAATGAACACCCAGTGTGTCCGAGTCAAAAGCAACCAGAGTAAGCTAGTCAATACCACCTTGAATAGGAAAACCGGGGTTCCGGAGTTCTCTACGAAAGCCCAGCGTCACTGGGCTACGACCACTTAGCAGCCTCGCCCCCACTGACATCCTTACTGTCCGCACGCTCCCGGTGAGGTGCTGTCTCCCAATTTCAGCACACTCTGCGTTCCACAGACGTGCAGAGGTGGCCTTATTTCAACCCTCTGCCTTCACACCTCCTGCCGGTGTCAACCTCTTCTCTCCATGATTTATGCCTTTTTTTTATTGTTCTGCCTGGAGCCCTGCCAGACCCTCGGTTCAAACTCCCCAATCTCACCAAACCCTTGGGTGACGGGACGGAAATCAGAGTTGGTGGAAAGGCCTGTGCTCATAATGTAGGAAAGGAAATGGCTTACCCGTCTCTATGGAAACGTGCACACTTTCCAGTTGCTGCCACCTAAATGAAAGTTGTGTTCTTAATTCAGGGATCTCAAATTCAAGCAAGTGTAGCAGAGCTCTCAGGGTCGGCGCATTGAGAGAGAAATTGCTAAAATCATGAGTTTGTGGTGTGTGATTGTCATAGGAGAGAAAATAGGAGGGAGTGGAATTTCATATTTATTTCTCGTTTATTTCTCCTTCCCACCCTCCAATCACGTCACTCAGCAATAATGCCCTCTGGATGGTATCTGCAAATAACCAGGAAGCACTGTCTTCCTACAAGTATGAAATTATTGATTATGACTGCTTTCAGGTTTAGTTAATCCCTTTACAAATTATTAGAAAACTTCATCAAACACAACATTGAAAACCGAGGCATTCAGGATGTAATATATACTTCACCAAAGATACAGCCAGATACAAAGGATTTTTGTCTCAATGACCATGCTTAAATTCTCAAGAAAGGTTCTGGAAGGATGGCTTATTTAAAATAAATCAATATTTATTCCCTACTGGTGCATTTTGAAGGAAGTTGACGATGGTATAATGTAGACTGTTAGCTTCCAGCTCCCATCTTTCTAGGGGAGGCTCAGTCTTCCCTTCGACGTTTAAAGGATATATTCTGCAGCTGCCTATGTGAGCTCTGTTTTCAGACCCTGATGCAACCTTCTTGCAATTCCCTTGACTACTGGTGATTCGGAACAAAGCTGATCCTTACTTTCATCTAGTAAAGCTTGGACAGAGCTGGGAGTTAAGTCTGCTCCGAGTTTTCTTCCCCTCAGCTATTGAGGCATTAGTGATAACAGGAAAGTGACATGAAGCCAGTTCGGGGGACATCTGCCTTCTTTTCAATGTATGTAGTGCTGGGCGAATATTAAGCATGGACCAGAATGAAATAAAACTCGTTAAGCTGAGGATCTCCCAAACAATTTCCTGAATCACCTTCTCCTTGGGTGTTGTTCTCTTGAAACTGTTTTCTAAATCACGGCTAATAAAATAAAGGGTTTACAGAAGCAACTGCCTTGACTCAAGCACAAGTCAGGCCAGACCCCGGCCACTTCCGCGCCTCCAGCGCGGCTCAGGCGTTACGTGGCCGTGTTGACCCCAGGCCCGCTGTGCCATTCACCCGGCACCGTGGCCCAGTGGTACTGAGTGTCCCACCTGACCAGTCATGGGTGTTGGTACCCAGAGAGGTCAGCCATGCTAGTGTGTGGACAGATGCCCACTGACATTAGCTCAAGACCTTGTAAAGCCATTTTTGCTTAAGACTTAAAATGTTTTTAACTTGAGTTTTCTGAGATAAACTGTCCTAACTGAAACTCATTTAATGTCCACACTCATCAGCAGCTAGATTTGAACCTAGGAAAAAATGATAAATGGTATAGAAAATGGTAAAGTGCCAATATTTTGTGGCTCTTAAACCAGGTGGGCCAATTATGCCCTCTCCCCAAATCCAGTATGCCCCCCTGCCATTTTTATAAGGCCTGTAATGCTAAGAAAAGCTTCTACATTTTAAAAAGGCTTACATTGTAAACGGTTATAGAAGCACCAACATAATACCCTTGATTTTTCCTGTTACAGAAAAATTTGTTGCTACTGGCCTTAAACTCTAAAGAGTTTGCTTTTTTGCTGTTCTAAGTCAATTGGTTTGCATTTTGTCCTAGACTTTATTTTTTAAGATTAGAATTAGTGGTATTACATGTAATAAATTTTATTCTTCAAAAGTTTCAGGTGACAAAAATTGCAGTTAATTGAATGAACTGAATTATACATAATCTGAAAAATCTACACTGTGAGAACCACTGACTTATGAAAAAAACAAACAAAAAGCTCTGAGTATGAACCTTTAAACATACCGGAGAAATAACATATCTTATATTATCTTTCTGTATAAAGCGATCTGGTACTAGTAGCAAAGCACTGGCATTTCATGTTAAAGTCTTCTTGTTAATTTCTCTGCATTCTCTATACGTTGCATCCGCACGTCTGCTTTGCATTTCAGGCTGCAGCATACTTGATGAGTTTTACTCTTTTAGTACTTTTGGCCATGGAAACAATAGCTTTAAAATGGTTTCTTCAGAGGTGAATTGTCCCTGGCTTCAGGATATAGGTGTTTGAAAATTTCTAATGCAACAATGAAGCAAGACCAAAGACCCAATAACAAACAGCTGAGTGGATAAATAACCCCTGTGTTTTCAGTCCATGCTTATTTAAACTGGTGATGGAAAAAAAAAAAAGCCTCTCTATTTATATCTGGAACTTAATGAAGTGAAATTATCACAGCCGACAGGCGCTGGTGTTGTAATTCAGAGACAGGTCTTGGCTTACAGGGATTTGCAAGTTGTTTTTATTCCAATTTTTAATTTTTCTTTTTTAGTGTAACTTAATCCCCTAATCAGTTCCAATTTACATATTTGCTAGTCTTTTTTTTTTTTTTTCCATCTCAGTTCTTAAAGGAGTGGTGTTGGAGGCATGGAGCAATCATTTGATTAAATAATTATTCATCCTAGCATGTGCTGTGCCCTGGTCTATTCTGAGCAAGTAGATGAGGGGCCAAAAAGCCAGACACACTTCTCAGCATAGGCCTGGGCACTTCTGTAGCCGCTCAAAGCCGTTTCCTTTCGCGTGTGCACACACAGGCGTGTGCGTGTGTATGGGTGTGTGTGTGTTTTTCACTTGATTGGCCCTGTGAAGCTTTGTTCACACTGGCTCCCCTTTCCAAGCTCAGGGGATTAATATTCTGCTAAATGAAGTGTTGCAAAATTTGAATTTTATTTTGGGGCTGAATTGAATACCAAATGTTGATGCTTATAATCATGGTAGAACTGGGTTCCGCCACGGAATATCTTCATTCTCTGAAAGAGTAAGCATGTGAGTGAAATTACCAAGCCCTTAGTTTATATTGTTTTTTTCCCTTTGATTTTCATTTAAAATTGGGAATTTCCAAAAGATCAATATCCTTCTTTTGCAGGGTTCTTTTCTTTTCCTTATTTAGAGGTCATAGCCATTACTGGGAAAATCAGAAATAGAGGCTGAAAGAAAGTGAAGAAAAGCACGCAATAAATAAGTATTAAGCGCTCATTTTCAACAGGTTTTCAGAAGAAATATTAGTTATCTTGAATCCCTGAGGATATTCATGAATCTCAAATACGTTCCTTTAAAACAATCGGGAATGTATAAATAATTTTGATGAAAATATTCTTTGCTAATTGGACCACCAGCTTATATGACCAGCAATCTGAAAGCTGCAGTTCAGTAATGAGGAAGTAGCAGGATTGTAATCACAAAATTCATCACAGATTTTCCATCTTGTTCTGGTCAGCTTTTACTGAGTTGTTCTGGTCGGTATTTATGAGCATCTACTAACTGCAGCCAGTGTACTAAATTCTCTGGGAAATGAAACATGAAAAGTTATCAGATATGAACACCACCCCCAAAAAGCATGTCCTATTAGAAGATTGCACATACAGAAATCTGAAGAAATGTGATCCCATTGTATCTCACTTTTTCACTACTTTTCAGTGGAAGTCAGTGAAGTTTTTTTTTTTTCCTTTTAACAATAATATATCAAGTTAAAGGTTATCTTCTACATGATAATTCTTTATAGAATATATTGGTATACTGAATAGAAAGAGATTGAAGATGGTCAGACCAGTTAATATGCTGCTATAATATTTAAGCAAGAGAAAGAAATCTGAAAAAAAATAAAATAAGCAGTGGAAACAAGAAGAAAACAAAATAAACAGTGGAAACAAGAAGAAAACAAACAAACAAAACAGCAAGAGATAAATGAATGATGTCAGGGCTTGATTGATAGAAAATGATTGGTGAGAAATCTCCTGCGGAAGAACTCTTGCGCTCAGGCAGTCTTGGTTTCCCCTACTGGCCTTTGACAAAAGAGCAGACAGGAGTCGGGGGTGACTTTACTTTCCCTTGCTCATCCACGTTTAAGCCTTACCGTTCAACCTCACTTTAAAGCCAGTGTAGGGCTTCCCTGGAGCTCAGAGGTAAAGAACCTGCCTGCCAAGGCAGGAGACAGGGGGCTGATCCCTGGTCCAGGAACACCCCACACACTGCCGCACAACTGAAGCCCGTGAGACGCTACTATTGACACCCACGTGCCTAGACACTGCGCCCACAGCAAGAGAGGAACCCGCCCGCCACAGCGAGAGAAAGCCCGCACGCAGCAAAGACCCAGCACAGCCAGAAAAAAATCAGTGAGTCTTCAGAAAAAAAACCTAGCACAGTTGTTTCTCGATTATCTTTATTTTACCTTTCTCATCCTCAATCTTCTTATTTAAAAGAAAAAGGGACAAATTACTGTATATATCACATATGTGGATTAAGTGAGATGATAAATTTCAAACTGCTTGACACAATGTCCAAAATATAGTTGATACCCATGACAGTGATTGGTTATGATTATAATTTTAGTTGCTTAGACTGGGAGTAATCAAACAATGACCCTTAAATATCATATCCCATAAAGATATTCAGAGTTTTTTTTTTTTTTTTTAGCGTTTTGACTTGTAAGAAAACTCCAAGTCTGAAGGGTTAACCTTCAAAACAGGTTTCTTATAAATTTCCGTAAGAAAGTTTCAAACATTTGATATGAATTATATACTATTTTCTAAATTGTTTTCCCTGGATGCTAATTCAATTAAAACCAAAAAGTATTTCTTGATCATTCGCTGTATGCCCAGAAGCATGGCAGGCACCATGGGAGATATAAAAATATTTTTATAAACTCTCTCCTGTGGTTAAGAATATTATAGTTTAGTTAGAAAGATAAAAATTATGCCCATGAAACAAGGAAGAAATGTTAAGAGAGATTATAAGCAAACAGTTGGAATACTGCTTCAAACCAGGGTTTCTAAGAGAATTCAAAACAGAACTGGAGTAGTTCTGGCTGATCAACAGAGTCTTTGGTTTGCGAAGGTGAAACTGATTTCTTGAGGAAGGAGGAACTGATTCTTGAATTAAGGATGGATCTGGGCTTCCTGGAGAGAGATAGAGAGCAACTCCTAACTTGGAGAAAACGCGGAGAAAAGGAGTGAGGACCATGGGCAGAGAGCATAAACACGTATTTGATTCCCTTGTTGCTGTTCTTGTTTTCCAATCAGGGATCAAAGGATCGCCCTCGACAGAGGAAGTGGAGTCCTAACCTCTGGACTGCCAGGCATGTCCCAAGACATGCCTGATCATGGAAGAAGAGAGATGTTGGAACGCGGTGAGAACACACATTGGATAAGCCAAGCGAAATTGACCGACGTCTTCAAGAGGAGGCGGGATGTCTAGATTTTACCTGCAGATTAGGAGGGGCAACAAACTTTGAAGCAGGTAAAACTTCACTTCTTTTTTTAAAGTTTCTAAGGGCAGGGAATTTGAAAGTGGACCAAGCGGTAACAGCAATGACAGAGCCAATCATCACGACAGGCAAGTCGGCAGATAGTGAACAACTGGCAAAGTATTACCAGTGTCACGCACAGACGCAGACGTGGGCCTCGGAGGGTACGGGGAGGCTGTTCATAACAGGAAAAACCCAAGAGAGACGGCGGGCAGTCAGAACAGGAGGTGAGCAAAGGTGCTTTTCTGCAGAGGCGTGTATTTTTCTCCTTCAAATGTAAATCTATCTGCATGGCTTTCAAGCACCTTTGTTCACTCTCTATAATCAGGCATATTCACGTTATACCCTCCTTGAAAATCTGACCCATCTCAAATTTCTACAAGCAAACCATGGCTTCTCCTGTTTCTGTAACTTGATGTCCTTATTTCTGTCATTTTTGAACAATTTCTATATTGATAGTTTGCTGCTGTTGTTCAATCATGTCCAACTCTTTGCAACTCCATGTATCGCAGCACGCCAGGCTTCCCTGTCCTTTACTGTCTCCCTGAGTTTGCTCAGACTCAGGTCCACTGAGTCGATGATGCCATCCAACAGTGTCAGCCTCTGTCACACCCTTCTCCTCCTGCCATCAATCTTTCCCAGCATCAGGGTCTTTTCCAATGAGCCAGCCCTTCGCGTCAGATGGCCAAAGAATTAGAGTGTGAGCTTCCGCATCGGTCCTGCCAGTGAATACTCAGGGCTGATTTTCTTTAGGGTTGACTGGTTTGAGCTTCTTGCAGTCCAAGGGACTCTCAGGAGTCTTCTCCAGCTCCAAGATCTGAAAGCAATTCTTCAGCGCTCAGTCTTTTTAGGGTTCACTGCTCACATCTATACGTGACCACTGGAAAAATCATAACTTTGACTACATGGACCTTTCTTGGCAAAGTGATGTCTCTGCTTTTTAATACCTTGATAGGAATGTCAATAAAATACAAGTTGCTCAGTTATGTCTGAGTTTCAGATAGCGGTAGTGGTAGTGTCAGTCACTCAGTCACGTCCAACTCTTTGCGACCACACAGGCTGTAGCCCACCAGGCTCCTCTGCCCATGTAATTCTCCAGGCAAGAATACTGGAGTGAGTTTCCATTCCCTTCTCCAGGGGGTGTTCCTGACCCAGGGCTCAAAGCAAAGTCTCCTGTATTGCAGGCAGATTCTTTACCCCCGAGCTAAGAAAGCTTTTCCTGAGTTTCAGATAAACAGTGAGTAATTTTAATATAACAAATACTGTCCTAATATTGCATGAGTCATACTAATAAAAGTATTTGCTTTTTATCTGAATTTCAAATGTAACCGGGCATCCTACACGGCTGAATCTGTCAGCTTTACTGATAGCATCTATCTTACTCTCTGATTCTCACTTACATATCATTGTTTTATTGTTATTGTTTAGTTGCTCAGTCATGACTAAATGACCCCATGGACTGTAGCCTGACCAGCTCCTCTATCCATGGGATTTCCCAGGCAAGAATACTGGAGTGGGGTGTCATTTCCGTCTTCAGGGGGATCTTCAGACCCAGGAATCGAACCTGCGTCTCCTGCATGGCAGGCGGGCTCCTTACCACTGAACCACCTGGGAAGCCCACGTGATTGAGTATGGCTACAAAAATTATAGATCTTTCCAGATCACTTAGATTTTTAACTTCCCAAAGGGTAAGATCTTGTGCTTATCTTTCCCTTAAAACAGAAATGCTGAAACCGTGCAGGGCCAAGTGGGGTCTCCCAGGTACACAGGCCTTTCTGTGGCCCCCATTTCTTGCTCGTAGGAACATTGTTTCAGCCCCTGTGCTTTCACTGAGCTCCAAAGGTTCTAAGTTAGTGCTTCGTGGAGTGGGGAAGCGCAGAAGGAAGCAACAGTGCCGAGAGGTGGCCTGGCTCTGGCTCCTCCCCGGGGACGTTGTGAAGATCTGGTCCGCCAGCCGGTCGAGAATGGTGACTCCAGCCTGGGCCAAGCCTGCGGACCCCAGACTGGTTGGAAGCAGAAGGCTGATGGCTGAGATTCCTGGAATACCACCCTGTTACCTCATCACCAACCAATCAGAGGAGGGCCACGCACGCATGCTGCAGCCCACCCCACCCCCATTTTTGCCTATAAATGCTTCTTCCCTGAAACCCATCGAGGAGGTCAGGCATTAGCTGTCTTGGTTATCCGGGGGTCCCTGTTTATGTCATGGAAACCAGTGGATGGGGACTAAGGCAGAGGTCACCTTGGGCCTGGAATTGTGGTGGGCACTGAATGTGAGCTTCCCCGGTGGCTCACGGTAAAGAATCCACCTGCAATGAGGGAGACCTGGGTTCGATCCCCAGGCTGGGAAGATCCGCTGGAGGAGGACATGGCAACCCACTCTGGCATTCTTGCCTGGAGAATCCCATGGACAGGTCCATGGGGTGGCAAAGAGTTGGACACGACTGAGTGACCACACGCAGCACACAGCGCTGACTGTGAAGCTATGAAACTGGATTTTTAAGCAGCGCAGCTAAGAATGCTGATGGGGAACTTGGGGGAGTGGGACCAGCAGGTGGCAAAGATAAGTCTGTTAGAAAATTTTAGTTTATGTTGAGGAAGGTTTGGAAAAGTCACCGAGATTTTCACTTCAACGGGGCCAGGCTTCCAAAACAAAATGAAACAAGATTCAACGGTTTAGTTGTCCGGACTATGATTCTAAGTGGAACAGGTTACTTCTCCTGATGCTTCATCTTCCTTGGGATTGAAGCTCTGGCCCCCATGTGGTAACATTTCTTTCTTTCTTTTTTCTTTTTTGGATAACATCACAACCTTGTTAGCTGGCAGCTTTAAGCCTCCCTCTTGATCCTGTGGTAAAGTCACAAGAGTCTCGTTTTCATCTTGGGCAGATCTACTGAATTTTGCATGCTGAAGCAGACTCAGAAAATGGGATACAGGAACACGCTGGATAAATGGAGACCTGATCTTAAAGTCTGTGGTTCAGAGTTTGGAACCAAACCCACATATTTGGTATCAGGGCTTACTCCTTCTCGGCAAACATGGCCTTCTGTTTTAAAGGGGTGGGGGTGGGGAGGCTTTAAAAAGCTTATTAAAAAGTCTCAAAATGCTTCTTCAACATCAAATAGCTCCTAGAAAAATATTTTGATGAGTTAAGTGTAAATGAATCAGAAACATATGGATTACATTTCCTTTAGATTACACATGGGTTTCAGAATTAAGGGAGGAAAGTGCTCAGGGCGAAATGCATTTTGGATTTTATTGAACCCAAAATATTTGAGAAATAACTCAAGATACACGAAGAACCCAAAATCTTGCCACGCTGCCCAATCCCTTGTGTAAAGCAAATTAGATTTTAAAATTCTTTCTGCTTTCATGATCTACGGTGTTACATGAAATGTGGATGAAACACTCCTTTTCTATATATGGTTTTTATCCTGGATATTTTCACTTACAACTTTGGCAAAAATAGAGACTTTGAGAATACTGTGTGTTGGGCTAAGTTGGCTGGATGTCTCCGACTCTCTCTCTGCCCAGCCAGGTGACAAGAACACTTGACTTGTCTCAGGTACAATCATGGAATGAGGGGATTAGCCAAAGAGCTTCACACCATTTTACAGTAAATGCTAACAGATAGTATTCATGATTTGCCATTTGACAATTAGTTTTCCACTTATCTGTTGGCCATTAATAAAGCTTCTGTATTATTTCTCATTCTCCTCATACTTTAAGAGAGCTTGTTTCTAGAGTCTATACAGTAACCCACGTCTATTTATTAACTTTGTACGAAGTACTAAGTCACTTCAGTCATGTCCAACTCTTTGCAATCCCATGGACTGTACCTTGCCAGGCTCTTCTGCCCATGCGATTCTCCAGGCAAGAATACAGGAGTGGATTGCCATGTCTTCTCCAGGGGATTTTCCCAACCCAGGGATCAAACCCGCACCTCCTGTGATTCCTGCATTGCAAGTGGATTCTCACTGCTGAGGCACTGAGGAAGCCCCGTTTATTAACTCACCCTTTCACTTATTCAACGGCAAGGCCCAAGTGTGGATACAGATGGACCTCAGGGCCCTGCCTCTTCCAGTCTCCCATAGCTACAGTCTACGGAAAACCAGCAAACCTGTTAAAGCAAGAGGTTTTAGGACAACTGCCCCCCCACCAACCCTCGCCAGCCCTATTTACAGTTGGTTTGCTGTTCCTAAGCCCCTGTTTTCATCAGCCATCACACCAACTCTTTTGTTCTTTCATTGACCACATTATTCCTTAGCACCTGCTGTAATGGGTGCACAGCAGTGGGTTTGAGGGACGCAAAATCAAATAAGGCATAGACCCATTTTCAAGGATATTCACACATGCAACTCTCTAGGACATGAGAACCATAAGCAGGTCATCTTCAAGAGTACACTGTGGTGAAGGGGATGCCAAAAAGGAAGTAGCTTCTAGAATGATGACTACATAATGCACGATGCTTAAATCGAATCCTGTGATTCTGTTTAGGGCGTTTTATAGCAAAGCAAGCTGCCTCTTGTGGGTGTCTAATGTATTCAGCCCCTTCACTCTGGCAGACTCTCACTTGTAACTCAAGACCCAACTCAGTGCCTCTCTACTGTGAGGTTTTCCATTTCCTCCATGGCTGAGCAAAATATTCCTCTGGATTTACATCACACCCTGGACATGTATTTAGCAGCATTGTTATTAGTTCAGTTCAGTTCAGTCGCGCAGTCGTGTCCAACTCTTTGCGACCCCATGAATTGCAGCACGCCAGGCCTCCCTGTCCATCACCAACTCCCGGAGTTCACTCAGACTCACGTTCATTGAGTCTGTGATGCCATCCAGCCATCTCATCCTCGGTCGTCCCCTTCTCCTCCTGCCCCCAATCCCTCCCAGCATCAGGGTCTTTTCCAATGAGTCAACTCTTCGCATGAGGTGCCCAAAGTACTGGAGCTTCAGTTTTAGCATCATTCCTTCCAAAGAAATCCCAGGGTTGATCTCCTTCAGAATGGACTGGTTGGATCTCCTTGCAGTCCAAGGGACTCTCAAGAGTCTTCTCCAACACCACAGTTCAAAAGCATCAATTCTTCTGCGCTCAGCCTTCTTCACAGTCCAACTCTCACATCCATACATGACCACAGGAAAAACCATAGCCTTGACTAGACGGACCTTAGTCGGCAAAGTAATGTCTCTGCTTTTGAATATACTATCTAGGTTGGTCATAACTTTTCTTCCAAGGAGTAAGCGCCTTTTAATTTCATGGCTGCAGTCACCATCTGCAGTGATTTTGGAGCCCAAAAAAACAAAGTCTGACACTGTTTCTACTGTTTCCCCATCTATTTCCCATGAAGTGATGGG
>SJXQ01002140.1:122054-276679 GCA_006408695.1 Aepyceros melampus | reverse complement strand
AAAGTCTGACACTGTTTCTACTGTTTCCCCATCTATTTCCCATGAAGTGATGGGGCCAGATGCCATGATCTTCGTTTTCTGAATGTTGAGCTTCAAGCCAACTTTTCCACTCTCCTCTTTCACTTTCAACAAGAAGCTTTTTAGCTCCTCCTCACTTTCTGCCATAAGGGTGGTGTCATCTGCATATCTGAGATTATTGATATTTCTCCCAGCAATCTTGATTCCAGCTTGTGTTTCTTCCAGTCCAGCATTTCTCATGATGTACTCTGCATATAAGTTAAATAAGCAGGGTGACAATATACAGCCTTGACGCATTGTTATTAGTATTGCATTTTCAGTTGCATCTCCCAGTCTCTGACTAACCACTGGCCTTTTTGAGGAAAATGACTACATCCCAGTCTCAATTTTATTCCCAGGACACAACACATTGCCTGGGGCATACTGAGCACTTAAATATCATTGAATGAATGGGCCACTGGATAAATGATGCTGTTAATTAAAAGGGAAATGGAGAAAGACAAATGTGCATAACAGCCTTACATCAGTTTACATCACCACAAGGGGCTTTAAGGCTCTCTTGCTAACTGTACTCATTATAGTCTTTGTAGAACAAATGACTCTTATCAACTAAATCTGATTACTAGTAACTTGGATAGCACAAGTCAGAAGAATAGTCTGATGTTATTAATGTTGGGATTCATTCAGAGAAACGCTTACCTTCACACAGCAAATCATTCACCCAGCCTTCCCTGCAGGCCGGACCATAATTTCTTGAAGCTATTCCTCACTATCTGTAGTTCAAGAACTCTGGGGAGAACACTGTAAGTTCTAACTGTAGGGTACTAGAAATCCAAAGTATATCCCAAATGCAAAAGGCTGATTTCATTAGATGAGAAATGTACCCAGGTTTCCTGGTTCAGTGAAAATGTCTACCAAGTACATTCCTTGCATTGTTAAATGACCTTTTATCAACAGCTATTCATAACTTTTATATTCTCGTCAATTTCTGTGTTGCTTCTTGATGACAGACAATATTATAAAGGACATTGGTGTCCATAGTTATCTCTAAGTGGACAGGGACATTATACTGGGAGACCTTCTTTGTCAGAGAAGAAGTCTTGGAGATGCCTGTGTAACTGGAAGAAAACCAAAGAGGAGCGCAATGATTTTAAAACCCCAAGATCCCCTTATATAGAGATTTTTAAATTATTTTTAAAATTTGAAACATATAATTCATATTGCGTGGAACCATCGGCTTCTCAAACACACACGTTAAAAAAAAATGTAACAGGACTCATGGTCTAGTCTCCCTCTCTCTAAGTTTCTCAAACCTTTGGTCTTTCCTGATTTTATTTAAAGCCTCTATTAGTTTATTAGTTTGACAGAAGCCCAGGTAATTATGTCGGCTTCTGAGTCCTACTGTAAGTCACGTCTGCCTCTCCCTGAACGCACACAAAGCTTGCTGCCACTGCAGCCCTTCTCAAAACAAATACAAGATTTGTGAACTAGTCACCCAGCTTCCGACGCAATCAAACTGCATTTGTTTCTTTTCTGGTCTTCTTACACAATCGAGGCCTTGTGAGAGGTGGGCACTCCTCACATCAGACTGTGTTTTCTTTAGAGGAAAGGGCGCCAAAATCCCTGTTCCCTACGTAACCGAAGTCTCAGTGAGCAAGAGGCAGACACTTAACACACACACACACACACACACACACACACACACACACTCCTTCTCCACCACCACCACTATTAATACCATAATATACACATGAAGAAAAAGCTCAAACCCATAACTATAAAAATATCAGTGTGGGGAGCAGGGATAAACCTTGCTAGAAATGAACTTCTGCTGCCCACAGCCTCAATAAGATAAAACAAACGCAATTCATTGAAAACCAGAGAAAAGAAAACAGGAACTGTTTTGGGAAAAAAAAAAAAAAGATACTTGATTTTTTACTTTCTGAGACAAGTCAAAATAGAGCTTACCTTGAGGAACCCAGTCGTGGACAGCTTTTAGTTGCCTAGTACAAGCTGTCACACTTTAATTTTGTGTGTGTGTGTGTGTGTGTGTGTGTGTTTTAGGCAGAGTCTTTAAAATCCGGCTAATTAGAAGGGACTACCATTAACTCTTTGATTGATTCAGCATCCTGTTGTGCTGACTCATGCTCAGAGGTTCCCCGCTGGTTTCTCTGAGCTGCTCACCTACAACGGTGTGGGTCCCAGGTATGGACTTGGAGCCACACAACCGTTCTCGTTATAAAGATCATTTCTCAGGGGAGAGTCAAATGAGATATTCATGCGATCCAAGCAGATCTGCAAACGTGCATGCTCAGTCACTTCAGGCATGCCCACTCTTTGCCGCCTTTATGGACTAGCCCACCAGGCTCCTCTGTGCCGGGATCCAGCCCCGGTGGATCCAGGGTGATTCGAAGGTGGAGACGGAGTCGGCGAGAAAAACACTTATTTAGAAATATAAGATTAGATTAGGAAATAATAGTATAGTAGGAAAATTTAGATGGAGAAAAGAAAGCTGAATAACTTGGTTTATGTGGAATACCAATCACCACCTACGTAGGCCACAGGCGTCTTTCCATTCCCCCGAAGGAGAGGAGGCACTGAGGCCTCCCCGGTCCGATCTTAGAAGCCCAGGCATAATTAGTAGGCTTGGTGAGTACTCACTCCCCAGATGGAAATTCAGCCAGAAGGAGAAAGAAAGAACGACACGGGGGGAATCAGCCTTTCCAGAAACTGATCCCATTTTCTTTATTTTCAGGTTTGCTTATATACCTTTTTTACACATAGGGATGAATACAGAGTCACGTGGGGGTCAGCAGTCCTGACCTTTATCAAAATCAGGTGCTTTACATAAAAAAGGTCTTAGGGGTTTTACATCATCTTCTGGCCATGAGGCCTGCTGACACTTCATGACCCTCTCTTTCTGATAACCAAAAAACTCATTTTTTCCAAGGGTGTTTTTCCTTAAACCAGGCACCACCCTCCAGATAAAGTTACATTCCTATAGGGTAAGGGTGTAATGAGTTACAATCAAGAAAGGAATTTATCTACCCAAGGTTAACATGATTAATCTTAAAGATTAATACTTATTTTTCTTATATGCTAGTTATATTCATTATAAGGGCAGGGAATATGAAGATTTAGCAACAAAACATCAGCCCAACAAGTGAAGTCCTTTCACCAATACAATTCCTAATCAACCCACTATACTAATAAATTCTAACTTCCCAAAAGAATCTGCCTTTAGTAAGTCTAAAACATCTCGTGCCTCTCGCTGTTGGGAGGCTGTAGATAATCACATTTGGCCGGACGAACCTATACAGGCAGGCTAGATAACCTTCAGAGGAGTTCGTAAGCTGAAACACTCTTGTCACGCCCAGGAATTTTATCAACTGGAGCTGCAAGTTAACTCCTTCTCCAAGAGAAATGGTTATGGGGGAGAGCCCCCCGTAAAGTCAGAGGTGTAGGTGAGAGCATAAAACAGACTCTTGGTTTTGGGGGTAGATGCTTGGGAACAGGGGGTTTCCTGAGGCTTGATCACGCCTTTGCGTATGCCAAGCCTCCTTCCTCATGACCTTTGCCACGGGCAGAGTTCCTCACACTGGCCCCCGGCACCTCTGTCCATGGGATTCTCCAGGCAAAAATACTGGAGTGGGTTGCCATGCCTTCCTCCAGGGGATCTTCCTGACCCAGGCATTGAATCTGCGTCTCTTGTGTCTCCTGCATTAGCAGGCAGATTCTTTACCACTAGCAGCACCTGGGAAGCCCCCACAAGCAGATCTAGGTGGTTGCACTCTGTAACTCTGTGTGGCCCAGTCCCCTGAACTTCTCCACGGTTCTGTCGGTCTGGGTTCTACAACAGGGCTCCGGGAGGAAGATCGATTCCTTGGGCACGCACATCGTCTACTGAGCACTGTAAATAGATGTCACACGTTTCAGTAAACCTTTTCCATACCTTGTCGTATAATCCTATAAAGTGGGTCATGCCATCTTTAAATTAAGGATGATAAACCTGAGGATTAGCAAGCATTAATTAACTGGCATCGAGTAAGAATCTGAGTTTTAATTTAACCCGGTTTTGTTTAATTCCAAAACCCAGCTTTCCTCTTATCCTCAGCTACTTTTGTCTGCCAAGTTCTTTCTGGTCTAATGTGTGAGAGTCACAGCTCTTGCTCCATTATTGTGTAGGAAGGGAAAAGAAGGGGGGAAGGAATCCTTAACTAAATAACTAATGGAAACAATAAAATCTCCCGCCTCTCCCCCAAAACCTACTGTCTTTGGAAGTACAGCAACTTTTTCTCTTTACACTCGTTAGCTAAAATATCTTTAATAGGACTTGAAAGAATGACAGTATTTCTTAGAGTGTTGTGAATACTTATTTGTCTGTTGAAATAATCACTTTGTGGAATGACAAATAAGTTATATAGTTATCAACAGCAATGTTATTGGGACTTCCCCGGTGGTCCAGGAGTTAAGAATCCACCTGCGAATTCAGGGGAGGTGGGTTTAACCCCAGTTGGGAAGATCACACATGCCAAGGGACAGCTGAGCCGTGTGCCCTGGAGGCCATGCTCCACAGAGGAGAAGCCCGCACTCAACTGGAGAGGAGCACCCCCTTGCTGCAATGAGAGAAAGCCGATGCACAGCAAATAAACACTTTAAAAAAGGATAGCAATGTTACTGGTGCACACTGGGAAGCCGCTCCCATAGTTCTTCCTGTCTGGGAGGCAGGAGCACTGACTGGTCTGGGTTCTGAGCCATCCTTTCAGGGGTGTTTGTACAGAGAACAACCTTGGGACACAAAGATCACGTTGTCCTCTGGACACCGTGTAGCCGTGACAGTCTCCGGTGTGACAAAGATAACGTCTCCCTCCGTAGCCAAAGGAAGGCATGCTTTTGCCCAGTATAGAAGATTCAGATTTCTTAAGCTCAGAGCACTTGACCTGTGATACAATCTACTGTGTCTGGCGGGAGGGGCGGGGGGCATTATGCGACCGTCCCTACTTTGTGCAACCTTGTGGGAACTGGAGCTCAGGGAACCAGGGCAAACAAGAATCCTGCATCTCCCGCCAGAAGCCTCCGCTCTTCCACCAGACTCAGGGAGCTGGCAGGTTGACTTGCCAGTCCGCAAGTCTGGTGAAACCCCTGATCGCCACAGTTTACCATAATATAAATGACCCCTGGTATCAGTTCATCAGTGTTTCCCAGGGAGCGCTAGTGGTAAAGAATCCGCCTGCCAATCAGGAGACAGAAGAGCTGTGGGTTTGATCCCCGGGTGGGGAAGATCCCCTGGAGGAGGAAATGGCAACCCACTCCAGTACTCTTGCCTGGAGAATTCCATGGACAGAGGAGCCTGGTGGGCTACAGCCTATGGGGTCACAAAGAGTCAGACATGACCGAGCATATGAGCACATCAGTTCATTAAAATCAGCTTTGCTGGCCTTAAATATTCATGGTAGAGATAAAAGCTTGGTTTTACTCTTAATAGCCGCATCGTCTTACATTGTTAACAGGATACTAGAGACTATAAATAATTAAGTCCCTGGTTAAGGTCCACTGAGATTTTCACCTTCATGTATCATCCTTCATATCAAGTATTTTAATATATTTTCTAAAGGAATGATATTCTTAAGGAATCTTGGCAGTAGCTTTTTAAGTAGTTTGTGGCTTCCAAGTAGGATAGTTCTCTTTTCCATTAAAAAATCAGGATAATGAATCATTTAATAATCTAGTTATATACTATCCTGAAAGTATTGGTTTCCCACATGAGCCACATGTAAAGGTTAGCTTATATTTGAGTGGAGTCCCCAGAAAATTAAATATATTCTCTGTATGGCATTTTCATTCTAAAATTGCTTCATATTTAGTTTGCTTTCATATGCTACCATTAGATGACTAGATGACTATCTTTAAAGATCAAACTATATCAGAATCAACATGCGTTTTTGATAAAAAGTAAAAACTGAGGTCCCCTCCCATTCCATATTGATTCAGGATTCCTGGGATAGTTTCCAGGTTTAAAAAAAAAAAAAAAAAGTAGTTAAATTAAAACCTCCAAGTGATTCCACTGCAGTAATTTTGAAAAACACATATGCCCTCTTATCTATCAGCCCCAGGTGTACTGGACCCTTTCTGTCCTATGGGGTATGCTAAAATTACAGTTATAGTTGAAATGAGTTTCCCTCTCATCTCCAGTATCCAGTGGCAAAGGTATCAGCATTTCAAATACATCAGAATCATCCTTGATCTCCATAGGCAGAGTATGTCAGTGATACTGGTCTTACGGTGAAAATTGAGATAAGGCGCTTTAACGAGAGGCTAGACTAGATGTGCATAAAGACAGTCATAAAAATAACAAGATCCAGTTATTCATTCATCCTATTGAGTGTCTATTATCTTCACTTACTATGAAAAATACTACAAAAATAATAGTTAATTAAACAAAGCAGATGCCATCTCATGGGACCCAGGAAGAAGATGTAGTAACAGAAGTCATTCGAACACAGAGCTGGATTATTTTTATGAGCAGAGAATAAATAAGAGAAAATAAGCTAAGAAATAATCATAAAAGGTAAGTCCCAGAACAACCTTTTAATTCAACGTAAGAACATGAGGCATATAATTAATGAGGTTATTCTTGATAAATAAAAGCTAATGCACCTTCTCAAATTGAGAGAATTCTGTGCAGAAAGTCCATGAATAGCGCAGATTCCCCAAGAAAATTAAACTTACAAATGTGCTAGGAGTATTCTGTAAAGAAATAACTGTTTAAACATGCAATCCCATAATTAGCTTGGATCTCTCATTCAAGTACTGCAGGTCAAAACCACCAGCTTTTCCAAGTCAAGGGGGAAAAACCTCCCATTTCTCTCTTGTGTATTTGGATGTGTGTAATTAGACTTCTCCTATGCCAACAAAAACCCATGAAGGCTTTCTCTATACAAGTTTAGATTGTTCCGGCTCCAGAAATGGGATCAGAACGTGCTGGTACACCAGCAACACCGCTGGATGGGAAAAAACACCGTGCCATTTCTGCACAGAGGTTACTGCTTTCCGCTAAGATAAACAGCGGGGGTAAAAAAAGAAACTGAATCGATGGCGCAAAGGAGAAGGCTATTAGCCTAATGATTGCAGTAGATTGATGCTGAATTTTGCCTGCTAACGTACACCAGTTCCCTGGGTGGTAGACGTTTAAGCTGATCTTGTTCACAGATGAGCTACTGGCGTGGTAAAACATGAGGTCGCTGACCACCACTGTATCAGTTAGCCTTGGGTTGAGGAGCATATTACATAAAATCAAAATCACAATGTTTTAGACAGGGTGAGAGTTTGTTTCTCTCTAACATACAGCAGTAAATAAATAAATAAAAGCCTGTGAGTTGTCAGCCGAGGACAGTTACAGTGACACTACAGGATTACTGGGGACCATCATTTTGTCCCATCGTGGTGGCAGGCTGTAATTTTGAAGGACGGTCACATCTTGTGATCTCATCACCACGTGTTTTGATACAGTGTGATCTTGCTAATCTCCAATGAAGAGATGGGAGAGAAGTCATCTCTCACCTTGACCTGAGGTGTACTGTGAGACCAGGATGGGGCTGAAGGGATGCCATATGAATTCCAAAGATAGATAAACAAAGCCCACGCAGCTTTGCCTGGATTTCTTGGAATGTCTGCCCCCCACCCCAGAATCGAACTCCCAGACTGTGAGAAGTCCGAGCACACCGAGAGGTCGGGTGTGGGTGTTCGGGTTGACTGTGCCAGCTGAGACTGGCCTTCACATTTCCTGGAGCACTGGACATTTGATGAAAAAATCCGCCAGGTCATCCCAGGGCTCAGCCATTGAAGCATCATGGCTGAGGTTTCAGCCGTCCCGAGGCTCAGGGAGCTGACGCAGACTCCTCAACTGTGCTCTAGATTCCTGACTCCCAGAATCGTCAAGCATTATGAAATTGCTGGCATTCTGCATCCCCTTTGGAGAGGTTTCTGAAATAGTAATAAGTCATTGGGAGTCTTCCTTGGTGGCTCAGTGGTAAAGAACCCGCCTGCCAGTACAGGAGACGCAGGTTCGATCCCTGGGTTGGGAAGATCCCCTAGAGAAGGAAACAGCAACCCATTCCAATATTTTTGCCTGGAGAATTCCATGGACAGAGGAGCCTGTGAGCTACAGTCCAGGGGTTACAAAGAGTCAGACAGGACTGAGTGACTAACACACGCACAATGGTAAGTAATGTTTACTAGCGATAACAGATACTTTCAGCACAAATTTGCTTTAGGTACTTCTGGAGAATTTTGCAAGTATTTCCTCATTTAGTTTCTACCACAATGCTATAAAATTGGTTTGATTATTATCCCCATTCAATCAGGGAAGAAGGCTTCCCGGATGGATCAGTGGTAAAAAAAAAAAAAATCTGCCTGCTAATGCAGGAGACACAGGAGACAAGGGTTTGGTCCCTGAGTCAGGAGGATCTCCTGGAGGAAGAAATGGAAACCCACTCCAGTATTCTTGCCGGGAGAACCCCATGGACAGAGGAGGCTGGTGGGCTACAGTCCATAGGGTTGCAAAGAGTCGGACACGACTAGGTTAGCACGCACGAACCAGGGAAAAGGTGGAAAATGAACAGCGCAGCTGGCGTCATGCAGGGGGAAGACTTAAACACCAGGAGCTGAGGACGCAGAGGAGCATTGTGTGAGCTCTGTCTGTCTGTCGGTCCCCGCTCCTGTCCCTTTTGACTGCACAGTGTCTGAGGTCTCGCCGTGGACGGAAGCCACTGGCCAAGATGCGAACGTTGGAAACACGAGCGCCTGGTGCGGGCCGAGCTAGGAGGTGAGCGGGACAGAAGGGCGGCCGCGTTGCCATCAGGATGTAGGTGACTGTGTCACCAGGAGGGAGCCTCCTTCCTTCCTTCCTCTTTTTTTCCCCCCTTCTTGCAGGACACAGTGCCCTCACAGAGGAGTGTGGCTTAGAGGTGGCCCCACTTGGGAGAGAGCCTAATACCTCATATTTTTAAATAAGAAAAAAAAAAAATACACACACACACACACACGCACACACACGTACATCCCAGCCAAAAACATCAAGCTGTCCGTGGCTGCGCAAACGCCAGGAGGGCTGAGTCGCGCCCTTCACTGTTTTTCTTTCAAAGGCATTGACCACCCTCTCTTCACAACATCTTATTTATGAAGCCTGGGCTGTCCACACGGAATAAACCTTTTGCAACTTTGAAATCTGAATACTGCTCGAAGTCCTCTCTCATTATGAAATGGTCTCTCTCTCAATCTCCGTCTCTCTCATTTTCTCTCTCAGTTCTCAGGATCACAGGAGGATTCTCTCATGGAGATCTGGGGGCCAAGGGGTTAATCTGAGAGGCTCTGAGCCAGGACTCTCTTAACTGGGGAATTGGCAGCTAGCAGTTTGGAACGCTGCCTTGAATGTCTGACTGAACGTTTTTATTATCCTTTTTGCCCAAAGGTGGCTTTTAGACACCCACAGCCGCACAGGGCCTTCTGATGGGGCTTCGACAGCCGGGAGCCAGAAATCTGTCTGCCCCTTCTGTGATGACGGGGGAACCCCACGGAGGAAACCGCCACCCCTCCCCAAACTGAGGCTGGACTTGCCCTTCCTCACCCTTCAATAAACTGCAGACCCACCAGGGGACTCATAAAAACCGGCAGGGAGTTCTGAGGAGGGCGGGGGCCTGAGACACAGAGGGGAGAGAGGCAGGCCCAGAGGCTTACAGCAGGTTGCAGGGAAGCCAGGGCAGAAAGGCGAGCTGAAAACAGGGACAGACTGACTCCACGAAGGCAGTGAGGTGGAAGGCTAAGAGATACACGGAGAGCAAGGAAGGTGGATGGGAAGACAGTGCCTAAAAGGAAGAGACACAGGAAAGGCTGAAAGCCTTTTCACCGAGAACCTCTCCGATCTGCCTTTATCGACTGTGAGCCTGCGACCAAGGTCTGAGTGGCCGCTTCTGTGGAGTTGGTTTCATTACTTCCTCCTGACCTGCTCAATACAATGGACTGGTTTTCATCAGAGTAAAACCCTGTATCTCCTTGGAAACCTCAGATTGGAAGTGTCCTGGGCACCACAGCAGTGATTTGTTGGTTAGTCTCATTTCTCTGCTACCCAACAGGAAGTAGAATGTGTCCAGGAAGTTGGAGTCAAACAATAACATGAGGCTATTGTTCAAAAACAAGGAAGCCGGAGCATCCTAAGAGACGGTGTATGTGGAGGAGGCCAGCCTCAGATCCCATGGCAAGAAGATGCTCTTTCGGGGTGCCACTGAGAAGCCCCTGAAGCCATCTGAGCACAAATCCATCAGCTCACACATTTTGCTTCGAGGCATGCTTAAGCCTCGTTACTTAGAGGTGGAGACTCATCCAAAACTGCACTTGGGTGGGGGGGCTTCCTCAGGGGTCCAAGGGTTAAGAATCTGTCTGCCCATGCAGGGAACATGGATTTGATCCCTGATCTGGGACGATTCCACGTGCCACGGAGCAACCAAGGCCAAACGCCACAACTATTGAGCCAGCGCTGTAGAGCCTGGAGCCATACTGAGCCTGCGCGCCCCGAAGCCCATGCTCTGCAACAAGAGAAGCCGCTGCAGTGAGACACGTGCATGCCGCACCCCGAGAGGAGCCCCTGCCGCAACTAGAGAAGGCCCGCTCAGCGCCGGAGACTTGGCAGAGCCAAAGATAAATAAATAAATCAATTATTTGGAAAAGTGACTTGGGGTAGATAGGGAAGTTCTGTAGTGTTGAGGGTTTATTTAAAAAGAAAAGTAATCGAAGTTTCTAGGGTTCTCCTACACACAGCACGTCTGCCTGACCCGTTCTCTCTGGGTGCCCAGGACACCACGGCACAAGCAGGAGGGTGGGGGTTCTTCATGGGCCCGATGAGCAGACACCAACACAGAGTGCCTCCCAGTGTGGCCCACAGACCACATTCTCATCGCCCTGTTAAAAATGCAGATTTCCTGACCTCCATGATGCAGAGAGACGGAACCGGACTCCCCGATGGAAGCTAGGTTTTAACCCTGCACCTTGAGGACTCCCAGGACACGGAGTTTCAGAAGCATAGGACTAGCAGATTGGAGATGTGTGACCTGGAGATCTCAGGGGACTTTTTCCAACAGGCTACTTATTTCATGTTTAAGGAAGATGAAATCGAGGTGCAAAGACTTTAAGGGACTTGTCCAGAGTCACATGAGCATCAGCAGCAAGTTGTCAAGAGATGTAAGAAGAAACAAGTAACAGATTAGAAATCATGTACAACTAAAAATGACTAGAAATGAAACCTAGATGTTGTGCCTTCTATTGCGCTCTGTTCTTACAGCTTCCCAGCTGGCGCGAATGATAAAGAACTGGCCTCCTAATGCACCTGACTTAAGAGACACAGGTTCGATCCCTGGGTCAGGACAAGCCCCTAGAGGAGGGCATGGCAACCCACTCCAGGATTCTTGCCTGGAGAATCCCATGGACAGAGGAGCTTGGTGGGCTACAGTCCATGGGGCCACAAAGAGTCAGACAACAGTGAAGTGACTCAGCACACATGCAGTGAAACATTGAAATGCTTTGTTTTAGTAAATTGAGAGGTTTCCCTGGTGACTCAAATGATTAAGAATCTACCTGCAATGCAGAAGACCCGGGTTCAATCCTTGCTGGGTCAGGAAGATCTCCTGGAGAAGAGAGGCACAACTCACTCCAGTATTTTTGCCTGGAGAATTCAGTTCATTTTTTTTTTTTAAGATGGAGATCTATTTTTTAATATGGAATGAATGTTGTTAAACACTTAAAATATCTCTCTCAAGAAGGTAAAATTCAAATATCAGTTTAAAAAAAAATTGCAGCTGTTATTCCTGGTAAAGACCAAAACTATTTTCACATTTTCTCCTGCTAACTGGACTAATTTCATAACTTGCCATCCTCTAATTATCACTTTCCAAGTCTCTGGAGAAGAGTTCTTTAAAAGCACACATGTACTCACACACCCTCACCAGCTTGCAAGCACCCACAAAAGCAAGAAAACAACAACAAAAAAAACTACAAGCCAAAAAAAAAAAAAAGGCAAAAGCCAAATAAAAGCAACTCTTCTAATACAAATTTTAAAAATCTGCTAATGAAAGTATCTCACATATTACACTAAATTACGACTACAAAATAAAATATAAATATCAAATGGCTTCCTTTGAGTTGGCTTCAGGAAACAGAATATAGTGCTTTCGGCTCTGTTTTGTCTTTTGTTTACTTTTAGATAAAACTGTTGTAAATTAAGATTCAAATTGTACTGTCACAATGGGTCTCTTGCCAGGCCATTTTGAGGGGCTAATTGTTTAAAATTGAGGTTATATGATAGTATCCTTGAAAAGAAAAGACCATTTTAAACATTTAAAGCATAATACAACAGCCAAATTCAAAAATTTCAAACAGGTTTTGTCAAAACACCCTACTAACCAGACAAGGGCCCCCTCCCCCCTTTTTGATATCATACCTATTGGTTGTAACTTTTTTGATACCTAGAGGTTGCTTTAACTGAAGATCTTTGATTTATTAGAGGGGGCAAGTTTTCTTAATTCTGGGGGCAATAGTAACTGCATTTTCATGTAAGCAGTCAGATTTATAAAATTAGTAAGGATTCAACAAAAGAAACAACCCAGAGGTTGACAGACTAGCTAAGGTCTGGAGTTTTCTTTCCTAAATTCAGTGGCATACAAAGTTACCTCCTAATGAATCTTTCAGTCTTGAGGGACCTGTCCATTTGCTTCTAAGAAGTTTAACGATTAATCTCCAGTCACGACTTATCAACAACGGTTTGACTTGGTGACATCATGGGATGTATATCTGTTCTCTCCAGTGATGGATTTTCCTTTGTTGGTTGGCAAAGTTAGGAGTTCCCCTGGTGAAATCTGAAACTAACTGTGTACACAGAAGGCAAGGAGATCAAAGAAAGAGGTAGGTCACTACAGAGAGGTCGGTGGCAGGTTTAAGAAGCAGAGGAGCTTAAGATGAGGCTAGTCCGCAATAAAAGCAAGACAGGAGATCTCCACACCCATCTGCCAGATCTTAAAAGGTTTTATAACACCCCTATGCTTCCCTGGTAGCTCAGCTGGTAAAGAATCTGTCTGTAATGCAGGAGACCCCGGTTTGATTCCTGGGTCAGGAAGTTCCCCTGGAGAAGGGGTAGGTACCCATCCCGGTTATTCTTGGGCCTCCCTGGTAGCCCAGATGGTAAAGAATTGGCCTGCAATGTGGGAGACCTGGGTTTGATCCCGGGTTGGGAAGACCCCCTGGAGGAGGAACCCAGGGGATGCGTGGCAACCCACTCAGCTATTCTTGCCTGGAGAATCCGCATGGACAGAGGAGCCTGGGAGGATACAGTCCATAGGATCACACAGAGTTGGATCCAGCTGAGCGACCAGCACATAAAACCTTTAACTGGGTTCAGTCCTGGGTTCAGTCCACATGGTCTCAACTAAGCATTCTTGTAAGAGACCAGATCTGAGACCACCCTTGGTTCTTCTTCCCAAACTCAGAGGTGACCTTAAAGGGCTCCTGTTTCCTCTGACACTCTGTTAGGTGTGGTCACGGGAAAGGACACACAAAAGATGAGGAAGATAGAGAAGGGATGTGAAGTGCTTATAATCCTGCTTCTCGCCCTGTAGAGGGTCGCTTAGGATGGCTGTGCTCCTGGAGGTTGGAGGACTCGTTCTTCCCCAGGAAGCATCTTGTCCTGCACAACTGCCTCCCTTCTGGCCCAGTAACATCCCCCTTAGTCTCCTTGGCAGTGGTCTTCCACTGCTGGCCCTGGGGGTTTGTCTGGGGGCCCCCTCCTTGCAGCCACAGCATCAGAATTAGTTCCTTTGTAAGTAAACCCCATGTGTACGTGCTAAGTTGCTTCAGTTGTGCACGATTCTTTGTAACCCCATGGACTGTAGCCATGAGGCTCCTCTGTCCATGGGATTTTCCAGGAAGGAATACTAGAGTGGGCTGCCATTTCCTCCCCCAGGGGATCTTCCTGACCCTGGGATAGAACCTGTGTCTCTGTGCTTTCTGATTCCTGCGGGACCCTTGGTTACTATTCAATACAAGGACCAAATTGTATGAAGTATTTTAGGCAGTGATGACTTTCGTGTACTGTAATTAGTTATTGCATTGTCCCAAATTTTACAATAAAATCTTTAATACATTTGCCGGTGAGAAAACCTCATTATCTTGAAAAAAGTAGGGACACTTTCAGACAGCCAGCAGTTTTATTCTCAGATACTCTAATCTCCAAATGAGCCCTCTCTTGGTTGACCAGCTCTCTGTATGAGGACAGTAATCCTCTAACCCTTCTGTGTCACAATGAACACCCAGGACTGATTTCCTTTAGGAGGGACTGGTTGGATCTCCTTGCAGTTCAAGGGACTCTCAAGAGTCTTCTCCAACACCATAGTTCAAAAGCATCAATTCTTCAGCTCTCAGTTTTCTTTATGGTCCAACTCTCACATCCATACATGACCCCTGGAAAAAACATAGCCTTGACTAGACAGACCTTTGCTAGTAAAGTAATGTCTCTGCTTTTTAATATGCTATCTAGGTTGATCATAGATTTTCTTCCAAGGAGCAAGTGTCTTTTAATTTCATGGCTACAGTCACCATCTGCAGTGACTTTGGCGCCCCCCAAAATAAATTCTCTCACTGTTTCCATTGTTTCCCTCATCAATTTGTCAGGAAGTGATGGAATCAGATGCCATGATCCTCGTTTTTAAATGTTGAGTTTTAAGCCAACTTTTTCACTCCCCTTTTTCACTTTGGTCATGAGGCTTTTTAGTTTCCCTTTGCTTTCTGCCATAAGGGTGGTGTCATCTGCATATCTGAGGTTATTGATACTTCTCCAGACCACCTGACTTGCCTCCTGAGAAATCTGTGTGCAGGTCAAACAGCAACAGTTAGAACTGGACATGGAGCAATAGACTGGTTCCAATTCGGGAAAGGAAGGCTTTATAGTGTCACCCTGCTTATTTAACTTATATGCAGAGTACATCATTGAAATGCTGGGCTGGATGAAGCACAACCTGGAATCAAGACTGGCAGCAGAAATATCAATAACCTTAGATATGCAGATGACACCACCCTTATGGCAGAAAGCAAAGAGGAAGTAAAGAGCCTCTTGATAAAAGTGAAAAAGAGGAGTGAAAAAGCCGGTTTAAAACTCAACATTCAGAAAACTAAGATCATGGCATCTGGTCCCATCACTTCATGGCAAATAGATGGGGAAACAATGGAAACAATGAGAGACTTTATTTTTCTGGGTTCCACAATCACTGTAGATGTGACTGTAGCCATGAAATTAAGATGCTTGCTCCTTAGAAGAAATGCTATGACCAACCTAGATGGCATACTCAAAAGGAGAGACATTACTTTGCCAACAAAGGTCCGTCTAGTCAAAGCTATGGTTTTTCCAGTAGTCACGTATGCATGTGAGAGTTGGACTATAAAGAAAGCTGAGCACCAAAGAATTGATGCTTTTGAACTGTGGCATTGGAGAAGACTCTTGAGAGTCCCTTGGACTGCAAGGAGATCCAACCAGTCCATCGTAAAGAAAATCAGTCTGGAATATTCACTGGAAGGACTGATGCTGAAGCTGAAACTCCAATACTTTGGCCACCTGATTTGAAGAACCAATTCATTGGAAAAGACCTTGATGCTGGGAAAGATTGAAGGCAGGAGGAGAAGGGGACAATGGAGGATGAGATAGTTGGATGGTATCACTGATGCAATGGACATGAGTTTGTGTAGGCTCAAGGAGTTGGTGATGGACAGGGAAGGCTGACATGTTGCAGTCCATGGGGTCACAAAGAGTCAGACATGACTGAGTGACTGAACTGACCGACTGATATTTTTCCTGGCAATCTTGATTCCAGCTTGTGATTCATCCAGCCTGGCATTTCACAAAATGTACTCTGCATATAAGTTAAATAGGCAGGGTGATGATATACAGCATTGATGTACTCCTTTCCCAATTTTGAACCAGCCCGTTGCTCCAGATTCAGTTCAGTTCAGTTGCTCAGTCATGTCTGACTCTTTGCAATCCCGTGAATTGCAGCACACCAGGCCTCCCTATCCATCATCAACTCCTGGAGTTCACTCAGACTCATGTCCATCGACTCAGTGATGCCATCCATCCATCGCATCCTCTGTCATCCCCTTCTCCTCCTGCCCCCAATCCCTCCCAGCATCAGAGTCTTTTCCAATGAGTCAACTCTTCCCATGAGGTGGCCAAAGTACTGGAGTTTCAGCTTTAGCATCACTCCTTCCAAAGAACACCCAGGACTGATCTCCTTTAGGATAGACTGCTGGATCTCCTTGCAGTCCAAGGGACTCTCAAGAGTCTTCTCCAACACCACAGTTCAAAACCATCAATTCTTCGGTGCTCAGCTTTCTTCACAGTCCAACTCTCACATCCATACATGACTACTGGAAAAACCATAGCCTTCACTAGACGGACCTTTGTTGGCCAAGTAATATTTCTGCTTCTGAATATGCTATCTAGGTTGGTCATAACTTTCCTTCCAAGGAGTAAGCACCTTTTTAAATATAAATTTATTTATTTTAATTGGTGGCTAATTACTTTATAATATTGTATTGGTTTTGCCATACATCAACATGAATCCGCCACAGGTATACACGTGTTCCCCATCCTGAACCCCCCTCCTCCCTCCCTCCCCATACCATCCCTCTGGGTCGTCTCAGTGCACCAGCTCCAAGCATCCAGTATCATGCATCGAACCTGGACTGGCGATTTGTTTCATATATGATATTATACATGTTTCAATGCCATTCTCGCAAATCATCCCACCCTCACCCTCTCCCACAGAGTCCAAAAGACTGTTCTATACATCTGTGTCTCTTTTGCTGTCTCGCATACAGGGTTATTGTTACCATCTTTCTAAATTCCATATATATGCATTAGTATACTGTATTGGTGCTTTTCTTTCTGGCTTACTTCACTCTGTATAATAGGCTCCAGTTTCATCTACCTCATTAGAACTGATTCAAATGTATTATTTTAAATGGCTGAGTAATACTCCATTGTGTATATGTACCACCGCTTTCTTATCCATTCATCTGCTGATCGACATCTAGGTTGCTTCCATGTCATGGCTATTATAAACAGTGCTGTGATGAGTATTGGGGTACACGTGTCTCTTTTGATTCTGGTTTCCTCAGTGTGGCTAAAATCACCATCCGCAGTGATTTTGGAGCTCAAAAAAAATGAAGTCTGACACTGTTTCCACTATTTCTCCATCTATTTCCCATGAAGTGATGGACCAGATGCCATGATCCTAGTTTTCTGAATGTTGAGCTTTAAGCCAATTTTTCACTCTCCTCTTTCACTTTCATCAAGAGGCTTTTTAGTTCCTCTTCACTTTCTGCCATAAGGATGGGGTCATCTGTATATTACCCCCAATTTTTCTGAAGTTACCAGTTAAGATGGAAGTTTGTGAATATTACTTAATATTTAATACTTAATATCTCACAGAATTACAAGATCCTTAGCTACTTTGTATAGCACTTTTCATGGTGGTGGTTTAGTTACTAAGTCATGTCCAGCTCTTGTGATCCCTTGGACTAGAGGCCACCAGGCTCCTATGTCCATGGGATTTCCCCAGGAAGAATACTGGAGTGGGTTGCCATTTTCTTCTCCAGGGGATCTTCCCAACCCAGGGATCAAACCCAGGTCTCCTGGATTGTAGGTGGTCTCTTGCATTGCTGGTGGATTCTTTACTGACTGAGCTACCAGGGAACTTTTTCATAAGGGGACCTTATGGCAGGGAATCATGATAGGATTAGTGCTTTGGATAAAGTCAGGGGTAAGTGGGGAGCAAGGAATTGAAACTTCAACACTTACAAATGCTATGCACTGTAATTCTTGCTTTACATATAGTGCATTATTTAACAATATTTTGAAAGGTAGATATTAGTTCCATTTTATAGATACTTATCCAGTGTTTATAGCTGGTAACTCTAATTCAAGTCTTTACACACTTTAGTATAGCAAATTGCTGTACTAATAGTGTCAACTTATCTAGTGAACATCTTTTTATTTTTTTAAAATTCAAGCATGGTAACTTTTGTCAAATAAACAAATTTTGTTAATTTATATTGAGGAATGATGATACTAACTAGCAGAATTTTCAGACATGGTGAAAAGAGGCTGATTCGTGTAAGAAGCCTGAAATATTAGGAGAATAAACTATTGCAGAAAATCAGAGATCTACAACTCAAAGAAGGGAGTGAGTAGTAACCCTCCAAGGATGGACTAGCCATGTTTCCCAAGCTTTACTGTGCTTTCCGGCTGCTCTTCGTAGCCCACAGCAGGAGCTCTAAAGGCCACTGCACCCAAGTTGGCTTGTCACCCTGAAACAGATCCCCAGGTTTAAAATATAGAGAGAGGTGTGACTCTCTCTGGGCAAGTTCAGGCCTGGGTTCATGACTCAGAACTGCATGAACCAGTCACCTCGCTCTCTGGACTCGGTCAGTGTTCAGTGTGTTTAACGGATGTGCCTTTGGCCCTCCTGGGCAAGGCAGAGATGACCTCCCCAGGGCTCTCACTCATACAGATATTTTTCTGACCCCCTCAATGGCCTCTGAATTGGGAGGTTGTTCTCTCAGCCCCTTCAAACCACCGGATCATCGGCCTGCTCGATTTTGACTCACACTGCTGCACACAGCATTGAGAAGGCAATGGCACCCCACTCCAGTACTCTTGCCTGGAAAATCCCATGGACAGAGGAGCCTGGTATGTTGCAGTCCATGGGTTCGCTAACAGTCAGACACGACTGAGCAACTTCACTTTCACTTTTCACTTTCATGCATTGGAGAAGGAAATGGCAACCCACTCCAGTGTTCTTGCCTGGAGAATCCCAGGGACAGGGGAGCCTGGTGGGTTGCCATCTATGGGGTTGCACAGAGTCGGACATGACTGAAGCAACTTAGCAGCAGCAGCAGCTGCTGCACACGGGCAGACAGACACTGGAGACAAAAGATTCATTCTGGAGGAAATGGAACTGCTGAGTCTCTAGAAGAGTCTGGAGCCACACAGAAGTCCCCTGCAGGTGCTCTCCATGTTCCAGGGGGCCATCCTAACTCTCGTGAACTCCTAACTGGAGAGTCAGCTCTGTGCATGAAGGAGCATCCAGGCATTGCAGCCCTAACCATCCAATCCTACTCTCAGACACTTCCCAGCTGAAGTCTTAGGTGCCATAGATCTTCAGGAAAAAAAAAGACAAGCCATCCCTGCCGTGTCCTGTTCAAATTGCTGACCTGCATAATCATCTAGTTGCTAAAATGGCTATTTTATACCACTAAGCCTGGGGGCTTTTATTTGAGTGACAGTCATTGGAACAGTGAGGAGCAGTTTTAGGGCCCTGCCACTTCCACTGAAATACCAGGACTGGCTATGCCAGCATCATCGGGAGTTAGTTAATAATGTGGAAACTCCAGCCTCTTTCTTGCCACTAAAACAGAACCTGCATTTTAACAAGCTCCCCTAAGAAATCTGAATGCACCTCAAAGTGTCTTTCTCACCCTGTTTTAATTTATTAAGCTAAAATGAACACACCGGAAGGCACACACATCTTAAATGACTATTTACATGCACATGCCCGGATGAATATCTAGAACATGTCTATCATACCCGGAAAATTTCCACATTTTTCCTGAGACAAAAACTCTCTTCATCCCCTCCTAGAAATAACAACTTTCCTGACATCTATCATCATATGTTAATTTAGCTTCTTCTTGGATTTCATAAAATTGGAATTATTCAGTATGAATAATTCATGTTGACTTGCTAATTTATGTTTGTTTCTGACTTCTTTGGGTCCAGTAATATTTCTGAAATTCACTTATATTGTTGTGTGTATCAAGTAGCTTATATTTTTTTTAAACTGCGGTGTAGTGATTCATCTAAATACACTATGGTTTTAATTGCATTCTTCTGTTGATGGATATTTGGTATTTTCTAGTTTGGGGCTTTTATGAATAAAGCATGTTGTGTGCTTGTGTGTATATATGCACGTGGACACACGCGTTCATTTCTCTGAGAAAGGAGTGTCGAGGAGTGGAACTGCTGGGTCATGGGTAGGTGTATGTTTAACTTTATTAGAAATTGCCAGAGTGTTTCTCAGTGTGGTTGGACCATTTTACACTCCCACAAGCAATAAGGAGGCTTTCATTCACTCGAACGTCCTTGACAATAGTTGGTACTGTCAGCAGCTTAAACATAGCCTTTCAGATGGGTGTGTGGTAGAATCTCTTTGTAATTTAAATTTGAATTTTCACATGACTAATGAGAGGAGCCCTTTTTCAAATACGTACTGGCTAGTAGATACCTTCTTTCGAGAAGTGCCTACCCAAGTCTTTTCCCCATATATCTTTTTATTATTGTTGAGTGACAAGAGTTCTAGAACTCTTGACACTTTGGATACAACTTCTTTGTTAGGCATGTGCACGACAGGTGACTCCTGAGACAGTCCCTGATAATCCACACCTGAGGCTTTCACAGTCGCTTGGTTATCTCATTACTCTGGCTAAGACTTTCCAGGCTATGTTAAAAGAAGCAGCATGGACTCCCCTGGGGGTCAAGTGGATAAGAATCTGTTTGCCAATGCAAGGAATATGGGTTAACCCTCAGTCCAGGAAGACTGCACAGGGCACGGTGCAACCAGGCCCATGACCACAACTACTGAAGGGCACATCCCAGAGCCTGTGCTCTGCAGCAGAAGAGATGGCCGCAGTGGGAAGCCTGTGCCCCACAGCCAGGGGGAGCCCCACTCACAGCCAGTGAGGAGCCCCACTCACACCTAGAGAGGAGCCCACTCACACCTAGAGAGGAGCCCACTCACACTAAGAGAGGATCCCACTCACACCTAGAGAGGAGCCCCACTCACACCTAGAGAGGTGCCCACTCACACTTAGGAGCCCCATTCACACTAAGAGAGGATCCCACTCACACCTAGGGAGGAGCCCCACACACACCTAGAGAGGAGCCCCACTCACACCTAGAGAAGAGCCCCACTCACACCTAGAGAGGAGCCCCACTCACACCTAGAGAGGAGCCCACTCACACCTAGAGAGGAGCCCACTCACACCTAGAGAGGAGCCCCACTCACACCTAGAGAGGAGCCCCACTCACACCTAGAGAGGTGCCCACTCACACTTAGGAGCCCCATTCACACTAAGAGAGGATCCCACTCACACCTAGAGAGGAGTCCCACTCACACCTAGAGAGGTGTCCCACTCACACCTAGAGAGGAGCCCCACTCACACCTAGCGAGCAGCCCCATTCACACCAAGAGACGAGCCTACTCACACCTAGAGAGGAGCCCACTCACACCTAGAGAGTCCCACTCACCACCACTAGAGAGGAGCCTACTCACCACCACTAGAGAAAGTGTGAGTCAGCAATGAAGACCCAGCACTGCCAAAAATAAATAAATTTAAAAAATTTTAAAAGGCAGCAAGAGCAGCTACCTTTATTTTATTCCTGATTTTAGAGGTTTTCACATTTTACACAATAATTTTGGGGTTTGTCCATGTTGTTGGCATGTATCAATAGCTTGTTCCTTTTTTAAAAAGTTTTTTTTAATTGTATTAAAATTTCCTTCTTATTGTTGAATAGTATCCCACCACATGGCTATTTCAGCAGCTGATGAACAGTTAGACTGTTTCTAGTGTGGGGCTATTTTCAATAATGGCACTATGAACTTCTGTGTACAAGTCTTTATGTAGACATGTGTTTTCATTTCCCTTTAGTATATACCTAAGTGTGGAACTATTTGATCATAGAGTATATTTGTGAGTTTCTATTTAACTTTTAAAGAAACTGCCAAACTATTTTCCAAATAGGTCATTTTTTAATTTAAAAAATTTTCCAGAAGCCTTCAAATCTTCCAAAACTTTTGACTTTTTCACTATATTTACAAAGCAAAGAGAAATATTTTGATAGACAGTTAAAATTTGTTCTTGCTACACTTATATAAGTGTATATCTTTAATATTAACAGCCAAACCAGTATTTTTTCATTACTTTCCAATAACTGTAGACCAAATCTTTAAGCTGATTTGGAGAAACTCCACATAAATCTAATCTATTTCCATTTAATAATGATAAAGAATTCTAATACCAAAGAACAAATAGCATAGAACAAAAATAGATTGACTTTGAAAGCTAACTGGGAAATTCCAAGAGACTCACGAAGAGAAGTATTGCAGTCTCACTTTACAGTAATTATTGACTTGAGTTCCTGGTGCCCACTTCGAGAATTCTCTCAAAGTATAAGATGCTTTCTCCTTTAAGATAAAGCAGAACTATCACAATCAACATTACTTATATTTTTAAATATCTAAAGTTTTATTTTATGCTTCTTTAAAAAAAGGAAAAAAATAACAAGACTTTACAGGAATTAAGCAATGTTGAATATAAAATTGACATGCAGTCAGATGTGGTCTGGACAAAACATCTTTTGTTTTTTCTAGGAAGTGCCCTATGCATTTCAATTATATCCTGGTATACACGAGTGTGATGGATGATTTCAAAATATTATGTTGTCGAATCACTGGGAATTAATGATACACTAAATATCATGAGAACAAAAGGACTGGGGAAACTCGTTCCAGTAAATTAAGGTCTACCTTAGCGGTTACTCCCATGAGCAACCTTCACTTGAACTTGACTAGAGTGATTATAAGATTTTGTTCAATTTTACGCTAATAATAGAAAGAGCAACAAATATTCTTTTTAAAAACAGTTATATTTTTCTGATATCAATATAATTTCTGAAATAAATCAAAGAAAGGATATGCAAAATTTAATTCTTGAATTTTATCGAATATGTCGCTTTGGACAATAAATAACTCTATTTAAATCCAACCAAGAAATCACACTGGAATGAAGTGTTTGAGAGGATCATTCAAACTTCAAACCTGAAGCAGAAAAAGACTGCAGTTTTCCCCTTACAGCACTGTTGAAGAGTTAACATGCTTCTGAACATTCAGAAAGAGAAACGTACGTACTGGAAAAATTGGACTTATTGTTCCTTGAATATTTACCATTTTCTCAGAAATATGTGGCAGCATAATATTATCATTTTTAAAGTGCTACCAATGGCAATGTGGATATCACTGCCATCTCTGAGATGTTTTGCAAATATTTCTCTCCTTGGCCAAGCCACAGATTCAATTTGTGCTCAGTTAAGCCCTCATAAAATAGTCTCTTTGACAAATGATTGTTTTTTTCCTTCTCAACCCAGAGAAATGCCAGACTGGGCTATTTTCACTTTTGGTGGGAAATGTTCCATTTAGACTGACGCACAGTTACGTGGCAAACATCCTGATGTTCTTTTCTTGTCATAGGGCTGCACTTCAGGGAGGTGTGAAACTGACCTGATAATTATGATAAAAATAGCTAACTTAGCATGTTCCACACATAGTTCCTGAGTTATCTGTGGACTTGCTACACCAAGCTGAGTTAACTGCTATTATTATTCCTATTTTACATCATAAGAGGAGACTGAGACTCATGAAGACTAAATAATTTACCTATAATCAGTAAGTGGCAGCCCAATTTTCACCATCTTTCATCACTCTTCATGAGTAATGAATAATAAGCCTTTGGCTCAAAGACTTTGGTTTACCCATTTAAAAAACACTAAATACATAGTTAAATATCTCTTTGGATTTTAAGCACAAAACTGAGCACCTCTAGTATCTGCAGAATTTTCCTATGAAATCATACAGACTTTGTGGAAAAACACAAATTGTGCAGATGATTAATATAAGAGGTATTGAATACCCAAACTTCATTAATAAAGCAAAAACAGACTGCTATTAAAAATATTATTTCTATGGATACATACACAGCTTCCCTGGTAGCTCAGCTGGTAAAGATCTGAGTTTGATTCCTGGGTCAGGAAGATCCCCTGGAGAAGGGAATGGCAATCCATTCCAGTATTCTTGCCTGGAGAATCCCATAGACAGAGGAGCCTGGTGGACTATATATAGCCCATGGGATCACGAGAGTCAGACACAACTTAAAGACTAGACCACCAAGATACATACATAGTCACACACATGCACTGCCAGAAAGGACCCCAGACTATTAAGCAAAATCTCAGGCAGCCCTAAGTGGTGAAATGATACAGACAAAATGCCTGTGATACAAGCCGCTGAGAATTAGAATGACTTTGAAAAGCAAAGGCCTCGACTTATTTCTATGGTAACAGAGACAAATCCTGATTGCTTGGCGAACAGTCACTGTCCAGGAGCAAAAGAGGAGGCAAAAGGGGTGGACAGAAGCTCTTTGAGCTCACTAGCACTAATTACTTAACACCTTTCCTCTTTTCTCACAGTTCATACGCTGCACACCAACCACCTTAGCCTCTTTGTTGACCCCAAACACACCAGAAACGACCTGCAGCACAAGCTTTGGAGTCCCCTGGAGCAACCACCGCCATCTCCAATCGGTCCTCCCATTTTAATGAATTTTGAAAGGCTTCCTCACTCCACTGCCTGGGAGCCTCTAAGGTTTTGGGTTTTTTTTTTTTTTTTTTCCTCCCATAACCAGGAAACTATGACTCAGTGGGCTGAGAACACAGTCTGAGACACTGCCTGCTCTTGGTTTAGAACACAGATCAATGGTTTTTCCTTTTTCTTTAAAGGTCCAGGTAAAAAATATTTTTGACCTTAAGGGGCAGGCAATTTCTCTTATAACTACTCAACTTTGCATTGCAGCGCAAAACAGCCTCAGACAACACGTGAATGGATGAGGGTGGTGGTGTTGTAATAAGATTTTGCTTATACACACGGGCAATGGGCCAGATTTTGCCCACAGGCACACCAGTTTGCCATCCCCTGTTTGGACTAACGCACCACGTCATGTAGAAGTCGGTTCTTTGTGGGTCTCTGATTGCCCCTTTACAGTCATGCAACAATAGGGAGGATGAGACCCCAGGGGGCAGGTCCTCACTGTAGCCCCAGACCTGTGGCTTCTCCTAAGTCCTGTTAGGTATTGCATCCTTGGATAATTTCACCCAACAGTGCCAGGAGGATACATATCAATACCATTGTTACCACTCTCTCTGAATGTATTTCTTTTTTTAAACTGTGGGAAAATATCTTCTCTCTGGCTAATAACTGCTGATGTCATGAAAAAGTGACTAATGCGCAATTTTCCAAAGCAGACAGCTCTGGGTCATTTCTCAGGGGGACGCAGGCCTAGCTACATGGAGTGGCTGGGCAGGGCAGCACGTCACGCGCAGGTTTCTCCGCATAAGGACAAAGAGGCAGTCTGTGGCTACTGGGTTTATGTGTTTAATAGGTGGGTGGACTCTGCCACACAGTTCGAATTTTTAAAAATTAAAGGCTTGCAGCTGGTAGTTTCAGAGGGTTTGTGTCACGGAAAGAGAGAATGGAGGATTCCAATGGTGGACATACCCATCCTTTCAGCAGGCCCATATTGGCAGAGTATTTGATGGCAGCCTTCTTGGAGGATCTGACTTTCATGGGCCATCTGAGCTCCAAGTGACCGATGGGAAAACATGGAAACCAGTGCATCTGAGAGCTCACTCAGCAGTCGTGGTGAGTGTGAGAGCGGCTGGGGAAGGGCTCTTGGCAAAGCTGTGCAAGTAAGCTTTTAGTCCAGCTCCCTTTTCTAATCCTAAATCAAACCACTACACTCAGTCCCTCCCTTTAATAAGCACTAAATCCACATGCTAGGTTTCAAAAGAAAGAAAAAACCTACTTTAACTGTTAAAACTTCCCTGAAACCTACTCATGGGAGCAGGCAACATATGGTGTTGTAATTTTTTTTTTTAAAGCAAGACATCTGTAGGATTCAAGAAATCGCTAAAATCTGTTGGATTCCAGAAACTCTTATAAGCTGAACTCCAACACAGATAAATTATTTTTATTAGGTTCAGCAATGGACAATTCATGAAGGAAAGTCTACTGGAAAATGACTTTTCCAAAGAGGAACTTTAGTAAAGTGCAAGCCGACGTCTTGATTTCAAAGAGAGAGTGCTAAGAATATTGTTTTAATTGTCAACGCATGCGTGATTGAGCATGCCTACAAAACTCTTGAGCAGAAATAATGGGAAACAACGGTGGGTGGATGAGTTCTCCTACCACGATTTCTCTAGGAAGCATCTCTGAGTGCCTGGTGCTGTCTACTCATATAGGAAATATCCCTGACCATCTATAACATACCAGGCAGCTTGCAAGCCATTTAGAATTCAGTGCTCTGTAAAATACAGAAAACCAACCTGCCAAAAATTTAAACCTAAAAATAGATATTAAAAATGGCAGACAATTAATGGACTATCATGGAGCCTGGGGGAAATTTTTTAAGATGTTGATTTTTACCTGAGGCCTGAACACAGAACAAGTGTTAGTCAATACAATGGCTGGCTGGAGACGCTTCCATGCCTCAAGGAGAAGTGAGCTGAGTTTGAGGAAAGCAAAGTACAGCAACTTCCCTGGCGACTCAGTGGTAAAGAACCCACCTGCCAGTGAAGAGACTTAGGTTGGATCCCTGGTCTGGGAAGATCGCCTGGAGAAGGGCATGGCAACCCACTCCAGGATTCTTGCCTGGAGAGTCCCACAGACAGAGGAGCCTGGCGGGCTACAGTCCATGGGACCACAAAGAGTCAGACACAACTGAGCGTGCTCACATGCATTACAGATATTTCAAAGTTTTCATAGTGAGGAATTCTTTGTAAACCATAAAATGACTAGAACTACTTTCTAATGAAAACAAAACCAACCAAGTGCAGTAGAACAAGACATTGCATTGGAAAAAAAAATGCCTACAAAAGTTCAACACAACAAAGTTCTCTTGGAAGAAATCCTTTCCACTCCAATACCAATGTCACTTACTTACTTTTTGCAAACTATCGCACACTTGGGTCCATCTTTACGGTGACAACCATTCCTTTATTTTCTTTGTTTTCACTTAGTCTTACTTTCTACGTTTCAAAAGATTCTACACCATCATCGACACCCGTCTTCATGATGACTGCCAACACTCCATGTCTAAGTAACTGACTGTGACAATTCTAATTATGTGTCAACGTTGAGCGACTGAGAAACCTATTTAAAAAAGGGGAAAAAATTCTGTACCAAGGCTTAAGGTATTCTCAAATCAGTACATTTAAGTAAAAAGAAACAAATCATTCTATTAAAACTGTTGGAATAGGGTATATAGTCCATTCATCTATAAAATTTGGCAACAGCAACATGAATGGAATTAAATCTCAGAAACCTGAATATCTGCTAAAACCACTTATTATTTAAATATTACTAATTATTTTTATTAGGCTATTTTTTTAGAACAGCTTTAGGCCCACAGCAAAATTGAACTTTCTTATGTAGCATATTTTATTAAGAGCACAAATGAAAATAGAGGGAGAAAGAAAACCCTACAATCAACTCAGAGCACACTGTTAGCTCCCCTTCCTCTTCTTGTCTGTCTGTCTCTCTCTATATATATATATACATATATATCTCTTTAGGCCACGCCCACCATTGTTTCGCCCTCCCACTCCAATGAAACTACTGTGGTCAAGATCACCAAACAGCTACTTTTTGCCAACTCTAGTAACTAATTACGTGGGTTCTTCCTCCCAGACTAGCAGCTCTCACCTGCCACACTTTCCCATAACCCTGTTCCTCCCATTGATCACATCTTCTCCTTCTGTGTCTTTCATACTCCAGCTCCTACCAAACTCTAAACTCAACAACCGAAAGGACTCAGCCAGACAACATTTACTCTGCACTACAGACACTTTTTCCCCCTTAAATAACTGCATCCAATCCCATGGATTTAAAATCTTCTATCTGCTGATGAGTTCACAATTTATAGCTTCAGTCCTGAACCCTCCCTGAACTCCAGGCTCATAAATCCAACTCTAAAACTTAAAATACACAGAACAGTTCATTCATAAATCTTCCTTTTCACACCCTGCTATCCACATCAATAGTCCGCGTCCTCATGCGTCTCAGGAAACTGCACCCCTCTCTGTTCACTGGCTTGAACCAAAAGTTCAAAGTCTACCTTCCTTTCTCACCACCCGCAACAGCCAAATCAATATTGCAGTTTTATCTTCAAAACATCCTAATCCTTCTCCTTATCACCGCCTTCCTTCCAAGGAGCCGCTGTGTCTCACCTGGACAGCTCCTGTTGCCCGCCTGGGCCCACTGCTTCCTCTCCTGTTTTGAAACCGGGCACTCTTCACTCAGTGGCTGGGGTCATGCGACTTGATGTAAGGAACGGACTCTTGCCCCAGTTCTACTAAAACATTAACACTAGGTGTCAAAGCAGCTGTCAAAGCCTCGTGTGCAAGTTTTTTCAAAAGAAACCCAGGACAACTTGTTCCAAGCATGGTGACTCTCTCCCCTCTGTTTTAAACAAGAAAGAGTCCGACAGAAAGAGGACTTGGGAAGGCTCTGGGTGACGCCATGTCTTCACCTCCTGCCCAACAGAGCAGCCAGCAGGACAGGGCTCTTTTGACAGAAAGGACCTGGACGTGTACTTCTGGGGGCTCAGGAGCCCACCAAGATGCTTGGTGGTCAGCAGCGTAAACCTTAACAATGTTAACAGCCAACTAATTTACCAGCAAGGGCCAGTTTATTCAGGGATAGCTGGAGGAGCTATAACTTAGGATATGGGAACTACACCTGCAGCTGCTGCTGCTGCTGCTAAGTCGCTTCAGCCGTGTCCGACTCTGTGCGACCCCATAGACGGCAGCCCACCAGGCTACCCCGTCCCTGGGACTCTCCAGGCAAGAACACTGGAGTGGGTTGCCATTTCCCTCTCCAATGCATGAAAGTGAAAAGTGAAAGTCAAGTTGCTCAGTTGTGTCCGACTCTTTGTGACCCCATGGACTGCAGCCTGCCAGGCTCGTCCATCCATGAGATTTTCCAGGCAAGAGTACTGGAGTGGGGTGCCATCGCCTTCTCCGGGACTACAGCTAACCGTTGGCAAATCCAGAGAACAAGAAAGGGGAACTTGCTTATAGGGAAAAGAGGAAAGTTAGGTGGGATTGTTCTAACAAAAGAGTCCATTGGAGGAGGCTGGGGTTCAAAGTATGGAGGCTTCCCATTGGCTGGGCTGCTACAGTCTCTGATTGGTGGGGCTATGGTCCAGGCAGAGGCTAGTTTTCTTCTTCCTGCTGGTGGGCTGCTGTCTATGGGGTCGCACAGAGTCGGACATGACTGCAACTTAGCAGCAATAGCAGCTAGAGTGTAAGGGAGGCAGCCAGGCTATCCTGGCCTTCACTGTCTCCTAGAGTCTGCTCAGACTTATGTCCATTGAGTCAGGGATGCTATCTAACCATCCGTCCTATCCTCTGCTGCCCCCTACTCCTCCTGCCCCCAATCCTTCCCAACATCAGGATCTTTTCCAATGAGCCTTTGCTTTTAGGTCTGCTGAAATGTCACTCCTTTAGAGCAATCTTCCTAGATTATTTTACCACCCTTCCACCAGTCCCCTACAAGGCACAACCCTCCATGGCGTCAGACACTCATCGCTGCATAGAATGATATTTTCATTCATGATCCGTTCATCAACTGTGTTCCTGCCTCCTGTGCAGCCACAGATCTTGCCTTGTTCATCATGTGATTCCAGCGTCTAGATGAACATCTGTGACATCATGAGACACTCAATAACTCTTTTTAAAAAACTAAATGAGGCAATGTATAGAAGTGAATAATTAGATTTATGTCTCATGCACACGTTATAGTGAAAGTGAAGTCACTCAGTCGTGTCCGACTCTTTGCAACCCTATGGACTGCAGCCCGCCAGGCTCCTCGGGCCGTGGGATTTCCCAGCCAGGGATACTGGAGTGGGTTACCATGTCTGTCTGTTTGTTTGCCCTCTGTTATTGGCTGAACTGTGTCCCACGCCTCAGAATTCATAGCTGAAGCCTTAAACTGCACCACTTAAGTATGTGACTGTATCAGGAGACAGAGCCCTAAAGAGGTGATTTGGTAAAAATGAGGTCATTAAAGTGGGTTCTACTCAGATCTGACTGATGTCCTTATGAAAAGAGCTTAGGGCACCTGGCAAACATGCCAGACTTGTGTGCTCACGAGGGTCAAGCGTCTAAAGAGGGAGCAGGAGGGGCCATCTGCCACCAAAGAGAGAAGCCTGATACATCACCTTGCCCTACGGCCCTCAGAAGACACTGACCTTGACCTTATACTGCCAACCTCCAGAACTGGGAGAAAATTAGCTCTTGGTATTCAAACCACCCAGATGTTGGTATTTGGGTATGGAAGCCCTACCCAACTAATACACTGTCCCTCCACACCCCTGCAACCAACAACAGATTGCTATAGTTCTACAAAAGACAGATCAAAAGGAATTAATAGTTAACCATTTCATCATCACCATCATGATGAAGAGCTAGGATACCTAAGGACCTGTCTTAGGTTGGAAAAATAAGCTTCATTTTGCTACAAATGAGTCACAAATTAACTATTTAGAAAAAAAAAAAACTTATACACACACACCCGTACAGGCACACACATACTGGGCTTCGCAGGAGGCTCTAGTAGTAAAGAACCATTGGTATTCAAACCACCCAGATGTTGGTATTTGGGTATGGAAGCCCTACCCAACTAATACACTGTCCCTCCACACCCCTGCAACCAACAACAGATTGCTATAGTTCTACAAAAGACAGATCAAAAGGAATTAATAGTTAACCATTTCATCATCACCATCATGATGAAGAGCTAGGATACCTAAGGACCTGTCTTAGGTTGGAAAAATAAGCTTCATTTTGCTACAAATGAGTCACAAATTAACTATTTAGAAAAAAAAAAAACTTCTACACACACACCCGTACAGGCACACACATACTGGGCTTCGCAGGAGGCTCTAGTAGTAAAGAACCCACCTGTCAATGCAAGAGATATAAGGGACACGGTTCATCCCTGGGTCAGAAAGATCCCCTGGAGGAGGGCATAGCAACCCACTCCAGTATTCTTGCCTGGAGAATCCCATGGACAGAGGAGCCTGGCGGCTACAGTCCATGGGGTCCCAAAGAGTCAGACACAACTGAGCATGAGCAAAAATTTCACTTAGCAAACGGTCTTCAGATTCGTTCACATCATGGCATATGCCAGAATTTCACCCTCTTTAAGACTAAATAATATTACACTGTATGCATAGACCACATTTTATCTGCTCAAATGTTGATGGACATTTGGGTTGTTTGCACTTTTTGGTTATTGTGAAGCACGCTGCTACAGACATGGGTGTACAGCTAACTGAGTCTCTGCCAGCAATTATTTTTGAAATAGTTTTGAAACACATCTGGAGGTGAAATTCCTAGATTACTCGATAATTATGTAGTTCTGTTTCCTGTTATCCACAGAGGCACACTGCAGATTTTTGAATATACAATGATAATTATAACGAGTGGTCTATTGCCTCTGTGTCAGGTCCTTAAGCGCCTTACCTATAACATGTCTTTCAATTCTCATATGAGACAAGTTATTTTACTATCTTCTATTCAGAGACTAGGAGAGTTGCCCAGTAGATACATCAGTACATTACGAAGCTTGGACTTGAGCTCGGGTGAGCCTGACGACAGCCCAGGCTCTAGTCCACTCACAGGCTCTCTCACTGCCTGGACCCACTGCTGTGGGTTGTCCAGGCGTGAGAAATGTGCCCAAGCTGTCAGTGTTGCAAACGGGTAATCCTATAAGCAGGTGGCATGATAATATAGCCATTATCGTTATCATCTCTAGACCCCAAAGAAACTCTTGAACTCAGGAACGGTCAAGTTCAGAGAAACAGAATATATGTAGTCCCTATCTTTCCTGTAGGAAAGAAAACGATGCAATTTTGTTGTTGATCTGGTAGACGATTCTGGGCTCAATTCTGGGAGCACCTAGGCCTCTTCTTGGAAGAAAGCTGTGACAAACCTAGACAGCATATTAAAAAGCAGAGGCATCCCTTTGCTGACAAAGCTATGGTTTTTCCAGTAGTCATGTACAAATGTGGGAGTTGGACCATAAAAATGGTTGAGTACTGAAGAATATGCTTTAGAGTTGTGGTGCTGGAGAAAACTCTTGAGAATCCCTTGGACTGCAAGGAGATCAAATCAGTTAATCCTTAAGGAAATCAACCCTGAATACTCATTGAACAACTGATGCTGAAGCTGAAGCTCCGATACTTTGGCCACTTGTTGTGAAGAGCCGACTCACTGGCAAAGACCTGATGCTGGAAAGACTGAAGTCAGGAGAAGGGGGCAACAGAGGATAAGACGGATGAATGGCATCATCAACTCAATGGACATGAGTCTGAGCAAACTCCAGAAGCTAGCAAAGGACGGGGAAGCTTGGCGTGTTGCAGTCCATGGGGTTGCAAAGAGGTGGGCGTGACTCAGTGACTGAGCAACAACAAGTCCTTTTCTAACTGAAGGTTGCTTTCTGACACTCCTTCTGATTTAGACGGTCAGTGTATGAGAAAATGCAGACAAATAACTATGTCTCAGAAGAATCGCCTATGAGACTGTATGTGGACACACGGACAGGGGAGAAACGGCAAATCAAGTGTGTCTCCTGGGTAACATGGATGAGACGGCTTACTCCTACAAATGCAACCAAAGAAAACTCCCAGCAAGATCAAGATGAACAGAGGTCTCCCGTTAACCTGAGCAAGGTGTTCTCGAGGCAAGGAATATTGTCTCAAATTATACAAAGACTTGGACAATATACCAGTAATAAGTGGCCAAAAGAGGGAATCCTGGCTCTTGTGATCGTTTCGAGCAAACATTAACACAGGCTAGGCAAGACTGCTCTTGGTCTCACTTTTCCAGATCACCCAAATGTATACGATACTTCAGTGTAGCCAATACAGAGACAATGCACCAGGCAAACTCCCTGGGTCACTGATTTCATTACCAACAGCTTCAGTCAACTTATTTGGTATTCCTCTGAAACAGAAGACTAAAAACATATTTTCCAGGCATTGTAGTAGACTAGACCTACTCTGAGAAGTGCTGAGTTCAGACAGGATCCAGAAGGCGTTTGCTCATTTCACCCAGTTTAAAGTCAGCCAGTTTGTGTATCACTAGGAATCTCCCAGAAAACAAGTTCTGCAAATGTCACGGGGCTTCTTTAGAAGCTTTTCCACAGACTGGCCCATTGTACCAACACCCAAGATCATGTTAACAAATCTTCAGCAGTGACAAATGTAACTAATGTACATTTCTCTGCTGAAATGGGCAAAGTTACATTTGGGGGAGGATTTACAAAATAATAATGACAGCATTATTCAGCACATTAATGTCCATGTGTAAAATGGCAATCTGACTGACCTAAAATGAAAGAGTCAGAATAGATGTGCTAAGCTATAAGCAAAGCTTTTCCTAGACCTAAATCTTTATGGTTCTTTACCTTCCATGAAAGCCAAATTCATATTTTATTTCCATACTCTCATATAAAGATATAAGTTGTTTGTTGTTTTTAGCCACTAAGTCATGTCTGACTCTGGGTGACCCCATGGACCGTAGCCCGCCAGGCTCCTCTGTTCATGGGATCCTCCAGGCAAGAATACTGGAGTGGGTTGCCATTTTGTCCTCCATGGGAACTTCCTGACTCAGGGATCGAACCTGTGTCTCCTGCGTTGGCATGCAGATTCTTTGCAGCTGAGCCAGCAAGGTAAGTTGCTCCTTTTACTTCTGATCGCAGTGTAAAATGTGCAGACATTTTCTGAGTGAGGCGGTGGATGAGGGGATGTATTGAAGCAGCTCATGGGTAAGGACATGGACTGATTTTCCCTATAGGATACAGATGACTGCATATCTCCAGCATTTTCATCTTTATTTTTATTTGTCCAATACTTTTCAGGAATTCCAGTGGGTCATAAATGTTTCAAAAACATTATGCTTGAAGAGTCTTGCACTGGCTGTGGTATAAGTAAGTATACATGAGCACTCATATTGTCAGAACACAGGGTTTGGGGGTAGCATAAAAAGAATTGTGTAAGGAACACTGGATGGCAGAAAAGAAAGGGGACTTCTTGCTTGGAGCACACACATGAATTAGAAACGCTGGAAAGACGTCAAGCAAGATGAACCTCAAACACACAGTACACGAGAGCCGGAGTGATGAGGAAAAACAAGCATGAGTGCACATAGAAGCATGGAGACTACATGTATTACCCTCTGTGTAGGCATGTGCAGTGATTCCAGGTACAAGCATTCAATACAGATATTCTCGAAGACATAATTTCTAAAATGAAGTCAACGGCAGTCCAATGGTTAAGACTTCGCCTTCCGAAGCGTGGGGGTACAGATTTGATCTCTGGTCGGGACCTAAGACCCCACACGTCTATGTGTCTGTGTGCTCAGTCATGTCCAATTCTTTGTGACCCTGTGGAGTGTAGCCTGCCAGGTTCTCTGTCCATGGGGTTTTCCAAGCAAGAATACCGGAGTGTCATTGCCTTCTCCACGGGATCTTTCTGACCCAAGGATCGAACCCATGTCTCCTGCACTGCAGGCAGATTATTTTACCACTGAGCCACCTGGGAAATCCTAAAGGAAATCAGTCCTTAACATTCATTGGAAGGACTGATGCTGAAGCTGAAGCTCCAGTACTTTGGCCACCTGATGTAAAGAACTGACTCATTGGAAAAGACCCTGATGCTGGGCAAGATTGAAGGTGGGAGGAGAAGGGGACGACAGAGGATGAGATGGTTGGATGGCATTACTGACTCAATGGAGATGGGTTTGGGTGGACTCCGGGAGTTGGTGATGGACAGGGAGGCCTGGCGTGCTGCAGTCCATGGGGTCGCAAAGAGTATGACACGACTGAGCGACTGACTGAACACCTGGGAAGTCCCCAAGACCCCACGTGCCTCGTCGCCAAAAAAACAAAACATAAAACAGAAACAGTATTGGAATAAATTCAATAAAGACTTTAAAAATGATCCACATTAAGAAAAAATGAAGTCAGCACTGAGGAGAGGAAGGGAGAAGGCAGAGGGAAAAAGTGAGAGATCATAGGTCATAGTTCGACTTTGCTTAGTCGATCATGGATCCCCTTAACCCAGATTCCGCTTTTGAGACTATTGATCTACCTTTGATTCTGCACTCTCTCTGGGTGCCACTTGTGGAAAGGAAAAACGAAAAAAACAAAACACAGGACAGAAAACGGCCATTGATTTTCCCATGGCCGGTCTTCCCCAGGCCCTTATGGCTAATCAGTTACCACCTCCTCCTCTTATCTTATCGGGGCTTTCTAATTTCCGCCATTAAGAGATGTCTGACTCTGTAGTTGCTGAAATCGCTCAGTCTGGGTACATAAGGAGATTAAACTGAGTCACTGAGTCCCCTTGATCTTCTCCACTTCCCCTTGCTGAAGGCGTGTCTCTGTTTACCACGCGAGATAAAGGGGTGCAGACAAGGCAGAATGGGGCCTTAGAAGATGCAAGCTATTGGTGTTGTGTATATGGTAGGTGACAAGAAAGTCCCAGGCAGGGGGAGACTGTAAAGGGTTCTTCAACTGTAGTTCATTATCCTCGGCTTACGAGAAACCAGAGCCGTGATGATGTCTGGGGGGTGTAACCAGATCCCAGCCCTTTTAAAGAGTAGTGATTAGTTGAAGTGTTTCTGACAGCTAAATAAATATTTTCTAAATAAAAATATACTGTATGCTTTAAATGGAATATCAGAACCATTTTTAGCAGGAGGATTGCTACTCTGGGATTCCCTAGCTGCCAGGCTCTGTTCTCAGTAAAAACTGCTATTTTTTGACTGTCGCCAGCTGGAAGCGAGGCTGTGCCCAGTGAGATGACATCTGAGTTAAACAATACAAGGTCTGGGGTTGCAAGAGGCAGTGCAGACCCGAACGGGTGAGGCAGGCTTCAGAAAAGTCGATTTTAAAAGCTTTGTGAAAAATAGGGGTAGAATCCAGATTTAGAGTCTGAGTCATGAGCAGTGGCTGAAGAGACACGCAGACAAAGAGAGCCCCAGACAGAGAAAAAAACCATTTATCACACAGCCAGTGAACACGATAGAGGTGGTGACACGAGAACCAAAGGGATCAATGCAGAGTGCTCAGCAGTCCCCGTAACTCAGAGCCCAGGGTTACTCTCAGTAACTCCCACAGGTTACAGAGGAAAGAAAGCATGAAATCAGTAGGAGGAGCAAGATACCATCGAGGACAACTAGAAAGCTTCACAGAAATGTGGAAGAACATCATCGGGCTTCAGAAAAGCCAGAGTAACTGGAGAGTATATGTTATAAATATGTTAACGATTATATTAAAATCCTATAAATCATCTACAGAGAAGGCAATGGCACCCCACTCCAGCACTCTTGCCTGGAAAATCCCACGGACGGAGGAGCCTGGTGGGCTGCAGTCCATGGGGTTGCTAAGAGTCGGACACGACTGAGAGACTTTCCTTTCACTTTTCACTTTCCTGCATTGGAGAAGGAAATGGCACCCCACTCCAGTGTTCTTGCCTGGAGAATCCCAGGGATGGGGGAGCCTGGTGGGCTGCCGTCTATGGGGTCGCATGGAGTCGGACACAACTGAAGCGACTTAGCAGCAGTAGCAGCAGCAGCAGCAGCATTAATCATCTAAAATCTTCTGATATCATAACAGTTACTCTTTGGGCCCTCTTCCATTCTGGAAAGCAGTCTCTTGGTTTCGAGTGTCATTTTCCAGAAGCATTGTACATGTACACAAGCGTAACGTACACCCGTGCTTCTCAAGTAGAGCAGTTTTGCTGCTGCTGGAGCCCACAGCCAAGCAGAAAAGTAGACACAGAGTCATTCTGTGCATCAATGACTCCTAGCATTTCTGGAACAAGATAAACTGCAACACACAAAGAACTGGTCTTGAAGCCACCGTCAGAAATCTTTAGCGTCACAAAGAGCAGGAGCCATAAGTAAAATGTTAACTTGACTCCAAAGAAGTGAAGTCGCTCAGTCGTGTCCAGCTCTTTGTGACCCCGTGGACTGTAGCCTACCAGGCTCCTCCCTCCATGGGATTCTCCAGGCAAGAGTACTGGAGTGGGTTGCCATTTCCTTCTCCAGGGGATCTTCCCAACCCAGGGATGGAACCTGGGTCTCCAGCATTCCAGGCAGACGCTTTAACCTCTGAGCTACCAGGGAAGCAAAGAGATTGGAATAATTTCGATAAACGTATTCTAGAATCAGAGCGTCTCTCCTATGAAAAGTTCTAGAATATATTGTCCAACAAACAGTTCATAGACAGATAATTTGCAGTCAACACTAAAAGGTCAGATGGGTCCTAAAGATTAAAAAAAAAATAATAATCACATGAAGTAACTTCGTTTTACATTTTAATGGAATAAAAATGTAGGTCTGGTAAAATATATAGAGAGAGTGATTTTATTCAACAAATTATTTGGCAATTTTCCATGTTAGAATAGTTATTAAGGTGAAGACAGTTAAATAGGATAATATTTAAGTAAATATTGTCTTGGCTCGAGTCAGGGCCCATAGACCATTAAAACTGTTGTTACCAAGGTTTTATTTTTATTTTTTGGTCATGGAGGATTCCAAACATACTTCACTATCATAGTTCAGTTGTGTATGAAGAATAATTGCAGTAATAATAGAAGTCAGAGTCACAGGAAGCACTCTATGGCTTCTAATAACCCCACTGTCCGCCGAGATCTGATGTCATGGTCTAATGAGTGGTTGTTATTTTTCCCCTGAGAAAATGAGTAATGTCTCTTCTGTTAGAAAGTACTTTTCTGCAACTACTATTTACAGAAAAGGTAAAAAGCATTCATGAATTTTTAATGGATCAAGGGACGTGTAGCAATAAAAAAGAAAGAAAGAGAGAAAGTGAGATAATTAGAAGGTAAAGAGCACCTTCCTTCTGCAGGAACTGGGGACAGACATCCTCTAGTTGATCTGCCATGTTCCCCTCTTAAAGTGACTTCTCTTTCTCATCAGAACATTCCACAAAATGCTTCGTTTTGAGGCCAAGATATGATAAACCTCCACAAATGACCAGGGCTTTCTTGTTGATGGTGGAACAAACCAACAGATATTACTTTACCATTGACTCCATTGTTCAGATTCAAGGCTGCCCCATTTTCCAGACCAGGTGGATGGTGAGAAGTGATGAGGGTTTAAAACTTGGTGAAACTGAATTATTTCATAAAATGTTTTATCGGCCAGTTACGAGTTATAACCTTGGGAATGTTAAGGAAAATAACTTTCAAAATATTTTTTAAAATAAGAAAAAATTCAGTGAAGAACCAGCATCCCTATACCAGGTGAAAAGCATTAAGCATTCTATATGCCTTTGTAGCAAAGAAACTCAGGGAAGCTGAAAACAACAATTACAATTAACAATAAAAGAGGCTTGTAATTATTACTTAAAATGCAGCTGTCCTGTTCCATAATACAATTAATACCAGAAATCGAGGTATCCCTTGTCCCTCAAGCTTCTTTCAGAAGGTTCAGAAGCTTTAGAATTCAAGGAACATTAAGACCACTTCCATTATTTTTTATGGAATACAGCAAACCCAAATATCTCTCTCCTCTCCATAACTTTATTTTATTTCTTCATTTGAGACTGTCGGCATTCATACGTTTATTTCTTTAGCATATTTGTTCCTCTGATTTATAAGTCATAAAAATGTTTCCATTTAGAAATGGAAATTAAAATCCAAGACTTCTGTCCAGAGTCTGTTCTTTTCTTCTATTATTTCCTCAGAGTCTATTTTTAGTTCCATCTTTGCCAGGCTAACTGCACATTGACTTCTCTAAAGATTTCTCAAGACCATTTTTCGGTTGGAGATGTGTCTTGAAGGAGGAATGGTGGAGAAAGGAAAGGAAAATTACTTCAGGTGAGAAATTTTACTTGCAAGACCTCACACTAACTCTTAATAGACACGATTTTCACGGATGGAAATACTACTCTGATTTTTGCATCAAGTCTGGCTACAAGCTTTGAATATCTATGAATTCCAAAGACCATGGATCACTAACAGGTAAGTGACCTTAAAGTCAATGATCATAGAAGCTGAACTGTTGCTTGGAATTATTACTCAAACCATGATGCTCTGGTGACTTAGGCTCCTTCTCTGTATCCTGTTGGCACAACGCACTTCAGTATGGGCTTGTTGGTGATGTTCCTCAGTCACTCAGTCATGTCCAACTCTTTGCCTCCCCATGGACTGTAGCCCGCCAGGCTCCTCTTCCATGGAATTTTCCAGGCACAAATATTGGAGTGGGTTGCCCTTTATTCCCCCAGGGCATCTTCTCAGCCCAGGGATCAAACTGTTATCTCTTGCATCTCCTGCACTGGAAGGCAGGTTCTTTATCACTATGCCACCTGAGAAGCCCTACGCAGCTACAGTTTAACATTTTTGAATCGAATTATTGGTATTTTCCCAATGATTCTATTCTATCACAGATTTTTTTCCCTACCAGAAGGGCTTCCCAGGTGGTGCTAGTGGTAAAGAACGCACCTGCCAATGCAGGAAACATTGGGTTTGATCCCTGGATCAGGAAGATCCCCTGGATGAGGATATGGCGACCCACTCCAGTATTTGTGCCTGGAGAATCCCATGGACAGAGGAGCCTGTTGAGCTACAGTCAATATGGTGGCAGAGTCAGACACGACTAAAGTGACTTAGCATGCACCAGAATGAAACACAACGCCAACCATCCTATTGCTGAAGCCAAATATCTAGAACTCACTGTTGGTTTATCTCTTTTCCTCACTCTCCATCCAATCCATCTTCTGACTTCAGAAGATAGACCAAAGACTGTACAGCTTTCTCTGCATCTTCACTGCCACACCCCTAGCCAAGGTCTCCATCAGCTTTCACTGCTGCTGCTGCTAAGTCGCTTCAGTCGTGTCCGACTCTGTGCGACCCCATAGACGGCAGCCCACCAGGCTCCCCCATCCCTGGGATTCTCCAGGCAAGAACACTGGAGTGGGGTGCCATCGCCTTCTTCATCAGCTTTCACCCGGAACTCTAAATAGTCTCTGACACAGTTTCCTTCCTTTCTCTCCTGCTTTTCAGCAACTGACCCCCTGCCCAAGAAATGGGAGTGGCACTCAGGTCACAAACCAGGTTGGCTCACTCCTCCTCTTAAAGCTCTACAGTGCTCCTGCAACAATAAGAATCAGCTAGAGGGACTTCTTGGCCTCACAGAGCCCTGCAGAGCTGTGCCCGCGTCTCACTCTGCACTGGACTCTTCTGTTGCCACTAACTGCTGCATGCCAGCCTTCTAGCTGGGCCTCAAACGCATCACATGGTTTTGTATTTTTGGAGGACTGACCCAGCTGTTCCTAGAATCTTTACATTGACATCTTCTGCACGTTGAGCTAAAATGTCATCTTGAAGGAACTTCTCCTGAACATCCAAATTTTAAGTACCTACCCAGTCTCTATCTCTAAGAAATCACCAACAGGGCTCTCAGCATGACTTTAGACTTCATTTCTGGTATTTCCCACGGGGAAGAAGAACTTCTCCGGCTACTTAGCCGTCATATTTCCAGCACCTAGATTAGAGCCTGACATTTAGTAGGTACTCAGTTATATACAGATGGCACTAGCGGTAAAGAATCCACCTGCCAATGCCCGAGACACTAGAGATGTAGGTTCAGTCCCTCAGCTGGGAAGATGCCTTGAAGAAGGCAATGGCAGCCCACTCCAGTATTCTTCCTGGGGAAATCCCATGGACAGAGGAGCCTGGTGGGCTACAGTCCATGGGGTCACAAAGAGTCAGATGCAACTGAGCACACAGGCATGCAGTAATATGTATTTTTCACTAAATGAGACACAATTTTAAATGAGAAGATAAGATGAACGGCAAGTTCCATAGAAATCTGCTTATAGCTGATAGTTACAAGCTTACAGCTAATTAGAACACATCAGAATAGATGGGGAAACAGTGTCAGACTTCACTTTGGGGGGCTCCAAAATCACTGCAGATGGTGACTACAGCCATGAAATTAAAAGACGCTTACTACTTGGAAGGAAAGTTATGATCAACCTAGATAGCATATTCAAAAGCAGAGACATAACTTTGTCAACAAAGGTCTGTCTAGTCAAGGCTATGGTTTTTCCAGTGGTCATGTATGGATGTGAGAGTTGGACTGTGAAGAAAGCTGAACGCCGAAGAATTGATGCTTTTGAATTGTGGTGTTGAAGACTCTTGAGAGTCCCTTGGACTCCAAGGAGGTCCAACCTGTCCATCCTAAAGGAGATCAGTCCTGGGTGTTCTTTGGAGGACTGATGCTGAGGCTGAAACTCCAATACTTTGGCCACCTGATGCGAAGAGTTGACTCCTTGGAAAGGACTCTGATGCTGGGAGGAACTGGGGGAGAAGGGGACGACAGAGGATGAGATGGCTGGATGGCATCACTGACTCGATGGACATGAGTCTGAGTGGACTCCGGGAGTTGGTGATGGACAGGGAGGCCTGGCATGCTGCGATTCATGGGGTCGCAAAGAGTTGGACACGACTGAGCGACTGAACTGGACTGAACTGAAAGCCCAGACACAAGGGCTCAGCATTTTACTTAATTCATTTGCATGATGATCACTTCAAGCAGGTCTTCTTCATGGCTTCCTTTCAAAATTGCAGGAAATGTTTACAGTAGAGAAAAGAGTTCAGGCTTACATCATTTAGGAGAAAAAGAGAAAAGAAAGATGGGAAGAAATGAAGGAAGGAAGGAAAGTCAAATAAAGGAAGGAAGGAAGAAACTAAGAAAGGAAAGAAAATATGAAGAGAGGTATGTATTAATGCTGCAAGTGATTCATCAAAAAACATGGGAAGAGTTCTAGCAACTGACCCTCCCACGAGCCTGGCATGCTGCCGTCCATGGGGTTGCTAAGAGTCGGACACGTCTGAGCAACTGAACTCAACTGAATGTATTAATACTTATGAGTGAAGGAATGATTTTGTGTATTTTAATTTCGTTTTCGGAACTATGTGATCTATAACTTATACTCTTCTCTTGTTAGCTGCCCTGGAGTGTCTTCTGCATTCTTTTCTGGGAGAAAGGCAAGGATAATTCTCAAGCCCCCAGGTATTTCAGAGGCTACCAGACTGCGGAAGCTGTCGGAGGCAGACCAGGACTTTTTGACCCGGTGGACACCCAGAACCTTCAAAGGCTGTCTACCGTACACAGATTTCCTCAAACCTCTCTGTCCCAGGGTCATCAAGTAATTCCTGGAAGCTTTCCAGGTTTCTGAGCTCCACAGTAAAATGCTAAAAACCTCTGTAGTAATACCTCTGGGAGCAAGAAGCTTTAAGCCATTATCACAAACACCTAAAGGGAAGTACTTGAAAAATGAGAGCTAGATTAAAACCTGATGGAGTGAGGAATGAAATGCCCAGGGAGGGGAAGGAAAGGCATTGAAAGAGGGAGGGGGGGGTGCCAAGACAAACCCTGCCCTCCCCGCCAAAGGCCTCAGAGGCACTAAGTGAAGTGAGAACTGCTTCTGCTTAGATCAAGCAATTCTGAAAGCAAGACCTTCCGTGGGAACACAGAAAGGAGGATATGCTGCTGCAGTTCATGTACACATTCAGATACACACTCACTGAAATCTAATCAGAACCTCCTCGTCCCAGTTTGGAAATGGCTCCGTTTTCCCCAGTTGCTCACGGCCACTCCTGCTTCTCTGCAGCTTGTTTGTGCTTGCAGACTCCCTGGTGACAGAGCAGAGTCTTCTGAAGTCATGTTGCAGGGTCAGTTTCTAGAACTCTTCCCATATTTTCTGATGCAACCACATGTAACATTGTTGTCTCCTAGTAAACATGGAAATGGGTCAAGGAAAACATTCGCCTATGTCTGAAAAAAAAAAAAAATAGACTGGCTTGGGACTTTGGTTTTAAATTCAGAAACCTTCTTGAAGTTTTTGTTTTATACCAAGTCTTATTCTGTTGACCTATAGACGAAGAAATTAGCAAGAAGAAAGGGAGCCAGTTATGCGAAACCCATTATGTATTCAGTCGATTTCAGAATGGACAGGTGCCAAAACAGGCTGAAAACATCTGATCTTCAGTCATTCTAACCACCCTGGTCTATGGAGGGAAGGCTGAATTTGATCTCCTGCAAATGTCTTTCCATTTCATGTGGATCTTTCTGGCTGGGTGTGCAGAGAGGAAAGACCCTCTTCTTGTTACTGACTCACTCACCAGTCTCTGACCTTCTGGAAGCCTCTAATAACTCTGGAAGTCTAGTTATTCATGTGTAAAGTTAGATCATTTGTTAGATAATGGCTCAATTCTTATGAAAATGAAACTTTTAAGAAATAAGGGCTTTTGGCCTTATGTGTAATTTTTTAAAAAGATTTTGCCCTTATGTACAAAGTCATTTTAACAAAATACTGAGGTTTTTCCATCTGAGTTCTTGTGCTCAGTCCCTCAGTCCTGTCTCACTCTTTGTGGCCCCATGGATTGTAACCCACCAGGCTCCTCTGTCCACGGGATTTCCTTCCCAGGTAAGAGTACTGGAGTGGGTTGCCATTCCCTTCTCCAAGGGATCTTCTCGACCCAGGGACTGAACCCAGGTCTCTTATGTCCCCTGTATTGGCAAGAGGGGTCTTTACAGCTAGCGTCGCCTGGGACTTCATATAAGTGTAGCCATGCAGCATTTGCTCCCCTGCCACTGGCTTCCTTCACTGAGCATAAAATCCTCAACTTTCATCTATGTTGTCGCTTATTCCAGGATTCCCTTCCTTTTTTAAGCTTGAATAATATCCCACTGTATGCGAACACTGGGTCTCTTTATCCACTCTTCCTTGGATGGATACATAGATGGTTGCCACATCTAAGCTATTGTGAAAAGTACTTCAGTGAACACGGTGGTACTTAAATGCTTCTGATATCTTGATTTCAATTCTTCTGGAGAAACAGATTCAGGAGCAGTACGGGTATTTGCTTAGGGTGTTATACACCAATAATAATTAAATCCTAGGTAGCAGGAGGTGGCTCCAACGGTAAAGAGTCTGCCTGCCAATGCAGGAGACCCAGGTTCGATTCCTGGGTCGGGAAGATCCCCTGGAGAAGGAAATGGCCACCCACTCCAGTATTCTTGCCTGGAGAACCCCATGGACAAGAAGAGCCTGGCAGGCTACAGCCCATGGGGTCACAAAGAGAGGGACAGAACTGAGTGACTAACACACACACACGACAACACTCATACGTTTAGCCTTTTGAAAAAATAAAATGAAATCAAAGGTAGTGCAGGCTCAGGCACTAAAGAAAGAATGATTTAGAGAATTGTTCTCCTACTGTGCCAAAAGTTGAGCTAAGTGACTCGTATCTACTGTACCCTCTAATCTTTGCACAACAAAGGGTCGGGAAAGAGAAACCAAGATTCAGGAGCTGAGGATCTTGTCCCAGGGCTCACAGAGTTTAGGCAACAAAGACATCCTTTTCAGGCCCTGAACAAGCACACACTAAGTGCCACATTTCTCCTACCATCTGTTTTCATTACCAAATACTCATAGTCTTGCTGCTGTGCTGTTACTGATGTAGAACACATTGCCAGAATGTGCAAAACGTTTCCACTCTTGTTTACTTTTTTTTTTTTTTTTGGCTGTGCTGCTTAGCAGGCAAGATCTTAATCCCCCAACCAGGGATTGAACCCTTGTCCCCTGCATTGGGAGCATGGAGTCCTAACCACTGGACTGCCAGGGAAGTTCCCGTTTACATTGTTATTTTTAAAAACCTCTATTAACAAGTAATCTACGAAAAGTAAAGACAGACTCTTATGGGACAAAATAATTCACTTTAGTTTTTAAAACATTTTCAACTTCCCTGGTGGCTCAGACAGTAAAGCGTCTGTCTACAAAGTGGGAGACCTGGGTTCAAACCCTGGGTCGGGAAGATCCCCTGGAGAAGGAAATGGCAATCCACTCCACTGCTCTTGCCTGGAAAATCCCATGGATGGAGGAGCCTCGTAGGCTACAGTCCATGGGGTGCGAAGAGTTGGACACGACTGAGTAACTTCACTAGAATAGGAAAAAGGAGTCCAGAATGGTGGTGGCTAAAAGACAAGGAATGGAAAAGCCTGCAAAAATGAAACAAAGGAACGTCTGAGGACCGGAGTGAGGACCTCAGGTAGAACAAACAGCACTCCTGGCTAGCCCAGTTTCCATAGGGCAGGCTCAGGGGAGGACAAAACATAAAAAGAAGGGCCGAAGGCCCGGGGTCTCTCTCTCCCACGCGCGCACACGCTCTCTTTCTCTTCCTTTCTTTCTTCTCCTCGCATCTTTTGGGTGGGCATGCCCTCACCACTCGAAGATTTGTTTTCCTTTTGTTTTCTAAATAAAACTGAACTGTAACACTGATCTGTCGGAGAGCTTAACACGGCCTGTCCGAGAGCTGTGACATGATGAGGGGCTTAATGTCCATCACTTCAAATTTTTGTTGTGATGAGACAGAACCAAGGACATTACACTCCCCTGACACTTCTGAAATTATATTTAACAATAAAACATCAGATTAAAAGACTTTTGTGGAGTTGAATTACATTTTGTTGACTTAAAAATAGGGCCTAACATGAGAGTTGCAAGTTAAGTTTTACTGGGGGCAAAATCAGATAGCTCTAAAAAGACTGCTCCAAAGAGGCAGGCAAAGAACATTTGCATATATGAGATTTTGGTAAAGGGGGGAACATGTGCAATCAAGCATGTATTTTTTCCAAAAGGTATCTATTAGTCTCAAGACGCTTCTGCTAGTCATGAGAAACAATTGTCACCATGATAGATTTTAGTGATTTTCTAGATATGAGGAGACACAAGAATTGGGCTCATAAAATCAGCTCCTGAGAATATCTAACTAATATCTGAAGACCTGTCCTGCCAGTTTTCTCAGAGCACAGAATACCTCATTTTTACTCTGTATCTCGAATTCCTTCCAGGGGTGTTGAAGGTAAGCAGCTGCAGGGGCACATGATTTAATCCTCGTAGAGGGAGATGGCAAGCACTCACCACAATTGCCAATTTGTGGCCGACAATTTCAAAAACACCTGATACATTGAAACACGCATGTTATCTATTGCTTGTTCAGTACAGCTTGGAAAACTTTTGAGTGGAGATGGAAGTAGGCCTTTGAATGTCAGAGGTAAGGATTGCCACCTGCAAACTTGATTTTCTCAGCCAAACATGTTACTCAGTCTAGACCTGTGCTTAAGGCAGAATTTTTGAACGAAAGCCTTTTCCAAAGAACACTGTGAGACTAAAGTGAATAGATGATGATTAAATGCCTAGGTGTTTTTTAAGTATTTCACTAAACAGGGGAGATTAAGAAAACCAGGCATCATAAATCTCCTTGTCCCTGGCCTACATACGGTCTAATAACTGAATAAAGAATCTGAAACATCTTATCCTTTTGACTGGAGGAAGATGACCTCATGTCATTGGACCACATTCTTCTTAAGTCAGACTGTATGGTTGCCCACTTTCACGAACTGAAATAAAGTCATTTTAAGGCAGCTCTAACCTGATCTAGGGTGGCCAAAGCTGAAGCACCAATATTTTGACTACCTGGTTAGAAGAGCTGACTTACTGGAAAAGACCTTGATGCTGAGAAAGACTGAGGGCAGGAGGAGAAGAAGTATAGGGTGGCAGAGGATGAGATGGTTAGATGGCGTTAATGACTCAATGGACATGAATTTGAGCAAACTCCAGGAGACAGTGAAGGACAAGGAAGCCTGGCATGCGGCAGTCCACGGGGTAGCAAAGAGTCGGACGTGACTTAGCAACTGAACAGCAAGCTGAACCAGGTATTTGGCTAGGCTTTCTCCTGGGATATCAGGGGATGGAGGGAAAGCTTCCTTTTGTCAAACGTCTCATACCGTTGGTTCTTTTTCAAAGCTATGATGGGCAAAGAGGCCGACAGAGAGATCGTGGACTTGATTTTGTACAGAAGGTAGTTATGTACCACTCAGTATTACACGATTAGGCTAAGTGCTACTGATCAGCTTCTTAATGTCTACAATTTGCTCTTTTTATTCCTGTTTGATGAAATGTTCTCAGCAGAACTTGATAGCAACAGACCTGGCATGAAATGATGGGGAAAAAGAAAAGTAATGACTTGTTCTTGAAGAAAGTCTCTTTCAAGGGCAATGTCATTACATTTTGGAAAATTACAAGCCTGAAGCAGTAACTTAGACAGAAGGGATTGTCCTTGTTGGGACTAATTGTTTCATAAAGGGCTCCCTGTGGTCCTCTATCGTTACAGGTGTCTGATTAGTATCTGTACACTTGCCTAAAGCTGAGTGGGTGTGAGGGAGAAAGGGATGGCCCTCATCTATAAGAATTCAACCCTCCAGGGCAGCCCACTGTCAAACCGCATCTTGTAAGCTTCCTCCTCATTTTTCAGTTACTAAAATGGTAACTCACTGTCCCACTTCAGCACAGGTCATCCTTCTTCCCACTCTCAGCATCAGAAACTGTCTTTACTCCACAGCACAAAAACCAAGACTTGTGTTCTATGCTCCCTGCTTGCATAATATATTACTAAAAATCTAGGTTAAAAAAAAAAAGATTGATAATTGCCAATTATCATTTCCTTTGTTCTGATAAGTCAAGGGTGAAATGCAAAACATCATTTGCATCAGCAGAATGAAAAAAAAAAAAAAAAACACCCAAACCTGCATGGAAGGCAGATGGATCAGGGCAGGGTGGGGAATGGGGGTGAAATACCATAAGGGGAAGTGATGACTATGTTGGTTACAGGTTGAAATTAATTCATTAAAGGTATTTATCAAGTTATAATTTTAGTTAAATGCATAGCTAGTAACCCATATTCCTTACACTTACCCTTCTATACTTCCCATGGAGAGACTGACGCCAAACCTTTCTGGTCTGGACCGTTTCTTTTAACCATCAAATATAGCCCTAGAGAGTCTGCCACTGGAAGCAACAAAAATAGCCCTGCCATCCCACCACAAAATAGTGTTCCTGCTGCTTGTCTGGTCCTCTTCTGACTGAGCTGATGTGCTGGAGGAACATTCAAACTGGGACCTAAAAGGTGGAAAGAAGGATGGAAGATGTGTTTTCCCCTCTAAGGTCCCTCCACCAAAAAAATATATTTCTTCCCTACTCCTGTGAAATACAGCTGAGGAAACAGCAGGCTGGCCCAGAGGATTGCAAGTTGTCCTAAGTAAATCTGTTTTGACTTCCCAACTGTCATGGGTCCCTTACAATACCTTGCCTTAGAAACTCCCCAAAGCTCTATTAGAAGACAGGAAGGTACAGATTAAGATGGATAAATAAATAAAAGAAGGAAAGAAAGAAAAGGCGGAGAGATTGCAGCCCCACATTTCCTTATTGGTGATGTATTGCGGAATCACTTCTCAGCTCAGTGCCAGGATGGTGCTCGGGGCAAAGGGAAGCTCTGTCAAGACAAGACTCTTCCTCTGACTAGGCATTCTTTTGTCCTGCAGAGGAACCTCCTCTAGTTTTAACGACTTTGACAAGAGGTGGGGAAGAGGTGCTCGTAGTCATTTTTAACAAAGGTCTCATTGACTAAAGTTTATGATTTTTGTTTGAAATCACTTCCTACCAAAGAATAAGACTTTGAAGTTTATTCTTTGTTCGGTCATGCTTGTTCTGATTTCTTTAAGAAGAAATAAAAGACCAAAAAAGAAAAAAGAAAAAAAAAAAAAGAGAGAGAGAAAGAAAGAAACCTCTAAAACAAAACCCCTGCTGCCTTTAAGACTAATAGTCTGTACCTGAAAAGCTTAAAACTACTTTTGCTTAGAGGACCACAAGTCACACATCTAATGTTCCCTCAAGGTCGTTTATGTCACACCTTGGATTGCTAAAACAGAAAGTTAAGTAGCTGATAAATTTCTCCTCTGTATATGGTTTACTCCATTTCATGTGAGTGTGTGTGTGACATGTAAGTGTGTATGAATTGGAGCCATTCAGTATGGAAACACGAGCACATTTCTGGAACTGCAGCCGTTTCATTTTCTAGACTTTTTGTGATCCTTCTGTGACAGTTTCCATATACACACACACACACACACACACACACTCATGCATATACACATCGCTTTTTATACTGCAGTACTTTTCCAACATTCGTAAGTTAAACTTAATGAAGGCAGCCGTGTCACTGTAAATTACTGATTTCTGGGAAAGTTTATTCTTTCTTTTTTTTTTGAGGGGGGCATCGTTGTGGGCAGGGTGCATATGGCCAATGAGTGCTTGCCCTGGGTCTAGGCCTGGTTACTCTTGTGGGTGTGTTGCTTTCTTTTTTTTGTAAAGTCGTGCTGGCCTAACAATTGTTTGCGTTGTTCCACTCACCTGGCCCCCAGCTGTCCATCCGTCCTATAAAACCATGTTGAAAGCTCACAGTGTAGAATACAAACACCAGCCTAGGAATCAAGCTGTGTGGGAAGAAGTGCAAGCACACGTGTCCCACTGGAGGTGGAGGGGAGCTGGGCCTGCAGGAGACACTTCATGAGCCGTTTCGCTCCAGACCACAGACGTTACAAAAGCGCTGCAGAAGACTTCCTGTAGCTTGACACTCTGCTCCTTCAGCCAAGTGTACTCAATGTATTTTACTTCTTATTAACTTTCCTTTCATACTGAACTTTATATTGTAAACCACCTCCTTTTATTGTTATCCACTGAGGAGCGGTTTCTTGGCAAAGAGTGAGGGTGAAACGGTGCCAAAAACCTTTTTTGGCACAGGCTATCAATTAAAACTGATATACCAACCTAGTGGGGAGAGATTAGAGCATTTCCCAGCACTGAGTTCTTGATGATTTCAGAACGGGGCAAGAGAGTTCTCCATGCTGTTTCCTCAGAGGAGATGTCATGTCCAAAATGATTCTTTTGAACGTAGTATTAGCAACTTGTCATCTGAGAAGCCATGTTTAAATTAGTTTGTTTTCTTCACTTCACGCTTTTGTTTCTTTCTTTTCCTTGTAGCTATTTTTAAAATTTGAAATATGGATGAATACCATACTTTTTAAGTGGGTTGCAATAAGAATGCAAGATAAACGAGAGAAAAGGGACACAGTCAAGGACATTTCACGTTAGTAATAGGCTTGCTGTTGAAAAATGACCTCAGAATTCAAATACCAAAATAAACCCCCTGGGAAAGTGCCAGGAGCAGTGGATACAGGGTTAGTGTGAACTCTCTACAGAAGTTCAAATATTAGGCTAAATGCATGAAAAGTAGAAGTGTTAGTCACTCAGTTGTGTCCAACTCACTGTGATCCTAAGGACTGTAGCCCGCCAGGCTCCTCTGTCCATGGAATTCTTCAGGCAAGAATACTGGAGTGGGTAGACATTCCCTTCTCCAGGAGAACTTCCTGGCCCAGGGATCAAACCCAGGTCTCCCACATTACGGGCAGATTCTTTACTGTCTGAGCCACCAGGGTAGCCTGCTTAAATGCATAGCATAATAATATCCCCTTCAGCCAAGAGTATTAAGGCTCTGGTGTCTTTCCCGAACATCTGTTCAGGTTCTAATGCTGTGGAAACCAGGGTGGCACAGTGGCTTGGCCTGGGCTCCAAAGTCAGGATATCTGAGATTAAAGCCTAGGTTTATGTTTACGATTTTCTAGCTGTGTGATATTTAGTCAGCTATGTAAGGTCCCTGTGTCCCCATTTTCTCATCTGAAGTCAGAGGAGGCAACAGCAGTTACTTCATGGGAGTTTTGTTAGGATTAAATGAGAAATGTATAGAAAGCACACAGTGTGGACAGAGAGATCAGTGACTGTTTCAGACATTAGAATCTGTTATTTCTGTTCATAACAAAACATCCCTTCTATCAAACGTCACTGATGCTCTAGAAATACAAATTCACTCCTTCTCTCATGGTAATGAGGGTTTTCTGAGGGATCCTCATGCTGCAGACAGTGTGGACTGGAGCAGTGCCCTGGAACCAATTTCAGGAAGGAAGAAAGTCAATCTAGAACATGTAGTGGGCTGTGACTGCAGTTCAGCAAATACTCCTGGACACCAAAGAGAGCAAGTCTCCTCTGAAGAAAACCCATCCGATTCAGGCCTCTGGTGCCTCACGGATTCAGATCTACCAATGAGCTCACAGTCTATATCGCCCAGCTCACAAAAAGGCAAATCTCTGTGAGTGAAATCACAGCCCTAAACAAGAGCAGAAGGATCGGCTGAGTATGCAGGTACCAGTGCCATGGACCACCGCCCTGCTCGGGGGAGGCCCTGAAGGATGTCCTTTGAAGGTGACCCCACAGCAGTGAAGGGAAAGACCTCCCAGTGGGCAGCACTGTGGCCAGTGCTCCTGGTCATCCACTTCTCATGAACACAAAAAAGCAGCCTCAGGTAAGAAGAACATTGACTTGTGGGCAATGGGAAATGTCTTGGCTGGCTGCAGGGGGCCCTGGAGGACCGGGGACAGCAGTGCTGGGGAAGAGGCACGAATGGGGACGCACACAAAGAGTGAGGACCTTTGTAGCTCATATTCACGATGAGCAAAGAACAATGTCCGCTGCAGGAAGACGGAACCAGGGTACAGGAACGATCCAGCCGGTGGATGCCAGCCAGCCTCGATGCCCTGAGACAACCAGTGCTCCAGCCACAGGCTCGAGTACCGTCGCTCTGATGGCAGAGCTGGAGGCCAGGCACAGGCTCAACATCCAGGGGCACCTCCACCACGGTTGCCGCTGGTGGATGTCTGACCTGCTGCGGACAGAGACCAAGGCTATTGTCCACCCTCCCCGCCTGAGTCAAATTCCTCCTGTGTATCAGCCAGCCATCCGGTGGCATCCGGGAAAGAGGGCGTGTATTTTGGACACGTCCTGAACCAGCTCGGAGCTGGTGCTGTCCTCGTGGGTTTGGGAATCAAAGGCAGAGGTAGGGGTGTATCCGTTCCTACTCACACCTGGTGACTCATGTGGATGGTGCCTGTCTCCCTCCCCTGCAACTGCAGGCTCTGTGATCTAGACATCCTGGTTTTCAGAGCAGCTATTCTCAGCAGGAAACCCAGTAAACATTCCACTGAAGTTAAGCTAAAGCTGTCACATATAATTTGGGAATCTTCGCAGCAGTAAACTGCAGGCACAGAGACTCATTCCCAGGAGGAGACTGAACCATTGCTATGAGACACAGTCAGGGAAGAATATATTTACCACTGGACCTCTCACGGTATTCTCATGTCTAGTTTCAACTATAAATGGCGAAGCGTCTACAAACAAGGGGCTTCCCTGGTGGCACAGTGGTAAAGAATCTGCCTGTCAATGCAGGAGATGTGGGTTCAATCCATGGGTCAGGAAGATCCCCTGGAGAAGAGGAAATAGCAACCTACTCCAGTATTCGTGCCTGAAAAATCCCAAGGACAGTGGAGCCTGGTGAGCTATAGTCCATGGGGTCACAAAGAATCATGACTGAGCACACACAGACAGACCTACAAACAAACTCCAGGCTCAAAGTCTCAAGGATGAGATTCTGGGTCACTCCACAATGCAAGCTTCCCCCCAGCCCAGCAGAAATGCAAGAAAAGGGGAGAGACGACTAGAGCGGTAATGGAGGAAGGAGACGATGGGTATCGGTTACTGCCATGGGACCTGCGGCAGCAGCAGGGGCTAGTTAATCTCACTAACACTCCTTTTTCCAGGGTTGCTAAAGCTCTAATGGGGCATGGGGATCTGGGGGATGAGATGAATTTAAGCCTGATTCATTCCCTCACGTGTGCCAAGTACTCCATAATCAAGGTAACACACATATTATATGACCCAACTTTTCCAGATATCTCCAGTTTTGAAAGATCACACACCATTTCAGTGATTTTTTTTTCAATTGGATTTTCTTTTTGCTCAAGCACAGGAATTTCTCTTTTACTGAGTGGCCCTCCCCAAAAGTTCTTGATAATCTCTCTGAGAAATGCTTGTGCAGCCCACAAATCTGTTGTCCAGCTCCCTGGAGTCAGGCGGCTGGTGGGCACTTTTTTGGTTGCCTTTTAGAATTTCAAGCTTGGCCCCAATCATGGTAATTCCACTCCTGCTATAAAACTGTATCTAAGACTCCTCATGCTGCAAGTCACAGGACATTCATCTCAAACACAGTTCAGTTCAGTTCAGTCACTCAGTCATGTCTGACTCATTGTGACCCCATGAATCGCAGGACACCAGCCTCCCTGTCCGTCACCAACTCCCGGAGTTCACCCAGATCCACGCCCATCGAGTCAGTGATGCCATCCAGCCATCTCATCCTCGGTCGTCCCTTTCTCCTCCTGCCCCCAATCCCTCCCAGCATCAGGGTCTTTTCCAATGAGTCAACTCTTCGCATAAGGTGCCCAAAGTACTGGAGCTTCAGTTTTAGCATCATTCCTTCCAAAGAAATCCCAGGGTTGATCTCCTTCAGAATGGACTGGTTGGATCTCCTTGCAGTCCAAGGGACTCTCAAGAGTCTTCTCCAACACCACAGTTCAAAAGCATCAATTCTTCTGCGCTCAGCCTTCTTCACAGTCCAACTCTCACATCCATACATGACCACAGGAAAAACCATAGCCTTGACTAGACGGACCTTAGTCGGCAAAGTAAGTCTCTGCTTTTGAATATACTATCTAGGTTGGTCATAACTTTTCTTCCAAGGAGTAAGCGTCTTTTAATTTCATGGCTGCAGTCACCATCTGCAGTGATTTTGGAGCCCAAAAAAATAAAGTCTGACACTGTTTCTACTGTTTTCCCATCTATTTCCCATGAAGTGACGGGGCCAGATGCCATGATCTTCGTTTTCTGAATGTTGAGCTTTAAGCCAACTTTTTCACTCTCCTCTTTCACTTTCAACAAGAGGCTTTTTAGCTCCTCTTCACTTTCTGCCATAAGGGTGGTGTCATCTGCATATCTGAGGTTATTGATATTTCTCCCGGCAATCTTGATTCCAGCTTGTGTTTCTTCCAGTCCAGCGTTGAACACAGCAAAGGGGATATGTTGGCTTCCGTAACAGGAAGTCCATCTCGAGGAGGGTTTCAGGACTGATGAACCAGAATGAAGCTCATATTTCTTCTATCTTCCTTTGTCCTCAGGGCGTCAGATTCCTCCTAAGTCCGACTCTCCTCCCTGCCCACTCCCCTTGACACCGCGGCCATGCAAGTCAGCCAGAAACAATAATACCATGTGTCTCCTCATTCTTTTTAAAAAGGAAAAAGAGTGTGTGACCCAGCATCGCAAAGAACAGTGCAAAGATTTGACCTGATGGCTTGGCTTAAGTCACATGCCTGCTACAGAATGAATGCACGTGTCCCCACAGAACTCATAAGTGGAAACCTATCCCCACTGTAATGGTATTTGGAGGTCATGAGAGTGGGCCCCTCATGAATGGGATTAGTGCCCTTCAGAAGACACCCTGAGAGCTCCCCTCAACTTCTGCCACGTGAAGACACAGCGAGAAGACTCTCAGTGAACCAGAAAGTGCCCTCTCACCAGATATCAAACATGCTGCTGTCCTGATCTTGGACTTTCTGCCCTCTGGGACTGTGATAAATTAACTTCTGTTGTTTTTTAAGCCACCCAGTCTATGGTATTCTATTATAGAAGCCCAAACCGACTAAGATAATACCCAATTTGAACCAATAGATATGGTGATGTGATAATATATCCTGATAGGCTGAGCCAATGAGCCTCCCACCCCTAAAGCTGGGATGGGCTCAGTTTCATCCAGAATGCATTAACTATGTTGAGAAGTAAACAAAGATGAGTCTGGGAACTGTTAGAAAGTAAAAATGGATGTTACAGCAGAAAAAACAATGTTCACTAAAAGCACCTTTTTTTTTTTCAATCATGGACAACCCCCTACACCCCAACCCACTTGCCCAGCCCTTAATTCCCCACTGAGCTGAAGGCATAAGAAGTATCAGAACATGGAAAATATATAAACAAAGTAAAATCAAAAGAAAAAAAATCTTAACATGATCCTAGGTAAGACAGTTGCTGGATTCCATAGGCCAGTCTCTACCACACAGAAGACCCTCTGTGCAGGTCTTCTGAAACTCCGCTGTGCATGCTCATCCTTGGACGTCTGAAAATGCTGGACCAAGGCCCAGGATCCTGAGATTCTAACAAGCTTCCAGGTGATATAAAGATGCTGCTCTGAGGCCCCCACTTTGACAGCTGCTCTTCTGAACCAGAGCCCTGTCAAAAAGTCCGCCTCAAAAGGAGGCACCCTCCACCTTGCCTCTTCTCCGGGAAAGAAACAGAAGTTCCTAAAATGACCTGCCCACAAAATTTTAAGTTCACCTCCAAGAAAGACAAACTTGATATTATCAGAGAAAGTTTAACTTCGAGTTGCTTCTAGTCTCTCCCTCTGAGCATAACCACTGCTTTACCAGGACTTATTCAAAAATGTCTTTATAGCATCTTTTCTCAACACCAAGGTGTATATTTCCTCAATGATGAATTTAAACTTCTACAAATAAAAGAATACCAACAAAAAATGCAAAAAAAAAGGAACTATGTGAGGTGATGGACGTATTAATCATTTTGATCTTTGTAATCTTTCCACCATGTGCATCAGACTGTCACCCTGTACTCTTTAAATATATACAGTGCTATTTGTCCATTATTTCTCAATTAAAAAAAAAAAAGATGCTATGAACTTTAAAAACTGCACAAATAAAAGCTTTAAAACATAATTTTCCAGACTTGCAACTTTCAAAATTCTGTACAGGATCTAATGAGCGTAAGGATGCATAACCATGCCTGTGTGCCTACACGTGTGTCTTTGCGTGTGACACCGACAGACATGCGTGCTTACGATCACATGCACATTTCACGGCCTGTTTGCTTCTCCCACTCTTTTCTTTTGTGGCTCTGGGTGGCCTGAGAATCTAAAGAGAATTTACAGCAGCATTTCTATTGGAGTATACATTTCAATTCAAATGTATTGAAGAGCAGCTCTCCTGAGCCAGGGGCTTGCAGGATGGCCACTGAGGCCCAGAGAGCGGGAGCGTGACCAGACTCCCCCAGAGAAGTGAGTCTGTGACAGATGTCAGAACGAAGCAATATTAGTTCTTGGTTATTCTACTCATGAGTTCCCCGGTGGCTCAGTGGTAAAGAACTGGCCTGCCCACGTAGGAGACAAAGGTTTGACCCCTGGGTGGGGAATATCCCCCAGAGAAGGAAATGGCAACCCACTCCAGTATTCCTGCCTGGGAAATCCCATGGACAGAGGAGCCTGGCGGGCTGCAGTCCACGAGGTCGCACACATCTGGACATCACTCAGAAACTGAGCATAGCGTGATTCTGCTTGTATTGCTTATTTAATGCAACTTTTTTGATATCTGACTTTCTTGAATTCATGATGATCATATTTAGTTGGCAACAGAGAAAAATACTTCTTAAAGAAGCACATGTTGGGGAGGGAATGGAACGGGCTTCAAATGGGGGAACTTTCCACTGAATCTGGAGCCTGCAGAAATGCCTTTCCAGGTGTGGATGGCACTTATGCATGAGTCTCTCCCAGCGGTTCTGCCTTTGTCTGTAATTAAAGGGCCAGAAGCTAGTTTTATATATAACTCAAGGCAATTGTAAAATATAAGTATATTTCCCCTCTGTTTAAATATATGAAATAATTTGTCCCATAATCACATTGGTCTCTGTGAGCTCTTGAGTTTTATGAAGGTGTAACTCATGAGTCACACTGTTACTTTGGTTATTAAAGCTTGAGTCTTGTAGTACTTTTTAAAAAATATGAATCTTAACTTTGTGTAACTTTAAAGAATGGAAAGGCCTGAAGACGCATCACTATAAGAATGGTAAGATCCTGGCAGCTCCCTGTCGATCGGAGTGTGATCTGTGCAGCATCAATCATGTGTTAGGTGTAGCATCAAGAGGCCAACAGACAGGGTGGCCCAGAGCAGAGCACGCACTCTAAAGCTGGACTGTCTGGGCATGAATCCCAATGTGGTCACCTGTTAGCTGGTTATGATGCCTTGGGAAAGATGCCTAGAGTGTCTAACCTGTTTCCTCTGCTGGAAAAGAGGGAAAATTACAGCATCTTCTTAGGGATGCTGGTAGAATAAATGAGTTCATAATTGTACACCCCTTGTGTGTGTGTGTGTGTGTGTGTGTGTGTGTGTGTGCTCAGTCACAACCTACTCTTTGTGACCCCACAAACTGTAGCCCTCCAGGCTCCCCAGTCCATGGCATTTTCCAGGCAAGAATACTGGAGTGGGTTGTGATTTCTTTGTCCATGGGATCTTTCCAACTCAGGGACTGAACCTGTATCTCTTGTGTCTCCTGCATTGGTAGGCGGATTCTTTACCACTAGTGCCACCTGGGAAGTCCCTGTTAACCCCTTACCTCAGATAACCCTAGTTATCATCTTCACTAAATACACTGACTTTTCTTGACCTGAAAGATCATAGATTTTTTGTGTTGTTTATACCTTATAAACTTGGAATTACAATTCTAAAACATAACCCCTTATTGAAGTAAGCACTCGATAAGTGTCAGAGATTGTTGTCACCTCAGTTAAGTGGCTCTGAGCTAAGGGAGAATTTACTCCCCAAGGAACATCTGGTGATACAAGGCGACATACTTGACCATTAGGCCTGGAGATGTGGCGACTACTGGCCTCTAGTGCATGGATGCCAGAGATGCTTCAGAATATCCCACAATGCACAGCAGCCCCATCAAGTCGCCAACAAGGAATTACTCAGCACAACAGTGTCTGGTTGAGAAGCCATGCCACAGCATAAACTGTGTCTTGTACATCAAGCATATCTCCCAGAAAGAAGTCAAAATAAATGGGTAAAAACCAGAACCACCTAACTCTTAACCCTGTTCACCCTGCTCTCTGTTTGGTAGGAGGCATAGCTTGCCTCTCTTTGTACAGCCTAGAGAGCAGCTTATACATCACAGGCGAAGAGCTCAGAATTTTCACGAACTAACCTCACCCATGTAACTAACACCTGGATCAAAAGTTAGTGTATTAATAAGACCCCATATTAGTATATTCACTAAATATACTGACTTTTCTTGACCTGAAAGATCATAGAAGGTTTTGTGTGTTGTTTATACTTTATAAACATGGAATTGCAATTCCAAAACATAAAAATGGAATTATGCAGTAAGTATTTTTCTGACGGGATTTGTTTTGCTCAAACATCATAGCTTTGAGATTCACCCGCATTCTCGCTAATAGTCATCCTTTGCTCAGTCTCACTGCTGTGTGATATTTCACTGGACAAGTGTACCTGACATAGTAAGGTTACGCATTTCACTCCTCAAAAGGATTTTGATAGCTTTCAACTTGGGACTGTTACAAACGGTGTGGCTATGTACATCCTAGCACACATACTTCTGTGCATAAATGCATGCATTTCTGTTGGATATATACAGCATTGGAGGAGGAAAGGGCCACCCACTCCAGTTTTCACACCTGGGAAGTCCCATGGACAGAGGAGCCTGGCGGGCTACAGTCCACAGGGTCGCAATGAGTCAGACATGACTGAGCCCGCCCGCATATGCAGCATAATCTTTGAAACTAGCGGGACACCCGGCCATGATTTCCCATTACAGTGCAAACCGAACCCAAGGTCCTTCCAGCGGACACGTTTCCCAGGTTGCCTGATTTTTCATCAACTTCGCCTTTGCATTTGATATTTGCCTTCACTCTCTAAAGGGATCCAGTTTGGACAGTGAAGATGTTTTTTTTTTATCCTAATAATATCTTACCTAAACTTCTGCACTTATGTTCCTGACTCTACCTGAAAACCTCCCAGCATCTGCTCTGCCTCAGACACACTGTTCGCCTCTCATTTCACAAGCATGTCACCCATTCTTTATGACTCAACACCCATCGTGTATATCCATTTCCCAATTCTGGGAACAGCTGAAATCTTTTTGTCTCCACCTCTGAGGCCAGCTCACCACTGGACTCGAGAACTCATTATGACATTCTATGAAGCAGCAGTGATAAACTCCAATTAATCCCATTTATTCTGTAGGACCCAATAACGAAGGTCAAGGATGGTCAAAGTTATAAAAGCATATCTGACCCCCATTTCTCCTTTACTTAAAAGTAAGACTGTTGTTGTCGTTCAGGTGCCAAGTCATGTCCGACTCTTTGCGACCCCAAGGACTGTAGCATGCCAGGCCTCCCTGTCCTTCACTGTCTCCTGAAGTTTGCTCAGACTCATGTCCGTTGAGTTGGTGATGCCATCCAACCATCTCATCCTCTTGGACTGTAGCATGCCAGGCCTCCCTGTCCTTCACTGTCTCCTGAAGCTTGCTCAAACTCATGTCCTTTGAATTGGTGATGCCATCTAAGCATCTCACCCTCTGCCGCCCCCTTCTGTTCCTGCCCTCAGTCTTTCCCAGCATCAGGGTCTTTTCCAGTGAGTCATCTCTTCGAATCAGGTGGCCAAGATGTTGGGGAAGATTGCTCGCTCGTTGCCGAAAGGCAGGCAGGGACTTGAATTTTCATGTCATCATAATTATCATAATGAGGGGAATTTGAATCTAGCAGAGGGCGCAAATGCAGAATCCACAGCATAGGAGACGCTCGCCTTCAGAAAGAGCCTTGAATTTATCTCCATTTTAATGTCTCTCCACATTTTAAAATATTAGTTGAAAACGGGGATTTGAGAGGATGGAGCAGCCAAAGTAAACACTCAACACACTGTTCTACTAGAATTTTATTATCCTCAAGTTCGCAGGCGCCTCAGCTGCGCTGCTGCTGCCCAGTGCCTGGTGAATCAGTGGTTGTGTCTGAAAAGGAGACAAATAGGATGGAAAAAATATCCATTTCTCTGTGTGTGTGTGTTTTAAAAGGCAGCACAGTTGCATCATGCGCTTATGATAACAAAGTGGTTTAAAAAAAAAAAAGGCCTGGTTGAAATATTGAATTAACTTCATTTTTTTTATACCACCATGACACATTTTTTTTTCTTTTTTGTACACCAGACATTTATATTTTCATATTGTCATGGAGACTGAATGTGATTCAAACGATTCTGTGCACAGTTATGGAATAATTTGTCTTATGTGAAGTCATTTTTTTTTTCAGTGATACACTCTGTGGATAGAACAGATTAAAGAAGCAGCGAGAAAGGGTATATTTATGCAATGTGACAAGTACATACACAAAGCAGAATGATGTCATAATGTAAGTAATTTAGAGGTCCTGGCACGTAGACGGGTGGTAAGCCAGGACTGCAGTTGGCTCTATGGAGGGCAGCTGCCTGCGCCTGGGGAACTGTCTTATTTGTTTGTTTGGGTTCTTTTTTTTTTTAAAGAAATATTGGGGCTGAGATAGGGTTTGTTCTAATCGGGGCTTCCCAGGTGGCTCCACGGTAAAGAATATGCTTGCCAGTGCAGGAGAGGCTAGAGATGCGAGTTCGAGGCTGAGTCGAGAAGATCCCCTGGAGAAGAAAATGACAAGCCACTCCAGTATCCTGCCTGGGAGACCCCACAGACAGAGGAGCCTGGTGGGCTACGGTCCACGTGGTCGCAAAAGAGTCAGACACGGACACGACTTAGCAACGAAGCACGCGTGGCTAGTGATTGCTAATCTTCTGGCTATGGAAGAAATGAAGACATGCAAGCAAGTTCTTTATTTCCCCATGAGGAAGTTTGGATTTTCTTATACAATGTGAATTTTCTTCTCTAAAGATGAAAAAGATGAAGATGGTGAGGCTAGTGGTGCCTCTCTCCATGGCCCCATGAAAGGCCGGTCTGCACTGTCAGAAGCCCCTCCCATGTTTTGACCTCCCAGTTTACACTGGGGACAAGCAAGACGTTCCAGCTGTTGGTGGAAGCAGCAGACCGCACAACCCTAGTGTAGCCCGTCTAGGGGACACACTCCAATAGGAACTGCGATGAAAGCAGCAGAAAGCCTTGGTTTGCCTGAAACTGTTTCCTTTAGAGAGTAGTTTGTGTGGGTGTGTGTGTTTTGTTTTTAACTTTGGCATAGTTTGAGATTCATAGAAGAGCTGAAAATATAACACAGAGGTATCCTGCCCAGTTTTCTGTATGGTCATCATCTTATGTTACTGTGAAATTTGTCAAAATGAAGAAACGGATGCTGGTACGTTACTATTAATTAAACTCAGACTTGACTTGGATTTCACCAGTTTTTCCATTTGTGGGCTCTTTCTGTCCCAGGATCTGATCCAAGATACCTCATTACACACATTAACCCTTTGAATTCTTTAAATGGGGGCAGGGCATGGGGTAGAGAACATGACTACTGGAACTGGGAAACTTCTCTGAGGAGCTGGGTGACCTTAAGATATTCAACCTGCGGAGCTTGCAGACTCCCTACAAGTTCATTCTCTGCAAAATGAGGACCAAGCATGCAGTATTTCCGGCAGGGAAGGACACTGACGGGACACGGCCTGTCCTGGCCCAGCTGCTTTCCCTGGCCTGAAAGAGTCTGACCCACAAAGGCCACCCCGAAGGAAAGACACTGCATACACCTTCCTGACTGCCCCACCTGCATCTGTCAGACTTGAATGGACTCTGACTTTCAGCAAAGAATGAAAGAGAAAACCATCAATCTATCAAGCTTTAGAAAAAAGGATGCTGATGCATAGGAAAGCAAGGGCAGCTAATTATTCACAGGACTTCCCGGTGGCTCAGTGGTAAAGAACCTGCCTGCCAATGTAGGAGACGTGGGTTCGATCCCTGGGTTTGGGAAGACCTGCTGGAGGACGAGATGGCAACCCACTGCAGTATTCTTGCTTGGAGAATCCCATGGACAGAGGAGCCTGGTGTTTAGAGTCCATAGGGTCACAAAAAGTTGGACCCGACTTAGCCACTAAACAACACTCATTCACAAATCTTCAACCCTGAAGGCATCTGCCTTTGAGTTGAGATTCTCAAATGACCCAGAGACAGAGAGAAAGGGAGGGGACTGTGCCTGGAGGAATGCCTGGCACCTCAAACCTTCCAGCTACTTGTGTCTCTCCAGGCACCCTTCCCCTCCACCCACCTCCCTGCCCCCTGCCTTTCCCCAGCTACCCGCAGGCCCTGTTGCTGCCTTTTGCAGGGTCCCTTCCCTCTCAGCAAGACACCAATCCAGCAAGCTTGCAAAGGCCAAACAGAACTGAGACTCACAAATATGTAACTGTTTTCCTTAGCTCGTGGCATAAATCACAAAAAAAAAAAAAAAAGGAAAAAAAAATTCTGTTAGCACAGGGCTCAGGAGTGTTTATTTTTTTGCCAGCTGCAACATGCTACCCTCACAGGGGATCACCTAAAACCAGTTATGGTTTGGGTTGGAGGGGGACGTCAAACTTAAGCTGCGGGCTTGGCCTCTCTCAATGAATTACGACCTTGTCAAGAACCTATTTTTTTAAAATCAATGCAGGTTTTCTATCAAATCAAATACCTGCACACTAAATTATATTTTTGGTGCCAGGCTGGCTCTCCAATTTTTTTTTTTCCCATTTGCTAGTTTTTTCCAGCCTCCTCTCCCAACCCTCCCCCCTTCCCCTACCATGATACAGACAGTTTTTGTCCATAAGAAGAAACTGAAAAGTAAGTCCTACACTGGGGAAGGGAGTGCAGTTTTATCTGTAACCTACCTCAGTGGCAAAACTGCTCCTGTAAACTAAGAGGCAAAGCTGGGGAGAGGGGGGCTGTCCCTTGGAGTCACCCATCCAGTAGCTTTTGGAAGAAAAATAGTTTTTTCTTTTCCCTTTAAAATTTTTTTCCGGTGGTGGACATAGGACGGGAGTTGGGGAGGCTCCTAATACAGGTGTCGGGATGAAGAGTTAAATATTTAGAGTATCTTTCAATACGTTGTTGAGACATCCCTTCCCATCCGATGTGACTTGATAGATACAAGATGATTTTAGAGCATCAGAGAATTTTTCTTCCTTCCGTTCTCCTTCCCTCCCTTCCTTCTTCTTTCTCCTTCTTCTCTTTCTTCTTTCTGATCTTCAACTAAATTCTGATCTTCCGAAAGAGTTAGATCTCTCATTTTAAAAGTGGGTGTGTCTGCCAACTTGTAGCTTAGTGGAGACAATATTCGGGCAGGAACTCCTCCTCGTGGAGCCAGCAGAGGCCTGAAGTTCTTCCTGAGGAATTGTGGCAGGGGTCATTTTTCAGTACTTGGGATCTTTATGTATCAATATCCACTTAGGGCAAAGCCTTGGAGGCAGAACGCTTCATGCGTGCACCACAAGCGGCCCCCGCCCCCCTTCACGCCCGGAAGTCTTTATTTGGTGGTTTTTCAATTAAATGCCACATATACTTCAGGGCGTATGTAAAGAATCCTCAAATGAATTGCAAATTGTTTTCGGTAGCAACTGGGATGGAGAAAACGCAGACAAGGAAATCCCAACCAGCTGCGTTTGAGTCTTCGGAACTCAAATCAAATACTTTCTGATTGGACTCTGGACATTTTTGATGGGCTGTTAGGCCGCCAACACTGTCTTCACCGCACACGTGAATGGCTGGTTTGGCAGAAATCTCTCATCCACCCCTCCCCACCCCACCCCCTGCAGGCCTTTTTCAGCTGTAAGCTGCTGCTCTTCAGCATATCCTTTGCTGATGGAGGCATGCTTAAAGGTTTCCAGGTCAGGCAGTCTTGGTTATGAGTTGTTTTCCTCACTTGAGAATTTCATGGTAGAAAGACACACCAAGAATCATCTTGGATGGGGAAAAGAGAGGAAGATAACCATCCACAAACAAGTCAAACAGCGTAGAAGCCATGGCCTACTAGGGCCTATTGGGAGCGGCAGACATTCATAATGCAAGTGGATGCATATCTCAGTAAACTCTGATCCTGCTAAAGCTCCTAGGCTAGTGGTACCGGATGTGAATATCAATAGAAAGAACACAGTTCCTAATCAGAGAAAGCTCACAGTCTGCAAGGAGAGGGAGGAACAAACCACCAGTGAGAATACACAAATGCTCAGAGAGGACAGGTTGCTTGAGAGATTTAGCATCCATTTACTTTGTCCCAATGGAACTGAAAGTGAAATTTGCTCAGACGCGTCCAACTCTTTGCAACCTCATGTTCTATAGAGTCCATGGAATTCTCCAGGCCAGAATACTGGAGTGGGTAGCCTTTCTCTTCTCCAGGGGATCTTCCTGACCCAGGGATCGAACCCAGGTCTGACACATTGCGGGTGGATTCTTTACCAGCTGAGCCACCAGGGAAGCCCAAGAACAGTGGAGTGGGTTGCCTGTCCCTTCTCCAGCAGATCTCCCCGACCCAGGAATTGAATCGGGGGTCTCCTGTATTGCAGGCGGATTCTCTACCAACTGAGCTGTCAGGGAAGCCCCAGATGAAACTGATCTTGATCTCATTTTCAGGGACGGGCCTGACTGATCTAAGCTAATGAGTGGATTCCAACTTCCTGGTTTCAGTGACTGGATCAGAGATGGGGTTAACGTCTGCTTCTCAGGAATGAGAACAGAGTGTGTGTATATGGACTAGAGCACAGGTCCGAGAGGAAGCAGTCTGGGGTTTGCGTCACATAAAGTCAGGGGCCAATTATCCAAGAAACTAAAAAGAGTAAACAATGTCTGTGAAGCTCTTAGCTCAGATCTAGGCAGTCAGTAAAGAGATGAATGAATGTTAGCCTGGAATACAGATATAATTTTCTCACCGTCAGCAGGACTGGGAAACCTCCAAGGGGGAGGTTACATGGGGAAGACAAAGTGAAAAAATTAAAAGTAACTCTTAGGGATTTGGGGGGTTGTTGTTTTCAGCGTTGTTTCTGTTTTTATTAGGTTAATTGAATCATGTTCTACCCAGGCATCTTATGGTAGATAAAACACAAGTGAACATTCCCCCCCATAAATCCAGCAAAGTCTTTAGCTAATAAAGTAGGCATCGTAACCAGAAGTCTCATTTCATCAGTGGTGACACTGGGCCCTGAATTCCTCACCTTATGGTTCTTGCCTGGAGTCATCCTCACACCGGGGTTCTAAGCATGAAGCTTCCAAGAAGCACTGCTTGGACTAAGTCATTTTCATCATCTTGTCCGCTCTTGGGATTTCTAAGTCTGGTGCTCCTAGGAAGGAACAATATCTCTTCAGAAACTAACTAGGGGAGAAGACTGGCTTGATCTGGTTTGATGAAATCAAACCAGTCGGTCCTAAAGGAAATCAACCCTGAATATTCACTGGAAGGACCGATGCTGAAGCTGAAGCTCCAATACTCTGGCCACCTGATGCGAAGGGCTGACCCAATGGAAAAGACCCTGATCCTGGGAAAGGATGAGGGCAGGAGGAGGAGGGGACGACAGAGGGTAAAATGGCTTGATGGCATCGTTGACTCCATGGACATGATTTTGAGTAAACTCTGGGAGACAGTGAAGGCCAGGGAAGCCTGGTGTATTGCAGTCCACGTGGTCGCAAAGAGTCAGACACGACTGAGCAACTGAACAACAGTGGGAGAAGACAGTATCCTGTTAAATCCTTATCCCCTGGGGTTTCAAATCCTTGTAAATCACGGGGACACAAGCAGAGGCTGCTGCTCACCAAAACTGAAAGAATAACTCAATTCTGCTCACAATCATCCGCATTTCATTTCCACTTGGGAGTCAGTGCTTTTGAACTACTGTGAACATAGGCATCACCCAGTCATATGTTATTTCCATTCTGAGACTTTTATTGAAAAGGAAAAAAAAGAAAAATGTATTGCTGACTCTGGCTGCTTGGCACCAAAGAGCAAGGCGGTGAAGATAAACTTAATTGTATTATAATCGTTATTAAATAAAGATTCAGGAAAACAGCACGGGCATCTTTGTGACAGACATTATAAGAAATGTATGTAAATAACCATGTAGATTTTATATAGCCCTTAGGGTCCAACAAGTATTCCAAGTCCCCAGAGCCCCTTGGAAACATGGTCTGCTTGTGTGTGTTCCCTTTGTTGAGGCTTCACCAGCCCTGCTGCTGTTCAGTTGCTAAGTCAGGCCCAACTCTCTGTGATCCCATAGCTCACCAGGCTCCTCTGTCCTCCACTGTCCCTGGAGTTTGCTCTAATTCATGTCTATTGAGTTGGAGATGCTCTCTAACCACCTCATCTTCAGTCTTGGGATTCCCATTAAACTGAGCCTGAATTGAAAAAAAGTGTTTTCAAGGTGAGAAGCTGGTTTTAATCATCAAAACTTTTGTCTACAACAGGATGCTCTTTCCTTCCAAGAACTTAGCTTTTAAATTTCAAGGTTACAGTTTCATCTTTATTGCAGTGTCTAATCAGCGCATGTTTTCCTCCCGTCTCTGGTAGCTAAAGCGTTTTATTTCCTGTTCATGAAGCAATATGCCAGCATGAACAGCACAAGGTCTGAAGTCAGGGGTTCGAGTCCACCTCTGCTCTTCTCTGTTTTCAGCGTGAAGCAACTTGCTTTACTTCTCTGGCCCTCAGTGTCTCTCTGTAAAATGTGAATTAGATATGCATTATCCCAGCCTCAAAAATGTGTGATAAATACCAGATGAACAAATGCGCAGGAAGATGAACCGCAGCTCAGAGTAAGTGCCTGGCACTTGGTTTAAAGGTAGAGCCATAAGAAATCACGACCAAAGAGCAGGCTAGAGGGGGAACCAGTGAAACAGTATAATGCGGTAAGTGCTTGGGTGGAGGAGAGGAGAGAGTTCAGGAAAGTACAAAAATAGGACATCAGGTGCTTCCCTAGTAGCTCAGGGATAAAGAATCTGCCCGTCAATGAAGGACATGCAGGAGATGTGAGTTCGAGCCCTGGGTCGGGAAGATCCCCTGGAGAAGGAAACGGCAGCCCACTCCAGTATTTCTGCCTGAGAAATTCCATGGACATAGGAGCCTGGTGGGCTACAGTCCATGGGGTGGCAGAGTGGGACACAACGGAGAAACTCAGCTCACACACACACACACACACACAGAGCACTCAAAAGCCCAATGGGACATAGGGGAAACAGAGAAGGCCACACGGAGCTGGAGTCGGAAGCTTCCCCCGCCACCTCGTCACCTCTTTAGAAACGAGATGCCGGTAGTCAGTGATGGGTGACTTCACTGCCTGATTTTTCTACCATAAAACCCAACTTGCTTCCTTAATCACTACCAGACAGACTGCCTACCCTGGCTAAATCTCCCCGGCCTCACCCACCTACCAGTTAGGCACTCAGCACCCAGTTCTGGGCAATGCAGAAGATGTCTTAAGTGCAAGGAAGTTGCCAAGGTACAATTTGAAGTCCGAATCAAAAAAGGTCGTATTTTTTCTCTCTTTTGTAAAAGCACACTTGTGTCCTTGAGTCTCTTGTCGTTGTATTAGAGTGTGGATTCTTAGCATCCAGAAGCTTAAAGACTTAAAGACATCTGTGACTTTAGGTTACTTTCCATATTCAGACTCTGACGTTGCTGTTACATACACTCCGCTTGGACTGGCCTCCAAAATGAGAGGTGACTCTGGAGATAACATATTCCTATGAAAATGGGGCAGCAGGCAACATGCTCATCTGTACAGACGCAGTTGTTGAGACATTCCTTATTTAAAATTATTATAAATTATCTGGTTGCCTATTATATAGTGGGATTTATTTGCAATAAGCTCCAATACTTTGGCCACCTGATGCAAGGAGCCAAGTCATTGGAAAAGACCCTGACACTGGCAAAGATTGAGGACAGGAGGAGAAGGGGGCAGCAGAAGATGAGATGGTTGGATGGCATCACTGACTCAGTGGAATGAGTTTGAGCCAACTCCTGGAGATGGTGAAGGAAAGGGAAGCCTGGCGTGCTGCAGTCCACAGGGTCGCAAAAAGTCGGCACAACTGAGCAACTGAACAACAACAAAATTTGTAAGAATACAGAATCATCGGATCATTGCTATTCTTCCACCCCATCTGCTCCATGAGTTGCTTTTATAAGATACACAAAGGGAAAAAGAAGAAAAAAAAAAAAAAATCCTCTCCCCCCACGTTGTGAGGGTCATTGCTTTACTTTACCTGTTACTAATATCAACTTAACAGAAATTTTTGCCTGCTTTAAAAAAAAAAAAAAAAAAGTGGCTTGCATGGATCTATTCAATGTATTATTTATAGTGATGTGGCCAGATCACTATTAAATAAAAATGCAAAAACTTCCTATAAAAATGCCTTATTTTAAATAAAAATGAATCATTTCTCCCCAATTTAGACCAGCTCTTACCTGCCTGTGTAACTACCAAACTTTGAAAGCATCTTTGACCCTAATCAGTACACTAGCCTCCGACAGGCATCTTAGTGGGGTGTCTCACATCCACCCTTGCAATTGCAGAGAGACGTTTTTTTTTGCTCTGTGGCTAATTAACTGATACGACACTAATCCTCTGCACATCTGGTCCTACATGTTTGCTCACGTGGGCTCCCTAGTGAGGAAGTATGGCCCAACAGCAATGTGGACTGTGCTTGATTTCGCTTTAAAATCTTCACTCTCTGGGATGAAAACCTTGAGATAAAACATCTGGATTTCAATGGCGTCCCTGGGGACTGAGAGTTATAGTTCTATAGAATACATATTGCACATAATATAGGCTTGTTATTTCTACATTAGCACTGCTCCAGCCAGCGCCCGCCGTTAGCCTGTCAGTCTCCTCACACATCATTAATAAACAGGTAATTTCATAACTGATTTCCACCTAGTGTCATGTTGAAAACCACCTGGGTTTTCGTTTTCACTCGCATGAAAGGGACAGGCTGGAGGGACAGGCACTTATTATGAAACTGGGACTAATTTCATTGAATAATGGATTGAATCGGTGAAAACAAATGCATTCGCAGGAGGATGAAAGAAATTTCCAGGGCAAAGGACAGGCCTGGATCCACTCCTCCGAACGAGTCTGTTCCCTGCCCTCCTCGAACCAAATGTACATGTTAGGAATTATTCCAAAATTCCATGACCACACCCTCGGGGAAGTTTCAAAAAAAAAAAAAAAACACCACGGAAGCAACTCTTTGGGGTAAATCTATACTTTTAAAATTGTGACATGTGAAATTAGGTCTATGGCATGCTTATGCATTCACTGAATTTTAAATGAATGCTGCATGTGTTTTGCCAGTAAAGATTAAAAACACACTCACCAAGGTAGGCCATTGTCGGAGTTGGCCTACATGTCTGCCTAAACGTGCAGGGATGGATAACATGGTGAAAGGAAATTGGAACTGATCGCTGCAGTCTAATCTACACCTTGGCCTATGCCAGGCACTATTGTTTGGTTTTGGTTTTGGAATTTTGAGGTATTCATCCTCAGCATCATTCCTACTACACCGGGAAGCAACTGGGAATCACTATGGCCTGCTTTCACCTCAGAAAGAGGTCTATCTAGAAGCTTCTGTGGCACCCTTCAGTCGTGTGATACATTTCTACAGGAATTTCTAACTTTCTTCATGAACCAGGGCTAATGATTTCATATCATGATCTCTGACTTCTGCTCATGTGACATTTCAGTCACAACGTGGAACCACAAGAATATATTGTTAAGGAATTTACTAAGTGCAGCCCGGTTGCATTCAACAGACAGATGGGAGGGAAAAAAAAAAAAAAGCTGTGTGCCGTCTATTTCTCTCTGACCTTCCCTTCCATTGTCAACCCATAATGAACTGCTTTCCTTCTTCCCATTGACTATTTTAAAGAACAGATTACAAAATCTACACTTAGCGATTCAGGGAGAATCCTGAGTACGAACTGGGAGGTGAAGTAATCTGACGCCAGAATTTCCTTAGTTTTGTGTTTTTACAATCACATTTGCAAGGAATGATTCAGTTTATGTGTAAACACTGAATCTCACTGGTCACTCAATACGATATAATGCATGCAGTGAAAAATTTCAACATAGCTATTATTTCTAGTCTAAAGTAGGAAAAAAAACAAAACAACCAGAGAAACGATAATTATCTAGAGCCAGTCACTGCCTACGTTCTGTGGCAGAAATTATGGAGTCAAGATTAGAAGCTGAATGCTTCCAACATTCAGGAAAAGCGTATTACACCAACACATAGAACTATCCCTCTGAACTAATAGTCTGAACTACTCCTCCTCTTTATCAACTCACATTTGTAATCTATTAAAATGCTTTATTGAACCACACAGTTCCACACAGTTCTTTATAGGTGTTCTTTATAAGTCAGAACAACATAAGCTGTTAAATGATAAACTATTGAAAGCAGTCACGATTCCAGACGCTTACAAGAGTCATTCAAGTATGTACTGAATGTGCTGATTTTGCACCCTAGACCAGGACACACCTCTCAATGTCTGGACATGTTTTTAGTTGCCATAACCAGGTGGGGGCGTGGGCGAAGATGCTGCTAGGGATGGGGACCAGAGATGCCATAAACCTCCTAAGTGTGCAGGCAACCCCCCACCTCCCCGCAACAAAGTCATCTAGCTCTGAATATCAGCAGGGCCAAGAAAGAGAAACCCAGGTACACTGTTTGCTAGAAACACTGATAAAGCTACCAGCTTATGAGAGCCTAACAACCAGAAAGGTTTCTATGGGGCGTGTATATTTCATGCAAGCCTCATGTTGTTCCATTCCTAAAGCAAAATGTTACGCTCTTCAAACTCTCCAGGGAAGCTAGAAGCATAAAGCTTTGGGTGAAATGTAAATTTCTTAAAATATTTATCCATCCATAAGTGGCTACATTTTTGACATTATTATAGGGTTTCTCAGTGTTCCATTTTATTAAAAAATATTTATTTGGTTTCTAAGATTACTGCTTTTCTGACCACAGAAAATTCAATTACTGAAAACTGCAGCTATCAAATTGGTTGAAAATAAATAGCCTTTTATCCAAAGCTGGCAAAGACTGGTTTGCTTTTAATATGTAGCCATTTAAAAAAAAATAAAAATAAGAAAACATTTCCATTGCAAGCTGATGGACTGCAGAGTCAGAAGCCAAACAGCCTTTCGCATCATCAGGTTTTATTTAAAATAGGATGAGAGAGGAGCAGCGGTGGTTTAAAAAAAAAGAAAAAGTCATCAGAGGAGCAATTTACCATATTTTTCCTCTTTTGTTTTACAAGACAGAAGAAACGTGAGCCTTTTTGCCAGTGGAAATCACTTTCTCCTGCTTTCTCTCTGTCTCGGTTTGAAATGTTTAGTAATATACAGGAAATGTGGTAAGTGAGAGCTGCAAACGCGGGCTTCCAATATCAAGCCTAATTATGTGTCAGGCGACCGGCATGGCAGCAGCACTGCCAGGGAACCACAAAGGAGCCTGCGCTGAGGCCTAGATCTTTCTCTCATTTGCTTCTCATTTGCATTGTAATCTCCTCCACATCTTTTTTTTATTTCTAAAAAAAGAACACTTGTCCACGTTGCCCCAGTGAAAACCAGTCAACCCACAAGCAAAAGTAACCGAAAAGTAGGTAGATCCATGTTGTGAACCAAAGCACAGGGGTGTCCCCCCGTGGGTCCTAGAAAACGATGTTTCCATCTTGGAATTTCGGCTCTCTCGCCACTGAACGCACATCTGGGTTTTGTCTCAACTGAGTGGGATTGCTCTGCGCATGTTCAGTTCAGTTCAGTTCAGTCGCTCAGTCGTGTCCGACTCTTTGTGACCACATGAATCGCAGCACGCCAGGCCTCCCTGTCCATCACCAACTCCCGGAGTTCACCCAGACTCACGTCCATTGAGTCCGTGATGCCATCCAGCCATCTCATCCTCGGTCGTCCCCTTCTCCTCCTGCCCCCAATCCCTCCCAGCATCAGGGTCTTTTCCAATGAGTCAACTCTTCGCATAAGGTGGCCAAAGTACTGGAGCTTCAGTTTCAGCATCATTCCTTCCAAAGAAATCCCAGGGCTGATCTCCTTCAGAATGGACTGGTTGGATCTCCTTGCAGTCCAAGGGACTCTCAAGAGTCTTCGCCAACACCACAGTTCAAAAGCATCAACTCTTCTGCGCTCAGCCTTCTTCACAGTCCAACTCTCACATCCATACATGACCACAGGAAAAACCATAGCCTTGACTAGACAGACCTTAGTCGGCAAAGTAATGTCTCTGCTTTTGAATATACTATCTAGGTTGGTCATAACTTTTCTTTTAATTTCATGGCTGCAGTAAGCGTCTTTTAATTTCATGGCTGCAGTCACCATCTGCAGTGATTTACTGTAACACTATTCTCATAATTTAGGAAATATTCTAACTTTTGAAACAGATTTGGCATAATTTCTTGAATGTTTGATAGAGTTCAGCAGTGTACCTATTTGAGCAAAGTGTTTTCTATTCAGGAAGTTTATTATTTATTCTATTTCTTTAATAGGTAGGTTTATTCAGATCATTTGTGTTTGGCAGGTTGTGTCTTTCAAGGAATTGGTCCACTTATCTAAGTTTTCTAATGTGTGGGCATAGACTTTATGTCTCCTGCATTGGCGGGTGGGTTCTTTACCGTTGAGCCACCCCCTGGAAAGCAGATAAGTTAAATATCACTGGGAATTTGGTGCTACTGGGAAAATCGATAGGCTTATGTCAGTGATTCAGGGCATCCCTTGTCCCCTTCAGAACAATTTTTGGAGGATGCCTGAGGATGCCTGTTAGAAGCAGCTGTTGAGAGATGCAGATAAGGAGACCTAGGCTTGACTGCCGTTCTGCTCTTATCAGCTGGGTGTTCTTCAACCCGTGGTTGCTTCTCACTGGGTCACAGTTCCTTTATCTGCAAAGAAGAAAGTGCCTGAGGCCATTCCTACTTTTACAGCCCTTTGTCTGTCTGGATAGGCTTGGGTTGGGTCCACCCAATACAGTATGAGGTCTGGGCTAAAGACAGGGTGCCAGTGGAAGGGGGATCACTGGTTCAAATGCGAGGGTCTGCCTTTGTGCAAAAGTTACTTCCCATGGGGGCGATAATGCGAGAATCTCCCTTGCCCATCGATTTTCACAAGAAGTGATGGGGGATGCTAATCAGACTGGGAGACTGAGCATGCCTTTGTGCATGAGAGTCCCACGCAGTGTGGGCCCCTGTCTGCTTTACAGTCTCTCTCTGGCCTTCTCTGTCTCTCTGTCTGTGTCTCTCCCTCCCTGTCTCTTTCTGTGTTTCCCTCTCTCTCCCCTTGCCAACCTTTGTTTCAGTCTCCCTGCGCTTCTCCTTGTCTTTCTCCCTCTCCCTCTCTCTTTCTGTCTCTCTGTCTCTAGCTCTCCTTGCCTCTCTCTCTGTTTCCCTTTCTCTCTCTCTCTCTCACACACACTCACACCCCATCATGAAATGCCTCTTCTCAGAACGTGGGAGGGGATTGGCAAAGAAGGTTTAACCATGCTAAATGTATGGTGTCCGTGACAAAGCGCACGATACCTAGAAAAGACAGAACCGCTGCTGTGCAGTGGTCAGAAGTGGGGCTGAGCAGGGAAAGGCTGACTTCATGAGGAGGGAGCTCCCTAAAGGAGAGAAAGGAAACATAACCACTCCCTCTCTGTTTTCTCGTCTCCCTTGGTTAGGAGAGAACCACAGGCTCCTAGCTTTTACTGTCTGGTTTTGTGGTCTTATTGACGGCTAATGTGACGACAGACAGTAATGGTTCTGGGGCCTCCCATTTTGAAAATTCTTTACTGTTTTCCTTAATCTTACTTACTCTGTTATAGTTGTGGATATGTTATAGTCCAATGGGATAAAAGGGACTCCTTCTCGAAGCTGGTCCACCTGTCTGAACCTCTTGCAGGGCATTATAGACTGTAGCTGGGAAGGCTAGTGGGAAGGCATTTCATTTCACGAGTCATAAAGATGACCAGGGAATGCAGCACTTTCTGGGAATTCAGTGTCAGTGGAGAGAATGATGCTCTTATGCTTTTTTTAAAATAAATAAATTCTGAGTTCAAAGCACATCTCCACCAAAGCAGGGTGATTTCACCATCAGGGGCTCATCTATTCTAGCCCATTGGTCTGAGATCAGGGGTTGATATCATCCCATCAAAGGGCAAAGGGCATCAAAGGATGGAATTTAAAACACCTTTAAAGAGCGCAGGGTCACTGGACCTTTGTTAACAGCTTCTGTTAGCAGAACTGCCAGTGTGTGCCCTGCGCTTCTGCAGGGGCAGCAGGAGCCGATGATGGACAGCTTGTGATGACAGGGACCCAACAGGGGGATCGCCCATCAGGGCAAGACTTCTGAAGGGATGAAAGGAGGCAGGAAGGGGGTGATGCACCGTCTTTAATATCCTTTTCTTGTTGCTGGTTAGTTACGCAGTCATGTCCAACTCTTTGCAACTTCATAGACTGTAGCCCACCAGGCTCCTCTGTCCCTGGGATTTCCCAGGCTAGGATACAGGAGTAGGTGGTCATTTCCATTTCCCAGGGACCTTCCCAACCTGGGGATTGAGCGCACATCTCCTGAATTGCAGGTGAGTTCTTTACCCCTGAGCTACCCTGTGCTCCAAGCTAATGAGTAGATGGAGCTCTGACCTGCCAATGAGATTATAATGCTGAGCCACCAAATTTCAAAGTTAATGTGTGACTAAAACTTTTGCCATGATTTGATGTACGAAGCAAAACTCTAAAGCAATACATAGATTAAGAGTGGGAAGGAAGGTTCCATGCTTGTTAAAGTAGTTGGTGGGAGAAGACTGCCAGCCTGTCCTTACTCTCTAGAAAGCAAAATTGCTAACGTTGAAACTCTTAAGATTGGTGGATGGGGTTAACTGAGGAAAGGCTGCAGTGTGCTCTTAACTCAGGGGGTGCTATGTCTCTCTGGTCGTGTCCGACTCTTTGTGGCCCCGTGGACTGTAGCCCACCACGCTCCTCTGTCCCTGGGATTCTCCAGGCAGGAATACTGGAGAGGGTTGCCATTTCCTTTTTCAATGGCTCTGAGGACTCCCATTTTGAAAATTCTTTACTGTTTTCCTTAATCCTACTTACTATGTTATAGTTGTGGGTGTGGGACAAAAGGGACTCCTTCTCGAAGCTGGTCCACCTGTCTGAACCTTTCCCAGGGCCTTATAGACTGTAGCTGGGTAGACACAGGCAAAGCTCAGAGAATGTTGAGGTCAGTGAAACACTCTATGATATTATAATGATGAATATCTGTTATTACACACTTGTCCAAACCCGGGGGAGGGTACAAGAACAAAAATGAACTCTAGGGAAATATGGGCTTTGGCTGTGATATGTCAATGCAGGTTCATCAGATGTAACAAACAGACCATCGTGGCAAGGATATGGATGAAGAGGGAAGCTGCTCATATGTGAAGCTGAAGGATACATGGGAAAACTCTGTACCCACCTCTCGATTTTGTTTCGGGCCAGAAACTGCTTTAAAAACTAAAAGTTTAAAAAAACAGATTATCTGACTATACTACCTACACAAAATCCAGATATACAGAAAGAGGTTCTTGGGCTCAAAAATTCCTATGGACAGTGACTGCAGCCATGAAATTAAAAGACACTTGCTCCTTGAAAGGAACGCTGTGACAGACCTGGACAGTGCATTAAAAAGCAAGACAGCACTTGGCCGACAAAGGTCTGTTCAGCCAAAGCTACGGCTTCTCCAGTAGTCATGTACAGTCCTGAGAGGGGGACCATCAAGAAGGCAGAGCACCAAACAGTTGATGCTTCAGAATTGTGGTGCTGGAGAAGACTCTTGAGATTCCCTTGGACAGCGAAGAGATCAAACCAGTCCATCCTAAAGGAAATCAACCCTGAATACTCATTGCAAGGACTGATGCTGAAGCTGAAGCTCCAATACTTCGGCCACCTGATGCTAAGTGCAGATTCATTAGAAAACACCTATGCTGGGGAAGATTAAAGGCAAAGAAGGGGGCAGCAGAGGATGAGATTGTTTGATAGCATCACCAACTCAATTGGTATGAGTTTGAGCAAACTACAGAAGCCACTGGAGGGCAGAGGACCCTGGCATGCTGCAATCCAGGGGATCACAAAGAATCAGACATGGCTTAGCAACTGAACAACAACAACAAAAGACCCCCTTGTGAAACTCTGTGTACATCTTGGGTGTACACTGGAGAATGAAAGTGGACTTCAGGCTGAAGAGGGTAAAGCATGTGGATGGTATCACATTCATTTAGATCAAGAGAGAAAAGAACTAAATTCTTCATTGTGCTTTTGCCTAAGTGAATGCAGCCTTTTCAACAACAATGGAAAGAAAATATCTTTCCATTTTAAGAAGGACTATACTAGCTTCTGGCAATTAATTACACTTAAAAACATGTAACTCAGTTTGACAAATTCATTGGTCATCTGCTATGTACCAAGCATAAAGTCTGTGGGCACCAGGATTCAAAGATAAATGAGACTTGTCCTCAAAGAAAGTTTCCTCTTATACAAATGCCAACTGTATTGTTCTAATTATTCTTCTGCTTCTTTTCACAAATTGTTACTGAATGGGAAAATTAAACAATGACGCAGGAGACATATTTAACTTTTCTTTTTGGAAATTAAAGATGTAGGGTTACAGAGGGGAAAACATGAAGCCATATTTTCATCTGTTTTATTGCCATTAAAATGTTTTTGCATCTTTGTTGAAAAAAGGTTTAAACACCGTATACCTGAGACTAGGGAAAACCATATGGGCACGGTCAGCTGTTGAGTACATGCGGCCAGAAGGAGAGAGTGTCAAAGACAGACAAATATATCGCTTGAACATACATGGCAGGGGAAAAGGTTGAAAACTCCCACTCTAATCTACTGTCGATATGATTTCTAAGTTCATCTGGTGGCTGGTTAACGAAATCCCAGCACTGCACGTTCGAGGCATAATTAGGAGGAAGTCGGAAGAAAGGCTGTAATTTATGCCTGTGCCTAGTCCATGTTGGCTTCCAAGAGACCTGACCCTTCCCCCAGCCTCTCTTTTGACCAAGCCAGCTCCGCTCACTCCCCAGTCAGACTGGAAGCTACGAGTTCCACTGGAAGCATGGTTTATGGATAATGCATCTATAATGGGCCCTCCGCTCAAAACCGATCGAGCAGTAGCCCAGCCATCAGCAATCAGGCCATAAAATCTGCAGTTACTTTCTCTCTCTCTCTTTTTTTTTTTTTCTTACAGGGGGCAGGAAGCTAATGGATTTGAAATTGCAGAAGGAGACCACAGACCTTTTTAATAAATGAAAATAAAATTGAGTCTCCGGTGTATGTTGATCTGTAGAACTGGGAGTCCCCCAGTTCTCCCGCTGTTCCCCTCAGGGCTGATTCCTAGCCTAAACCACCCAACATTTATAGCTGATAAGTGTCTACTGAAGGGTTATAAAATACAGCGTGTGTAGTTGTAAAGAATGTAACTTATCACTTTCATCAAAAGCCCCCTGAAAATGTGTTTATCTAAAAGGCTTGTATGTTTGTGTATATTTCAAATATCTCTGCCGTTGGACTGAGCAACTTGGGCATTTAAAAGCCATTCCTTGAAAAGGCCTCTTTGGAAATTGTTTAGCTGTGGGTTCGTGGTTACATTTCCCTGGATTGGAGACATCCTCCAGGTTACAGAACTCATACGAATGTATACAAATGAGACATTGACTATGGCCCAATTTATTTTCTCACTAAATCACGGTCAAGATTTAAAGCCCAATTCATAAAGGAGGGAAAAAAAAAAAACATATGTGGGTGTGAGGTGATTTTTAACTCTGGCACAACTGATTCTGGGACCTCTCCAAGTAGGCAGCTGCCTGGTAGGTAAAAAAAAAAAAAAAAAAGCCTGAGATGTTGAGAAAATGTTCAGGACGCTCCAGTACAGCTGTGGGATATGAGCACATGTCACTGTTCAAAGCTAGCTGTGCTTCAGGCAGTTGACAGCTGGGCTACTGATGATCTTCTCTGAAAAAGACTGGAGATCACTTGAGAAACAGACATAAAACAGATTTTTTTTTTCCAATCAATCACTGTTCGAGTTATAAATGCCCCCATGACACAATGAGGTTTTCATTAAGGAAGGTGCTCACTGCTTACAGTGATGAAACAGTTGTTAAGGGAGCTTGAAAGTAATATATTTTCTCTGTATGTATTACCTGCCTGGAGGGATGTGTGGGCTCAGGTATTCTTGCTGTTGCTGTTCAGTTGCTAAGTCATGTCCTACTCTTTGCGACCCCATGGACTGTAGCCCGCCAGGCTCCTCCGTCTGTGGGATTTCCTGGGCAAGAACCCTGGAGTGGGTTGCCGTTTCCTTCTCCAGGGGTCTTCCCAACCTAGGGGTCGAACCTGCATCTCTTCTGTCTGCTGTATTGGTAGGCGGATCCTTTACCACTGTGCCACCTGGGCTGCCCGTTTATAGAAGAACGCAGGCAAAATGTTGCAGTACGTGAGTCTATTCATGGTTCCAAAGAGAAGCAGTCTAATCTAGGTCATCGGGCCATGCACGGAGCATCTGCTATTTCCCCACGACAGCTTTACCAATGGATTTAATGCGGTATTGGGGAAAAGACCCGATGGTGAAAGTGTTCTCCCAAGCAGAAGACCCCAGGGCTCGCGGTGCAGCTGTGCCCATCCTGCTCCAACTTGTTACTCACCGTCCATTCTTCATTTTCTGTCTTGAGAGACTTTGGAAACATCATTCCTTGGCTAACATGGTTGCTGCTTCTTTTGGGCTAAATTAGCTTGGGGATTCTGGGACGCGGGTCTGGTGATGGTACCTGAGGCTTCCGATCTAAAAGGCTTTTCTTTTTCACCCAATTTGAGGCAAGATCTTGACAAATGAGTTGCGGCCACTCTAATTTGGTGCCATTATATTCATGAAGAGTCTCCTCTGGACAGGGTGAAGCAATTGCTGTTTTCATCCTCAGATCTGTCTCTCACAGTGTATGAAAGAGCATGCTGTTTGTATTGAACACTCAATAAATAACTGCTTATCTTCGCTGATAAGTCAACCTCCTCTCAGACTCCATAAGCTAAGGCAAGATGGCTGTTTGAGATGTTAAGTTTTAGTTTTCAAGGTCAGTAATCTATAATATTCAAATTAGACAGCTGTTTATTGCTTTACTTTTTCCACATAGATCTTAAAATTCATTTCAGTTCAGTTTAGTGGCTCAGTCATGTCCAACTCTTTGCAACCCCATGAATCACAGCACGCCAGGCCTCCCTGTCCATCACCATCTCCCAGAGTTCACTCAGACTCACGTTCATTGAGTCTGTGATGCCATCCAGCCATCTCATCCTCTGTCGTCCCCTTCTCCTCCTGCCCCCAATCCTTCCCAGCATTAGATCTTCAAATTAAGACACACAAAATTAACATTCCAGCATGTACTTTAGAGTCTTTTTAAAAATAGGAGTAGCACTAAGCAGACAGACATAGAAAATAGACTTATGGGCACAGCAAGTGAAGGAAAGGGTAGGATGGATGGCGAGGGAGGCTCAAGAGGGAGGGGTTAAAAACAATTATCTCCCAATTTAAACATTCATGTATCAGAAGTGGCACTAAAATATAGCTTAAATAAGTTTTTAAATATGAAATAATATTAACAATAATAATCTCTAATAACAGTCACTCAAAGATCTTGCCGAGTTCACAGCTTTAAGTGGTGGAACCGAGTTTGAAGTCCATGCTGTCCTCAGGCTTACACATGCTCTTAACTACTGTTACGTTTAAACTAAACCCCAAATTGGGCCATTCCAGTCTGGGAGCTGCAGACAGAGGGGTGCAGAGCTCTAGTGCAGATACACTAGGGGCAAGAGCAAGCCAGGAGTGAATCTGAGAAACTGACTCCTATGTGGCGCTTCTCCTCTTTGGAAAGGAGAGGCTGCATGCTGAGTAGGACTCAGCTTCTGCAGGAGGCGATAACACCAGCAGAGGAGCCACTTGTACATGCCTTGTAACTCCAACCAGGGTCCCTGGGGTGGGCGAGCAAAATGAAGTACCAGGGAAGACAGAATGCAACGAGGGCAGTGGTCACTGCGTTTTCACCTGAAAATCTAGTGTTTGGAACCTACAGAAATGGCAATAACCACAAATTCCTTAAACAGTAATACAGCAGAGTGGAATATAACTAAAGCCTTCTGTCTGTACCTCATTAAAAACTGTCCTATAAGAGATCCATTCCCCTTTAAAATCCTTTACACCTGTAGCTCGGGTTTGTGTGTATGTGTGCATGCACACGTGGGTATCCCAAGATTCTGTCTGAAATTTTTGCTTCAATCTACATATGAATTTATATATGTATGTGTGTGCACATTCAGCTGCTAAGTCATGTTTGACTCTTGGCGATCCCATGGACTGCAGTACACCAGGCTTCCCTATCCTTCACTATCTCCTGGAGTCTGCTCAAATTCATGTTCACTGAGTTGGTGATGCTACCCAACCATCTTATCCTCTGTTGCCTCCTTCTCCTTTTGCCTTCAATCCTCCCCAGCATCAGGATTTTTTCCAATGAGTAGGCTCTTTGCATTGGTGGCCAAAGTATTGGAACTTCAGCTTTGGCATCAATCCTTCCAATGAAAATTCAGGGTTGATTTCCATTAGGATTGACTGGTTTGATCTCCTTCCTTTCAGTCGCTCAGTCATGTCCAGCTCTTTGCGACCCCATGAACCACAGCACGCCAGGCCTCCCTGTCCATCACCAACTCCCGGAGTTCACCCAGACCCACGCCCATGGAGTCTGTGACGCCATCCAGCCATCTCATCCTCTGTCGTCCCCTTCTCCTCCTGCCCCCAATCCCTCCCAGCATCAGGGTCTTTGCTAATGAGTCAGCTCTTTGCATGAGGTGGCCAAAGTATTGGAATTTCAGCTTTAGCATCAGTTCTTCCAAAGAACATCCAGGACTGATCTCCTTTAGGATGGACTGGTTGGATCTCCTTGCAGTCCAAGGGACTCTCAAGAGTCTTCTCCAACACCACAGTTCAAAAGCATCAATTCTTTGGCGCTCAGCCTTCTTCACAGTCCAACTCTCACATCCATACATGACCACAGGAAAAACCATAGCCTTGACTAGACGGACCTTAGTCGGCAAAGTAATGTCTCTGCTTTTCAATATGCTAGCTAGGTTGGTCATAACTTTCCTTCCAAGGAGTAAGTGTCTTTTAATTTCATGGCTGCAATCACCATCTGCAGTGATTTTGGAGCCCCCCAAAATAAAATGTGACACTGTTTCCACTGTTTCCCCATCTATTTCCGATTAAGTGATGGGACCAGATGCCATGATCTTGGTTTCCTGAATGTTGAGCTTTTAAGCCAACTTTTTCCACTCTCCTCTTTCACTTTCATCAAGAGGCTCTTTAGCTCCTCTTCACTTTCTGTCATAAGGGTGGTGTCATCTGCATATCTGAGGTTACTGATATTTCTCCCGGCAGTCTTGATTCCAGCTAGTGCTTCTTCCAGCCCACCATTTCTTATGATGTACTCTGCATATAAGTTAAATAAGCAGGGTGACAATATACAGCCTTGACATACTCCTTTTCCTATTTGGAACCAGTCTGTTGTTCCATGTCCAGTTCTAACTGTTGCTTCCTGACCTGCATATAGGTTTCTCAAGAGGCAGGTCAGGTGGTCTGGTATTCCCATCTCTTTCAGAATTTTCCACAGTTTACTGTGATCCACACAGTCAAAGGCTTTGGCATAGTCAATAAAGCAGAAATAGATGTTTTTCTGGAACTCTCTTGCTTTTTCCATGATCCAGCGGATGTTGGCAATTTGATCTCTGGTTCCTCTGCCTTTTCTAAAACCAGCTTGAACATCAGGGAGTTCACGGTTCACATATTGCTGAAGTCTGGCTTGGAGAATTTTGAGCATTACTTTACTAGCATGTGAGATGAGTGCAATTGTGCGGTAGTTTGAGCATTCTTTGGCATTGCCTTTCTGTGGGATTGGAATGAAAACTGACTTTTTCCAGTCCGGAGGCCACTGCTGAGTTTTCCAAATTTGCTGGCATATTGAGTGCAGCACTTTCACAGCATCATCTTCCAGGATTTGAAATAGCTCAACTGGAATTCCATCACCTCCCCTCGCTTTGTTCGTAGTGATGCTTTCTAAGGCCCACTTGACTTCACATTCCAGGATGTCTGGCTCTAGATGAGTGATCACACCACTGTGATTATCCAGGTTGTGAAGACCTTTTTTGTACAGTTCTTCTGTGTATTCTTGCCACCTCTTCCTAATATCTTCTGCTCTGTTAGGTCCATACCATTTCTGTCCTTTATCGAGCCCATCTTTGCATGAAATATTCCGTTGGTATCTCTAATTTTCTTGAAGAGATCTTTAGTCTTTCCCATTCTGTTGTTTTCCTCTATTTCTTTGCATTGATCTCTGATATCTCTTCTTGCTATTCCTTGGAACTCTGCATTCAGATGCTTATATCTTTCCTTTTCTCCTTTGCTTTTCACCTCTCTTCTTTTCACAGCTATTTGTAAGGCTTACTCAGACAGCCATTTTGCTTTTTTTGCATTTCTTTTCCATGGGGATGGTCTTGATCCCTGTCTCCTGTACAATGTCACGAGCCTCTATCCATAGTTCATCAGGCACTCTATCAGATCTAGACCCTTAAATCTATTTCTCACTTCCACTGTATAGTTATAAGGGATTTGATTTAGGTCATACCCGAATGGTCTAGTGGTTTTCCCTACTTTCTTCAATTTCAGTCTGAATTTGGCAATAAGGATTTCATGATCTGAGTCACAGTCAGCTTCCAGTCTTGTTTTTGCTGACTGTATAGAGCTTCGCCATCTTTGGCTGCAAAGAATATAGTCAATCTGATTTCGGTGTTGACTATCTGGTGATGTCCAAGTGTAGAATCTTCTTTTGTGTTGTTGGAAGAGAGTAATTGCTATGACCAGTGCATTCTCTTGGCAAAACTCTATTAGCCTTTGCCCTGCTTCATTCTATACTCCAAGGCCAAATTTGTCTGTTACTCCAGGTGTTTCTTGACTTCCTACTTTTGCATTCCAGTCCCCTATAATGAAAAGCACATCTTTTTTGGGTGTTAGTTCTAAAAGATCTTGTAGGTCTTCATAGAACCGTTCAACTTCAGCTTCTTCAGCATCACTGGTTGGGACATAGACTTGGATTACCGTGATATTGAATGGTTTGCTTTGGAAACGAACAGAGATCATTCTGTCATTTTTGAGATTGCATCCAAGTACTGCATTTTGGACTCTTTTCTTGACTATGATGGCTACTCCATTTCTTCTAAGGGATTCCTGCCCACAGTAGTAGATATAGTGGTCATCTGAGTTAAATTCACCCATTCCAGTCCATTTCAGTTTGCTGATTCCTAGAATGTCGACGTTCACTCTTGCCATCTCCTGTTTGACCACTTCCAATCTGCCTTGATTTATGGACCTGACATTCCAGGTTCCTATGCAATATTGCTCTTTACAGCCTTGGACCTTGCTTCTATCACCAGTCACATCCACAACTGGGTATTATTTTTGCTTTGGCTCCATCCCTTGATTCTTTCTGAAGTTATTTCTCCACTGATCTCCAGTAGCATATTGGGCACCTACCGACCTGGGGAGTTCCCCTTTCAGTATCTATCATTTTACCTTTTAATACTGTTCATGGGGTTCTCAAGGCAAGAATACTGAAGTGGTTTGCCATTCCCTCTCCAGTGGACCACATTCTGTCAGACCTCTCCATCATGACCCACCCATCTTGGGTTGCCCCGCAGACATGGCTTGGTTTCATTGAGTTAGACAAGGCTGTGGGCAAAGGCTGTGCTTTGCTGGAGCTACCATGAAAAGATACCCGATGTCCAAGGTAAGAGAAACCCAAATAAGATGCAAGGTGTTGTGAGAGGGCATCAGAGGGCAGACACACTGAAACCATAATTGATCTCCTTACATATGTACATGGTCATGTATGGATGTGAGAGTTGGACTGTGAAGAAGACTGAGTGCCGAAGAATTGATGCTTTTGAACTGTGGTGTTGGAGAAGACTCTTGAGAGTCCCTTGGACTACAAGGAGATCCAACCAATCCGTTCTGAAGGAGATCAACCCTGGGATTTCTTTGGAAGGAATGATGCTAAAACTGAAGCTCTGGTACTTTGGCCACCTTATGTGAAGAGTTGACTCATTGGAAAAGACCTTGATGCTAGGAGGGATTGGGGGAAAGAGGAGAAGGGGACGACCGAGGATGAGATGGCTGGATGGCATCACGGACTCAATGGACGTGAGTCTGAGTGAACTCCAGGAGTTGGTGATGGACAGGGAGGCCTGGTGTGCTGCAATTCATGGGGTTGCAAAGAGTCAGACATGACTGAGTGACTGAACTGAACTGAACTGACATATGTACAAATTTCAATACTTGATCAACTACTACCATATGAAATCAATACATTAAATGGGACCTTGGAAGTAGCTAAAGTAACTAGCATCATTTAGTATAAACAGTTAAATTACTTTCTTTTCTCTTTTTTTTTTTTTCATTTTCGAGTAGGGGTTGTAAAGCTATAGTGGTGGAGGTTTAGTTGCTAAGTTGTCTCCGACTCTTACGATCCCATTGGCTATAGCCCAACAGGCTCCTCTGTCCATAGAATTCTCCAGGCCAGAATACTGGAGCGGATTGCCATTTCCTTCTCCAGGGAACCCTCCCCACACAAGGATCCCACCTGAGTCTCCTGCATTTGGGCAGTGGTTTCTTGCATTTCAGGAAGATTTGCTTACAGCCTGAGCCACCAGGGAAAGCAATGGGGACATAATCAAATGGGCATCAAACCAGCTATGACCTGAGAACATTTCCTGGAAATTCAAAATATCTTCCATCCAAATCTACGTATCAAACTGTCTTTTTCTGCTTGGAACGATTTCCTAATTCACTGAATTTCAAGATATGACACTTAAAATGATGAGTGGGTTCATCAACATATTCAGTAAATGAATCTTTCTCAAAAGGCCAATTAGCAAAATTTGGTTTAAGGAACTTTTGCAACAGAATGATGCTAATAATTTTTAATAGTTTAGGAAATCCTGAGGAAAGCATATGCATTCATTATTTGACTTTTGATGTCTCTCCTTTCCTTTCTCCTGTCCAAAATCCTTTCTTTGCTACTTCACATTGTCCTTCGCTTTCTATCAGCTTCCAGCTGAACTCTGGTGCCCTCGAAAATGCCTGCCTGGGCCAAGGGCATTTCAAAGAAGCACAGGGTCCCGTTTTGATTCTACAGACATTATTACAACTTATTTTTATAGAGTCAAGCCAAGCCAAATGGAACTCATTTCAATAGTTGACAAATTACCAAAATAGCCCATATTATAAATTGTGTCTCCTGTAATATATTGAGCTTCTTCCGCAAGAGGAAATCAGAGATGGATTCCATTTTAGCCAGTTAGGATATATCCAAATACTTTTAATTTTAGACCCAGGCTGTTAAACAAATTAAAAAGTCTGAAGACCTCTGCAGATTTTGGACACACATATCAACAGGGGTGGAGCAGACAGGAAACGTCAGTCGTTTTGTGTTCTGGGTAAAGCACCTTGCCTGGAGTCAGAGAGGTGGAGAAACCACCCCTATTTCTCTCCTTTAGGGATTCCCCCCACTCTGTAGGGGACACAGGGTTTCAAGTCTGACTTTCTCTGACAGGCAGAGGGAGGAACAGTTGAAGTGAGTTCAAAAGAGCTGTCAAGGAGTCTCGTCTCAGGTGAACCCAGTGCTCTGCCATTAGCCACAGAAGGAGCCAACTGCAGTGATTTCTCCGCCACATGTGCTGGCAAGGGACTGCAGCCCTGTTAACTTTCCTAATGCTCGACTCCTGTGCTCTCACACACACACTTCAGAGAGGATTGCTTTTCATATGTATTTTTAGTTACCTTTTTTAAATGCTCACTTCCTGGAAATCAACTGTTAATGGAATTCCCGACTCTGGTTACATTATTGATTTATAGAGCTTTGACTGGCCAAATGTACAGCTTCCCCCGAGAAAATGATCATGTCTGTGCTGATCACTTCCTGAATACACTGATTTTCTGGCCAATCTCTAGAATGGCTTCAGAAGTCTTTGATTTATAGAGCTTTGACTGGCCAAATGTACAGCTTCCCCCAAGAAAATGATCATGTCTGTGCTGATCACTCCCTGAATACACTGATTTTCTGGGCAATCTCTAGAATGGCTTCAGAAGTCTTTCTTTTGGCTCCAGAGAGTTCTATTTCATGATTTGCATCTTTTCTGTCTCCTTGACAGTCAAGCCAGCTTGATGCATCGATTTTTATTCCAACAGGTACTTTAAAGACATCTTGAGTGAAGGTGTGAAGTGTATGTGTGTGTAACTCGTGTATCTTATCTGCAAAATAAATGAATGTTATCCTCCTATGACAATTCCATCAGAAACCTGGTCAAAATAGATGGATTTCCTTGTGACAGTTAATTTTCACTCAGCACCAATTTGCTTAGATCAAAGGTGAAATGACCAATCATCCAATTAAATGCTTTCTGGTTTATTTCAAAGCTGGGAATTTCTTTTCCAGGATGGAGGGGTTTTAATATATTGGTATTTTTGCAGAAGCTACAGAAAGATGCTCAAGTTGGAACTGAACCAAATGAGTTCTCTTTGCTTTCCTCCAGGTGCTCCTAGGACACTGTTCCCTCAGATTTCAGATCATAAGCCACCAGATTGGAGGCTTATCCACGTGATACAAATACCTACCCACAAAAGTACCCAGATAGCAAAACTGCTCTGGTCAATGATAGATAGCTAAGCATATACGTCCTTCTATATCCTCAGAGGTGAAACCAATATCTAGAAAGTAAGTTTTATTAAAGCACACATTAAACAGTTAATTTTCACTCAGCACCAATTTGCTTAGATCAAAGGTGAAATGACCAATCATCCAATTAAATGCTTTCTGGTTTATTTCAAAGCTGGGAATTTCTTTTCCAGGATGGAGGGGTTTTAATATATTGGTATTTTTGCAGAAGCTACAGAAAGATGCTCAAGTTGGAACTGAACCAAATGAGTTCTCTTTGCTTTCCTCCAGGTGCTCCTAGGACACTGTTCCCTCAGATTTCAGATCATAAGCCACCAGATTGGAGGCTTATCCACGTGATACAAATACCTACCCACAAAAGTACCCAGATAGCAAAACTGCTCTGGTCAATGATAGATAGCTAAGCATATACGTCCTTCTATATCCTCAGAGGTGAAACCAATATCTAGAAAGTAAGTTTTATTAAAGCACACATTAAACGCCTATCATACATGCTCAGTTGCTAAGTCATGTCCGACTCTTTGTGACCCCATGGACTATAGCCTGCCAGGCTCCTCTGTCCATGTGATTTCCCAAGCAAGAATACTGGAGTTGGGTGCCACTTCCTTCTCCAGGGAGTCTTCCCAACCCAGAGATTGAACCTGCCCCTCCAGTGTCTCCTGCATTGGCAGATGGATGCTTTACCACTGAGCCACCAGGGATACCCATTAACCGCCTACTACATGGAANTGGTAGGTACACCCTTTTACTGTTAGAGCCACCTGGGAAGCCCCTAATACTACCATACTGGCTCCCAAACTGAGCTTTAAAAACACAATATTCTGTTAGATGCTTCCTTCAGCTTCTCTTTCGTTGCAGTGTAGCTAATCCCTAACACATGAGGAAAAGCCTGAACGGAGAGTGCCTTTTTACTGAAGGCTTGATCATTTGAACATGATCTGAAAGTGACCACTACTGACCTTGAAGGCACCTACTACCGTCACTCTTTCAACAATGAAATGTTGACGTTATACTGTTTTCATCACGTACGTCACAGACGGTGTTGGCCTCTATCGCATAGTGACATCCTCCTCACAAACATGTTCTGTTTCCCAGGCAGACAGAGTGTTCCCTGTGCCAACCGAGACACAGCACGCGCGTCACGCTAGTCCACGTGTGGCCTGTTCTTGAGCTGGTCTAACCAACTGGAAAAGGTCTTCCAATGACGTGTCGAGTTTTCCGAGTTGTCTCGGATCAGGGCCCAGATGTGCTGGGCCTGACGGGGGACGCGATAAAAAGATGGCCACAGCAGGCCCTCACCCATCCACTGCTGCCGATGCAGGAAATGAGATGGGGGCCAAGGCATCTTCCTTCCCAGTGTGGCCCTCCGCTATGTCTCTGTATCTTCTCTGCTTACTCCTTGGACCACAAACCCTCTTTTCATTGCTGGAGACATGGGGAAGTCAGCCCAGGCTTGGCCACATGACTTCTAGATGTAACAAGGATTGCAGGTCACAGCTCACCCATGAACCAGTGTTAATAGTTTTGATACAAAACCACGACACAGATTCAGCATCCGGGATCCAAGAGATGGAAGCCTAATGTGACAGTTCCCAAGGACTTTTTTTTTAGTGCTGGGCCTGACGGGGGACGCGATAAAAAGATGGCCACAGCAGGCCCTCACCCATCCACTGCTGCCGATGCAGGAAATGAGATGGGGGCCAAGGCATCTTCCTTCCCAGTGTGGCCCTCCGCTATGTCTCTGTATCTTCTCTGCTTACTCCTTGGACCACAAACCCTCTTTTCATTGCTGGAGACATGGGGAAGTCAGCCCAGGCTTGGCCACATGACTTCTAGATGTAACAAGGATTGCAGGTCACAGCTCACCCATGAACCAGTGTTAATAGTTTTGATACAAAACCACGACACAGATTCAGCATCCGGGATCCAAGAGATGGAAGCCTAATGTGACAGTTCCCAAGGACTTTTTTTTTTCCCAGCTTCTCACCCAATCAGATGCCAGCCATGTAGAGCCAGAATCAGGAGCAGACAACTGCAGAAGGAACGCTGAGCATATAACTCTCCTTAACGCATGCTGCACAGGGAAGCAATAACCTCCCTAATAAATCTACTGTGAGCACTTCCCAGCCGCCACCGGCAACTGTGGGCACTCAAGAATAGAAATAGCTGCTTTAAAACATATATACACACATATATATACTTCTAGTATAGCTGTAAAATGTGCAGGAGCGAGATGCCAGCCTTTGACAGAGAAATTTAGCTTTAGGTCTCTCAATTTATGCCTCTGAGGGGCACCAATTCCCCAGAAGATTAAACTTTCATTAAGTTCTTTCTTTTATTTCCTGCCTTTGCACCCATCATATCGTAAGTTCCATAACTGATGTCTTTCTGCGGTCATAAAACGGCTGAGCTTGAACTTCGGGGACCTGTCAAACACCTCCCGCTCCCCCTCTTCCCCCCCAATAAAAAACCTTTTAGAGCACGGTACTTAAGTTGACAGACTCAGCGTTCACCCTCCCTGGCCTACGTCAACGAGAAAGCGCCTGGACGAGGTGGAGAAGCTCATGTGCACGGGAGACAATCCCACTGAGGGGCCGATACTCCGCACGTGCTCCCCCGCCCGACCCCCCTATTGTTGCGACTAGACAGGGATCATACTGAACAGATTAGCCGGCCACTGACGGGGGACACCTACCGCTCGGAATGCCGCTGCACTTAGCGTGAAAGGGGGTAAAAACGTCTCCCCTCCGCCCCTGTCCCCGACTCCCTGGCAATATTTCTGCCACAGAAATACTCGGCTGTCAGCTCCAGAAAGGCAACCCAGGACAGCCGCGGTAGTTTGTTGTCAGAATGAAAAATGGTCCTGTGCAAAAGGTCTGGAAGCTGCGATGCTCACAGTCAAGGAGCCCGAAGTCAGGCATCTGACAGAGAACTTCGGTCTTGCTGTTAAATACCACTTAATACTGTCCTGCCTGATAATCCCTGCTGTTTAACAACTGTGTGAGCCCCGGCCCAGCCGTGGCAGAGCGCCTCTTCGACAAGGGAGGATGGCCAAATGTCATATTTTTGCTTGGAAAAAAAAAAGAAAACACATCTCCTTGCATCTAGTGAAAACAATAATGCTTTAAAAAAAAAAAAAAAAAAGGCAACTGCAAGTCTATTTATCCTTGATTCATCAGGAGAATTCCCAGCCGAGAGAGAAATGAAATTCTGCGGTTGGCTAGAGGGGAAAAGCAGAGAAGTTGATAGAGCCATCAGAACTCCAGACAGCGCCCCTGCCGCTCCAAAGAGCTGGCTGGTGGTGAAAACCCTCAAACTAGTTATTTGGGCCTGGACCTTAAGTTTTTAAACCGATTTTTTCATGCACTGTGTAGACCTGGCCTTAGGCCTGTGCACCAGCTCATGTACTCGTTGCCGTTGTTTCTTTGTGAAAAGCATCGTTTCTACACTAAGAAGCGTAAAGGACTAAACCCAGTGGTGCTAGTTGTGGTTTGCTGTCTTCCAACTAAGCTTTCATTATTTTGGTGCTGATTCTCTTACCTAGATCCACAGGTAATAGCTGTTATAATCTTGCCTGAAGCTTTAAAGGCTAGATAACGTTGGTGGTGGTGGTTTAGTTTCTAAGTCGTGTTCGACTCTTGAACCCCATGGACTGTGGCCTGCCAGGCCCCTCTGTCCCTGGGATTGTCCAGGCAAGAATACTGGAGTGGTTGCCATTTCCTCCTCCAGGGGATCTTCCCAATTCAGGGACTGAACTTATATTCAAAAATAATTAAGGCAGATCAGGAGAATTTGACATCTTTGCAGTGATGTAAAACTGTCCATCGTAACTTGATTTTGAAGATCTGGGATGGATATAGTTATGCTTTTAAGCCTGAATTTAATTCAACAGATATCTCTGACAGGGTCAGGGTGACATGGATAGGTTTTAAGTCACTTCTACTTATTCTCGCCCCTAAACCTCAACCCTCAAACAACTGGAGAAACAGACAAAAGCAAAATAAAAAATAAAGCACACAGAAAGAAGCTATTAGACCTCATACTTACGGTTTATTTTGAAATCTCAATGAATTCCTAAAATAGTTTATTTATGACTTCTCTTACAGCTTCGTCACTTCCTATCATATAACAGAGCTATTTGGTTTTAAATACGCCTTATCTCCCCTATCATTCTGTTAGTTCCTTGAAGTTAGCGCTCACATCTGACTAATGTTTGTGTCCCTTAGTACAGCCAGTACAGTAGCTTGCTTTCAGCATATTCAATACTGTGCATCTCCTAAAATATGTTAAAATGTTCTTATGTAGAGAAAGGATTTTTCTGCCTTTATGAAAAAGTAAACTTTAAGGAGACAGATAACTTCTTTTAAGTTGTTAATTTAGTAACATATTTATAGCCCCATATTATATTAAATCAGATTAACTTACAAATAATTCACTTTCTACTCATATAAAACTATATTCTTTCAAATCTTTCAACAACAGGATTTTTAAGAAAAAAAATACTTTTTGAGCCAAATATTGCATTTCTTCTCAAAGCATGTGATTTCTATCACTTTTTAAATATTTGTGGCTCTGGCCTTTATGCATTCATGAATAATGCTTATATATCAAAAGTCATAAATCCCCTTTTTGGATTATATAAAAATAATTGTTTTGGTTCTAGCTTAGGAATATATTTGTGATAATCATACCAAATATTTCTGTTAGGTTTTTTAACTAATTAATTTTTTATTGACGTATAGTTGACATACAAATTTCAGTTGTACAACAAAGTGACTGAGTTTTACATCTGAATCAATAACTTGTAATAAAGTACACTGGAAGAGAACGCTTAGATCTTTAGATTCTTTCCACTGTAGTTTATCACAAGATGCTGAACATGGTTCCCGTGCTATAGTAGGTCCTTGCTGTTTTCTATTTTATATTTAGCAGGGTGTATCTGTTAATCCCAAACTTGTAAGCAATCCCTTCCCGCTTCTCCCCTTTGGAAACTATAAATTTGTTTTCTATATCTGAGTCTATTTTTGTTTTGTGACTAAGTTCACTTGGATCTTTTTTTTTTTTTTTTTAGATTCTACATATGAGTGATATCAATACAATATTTATCTTTGTCTGACTTACTTCACTAAGACATCTCTATGTTTTTTAAAGTGGTCTATAAAGTCTTAATTTATGAAAACAAGGACATCATTTTTACTGTCTTAAGCAATCCTATATGCATCCAAAACTAACATTGATCAATTTAATTACAAATTAATAGGTCTTTCCAAACTACAAATTGCATCGCAAAATAAATAACAGTGTATCTTACAATAAGGCAGGCTTTGTAAAGACTGACATTTAAGGTAAGTTTGTTTTTTTTTTTTTTTGGCTAATAGTTTTGTCATAAAATCATCCTACATTCAGGCATATTTACGTGATTTCCTCTTTCTTAGAAGAAAGATCCTAGATTCCCCTCTCTCTCTCTGTATATACAATATGTGCATGCTCAGTCGCTTCAGTCATGTCCAACCCCATGGACTGTAACCCACCAGGCTTCTCTGTCCATGGGATTCTCTAGGCAAGAATACTGGAGCAGATTGCCATTTCCTCTTCCAAGGGATCTTCCCAAGTCAGGGATAGAACCCATATTTCACGCAGCTGCTGCACTGAAGGCAGATTCTTTATCACTGAGCCACCAGGGAAGCTGGCTGTCTCTATATGGATATAAATATTGTAAATGTAATTGTATATAACACACTATAAATGCAATATCTATATAATATGCATATACACACATATACACACACACTGTATATGGACTCAGATTTGACCATCTCTTCCACCATGGCGCCATACTTTACAGGACTTTAGTGAAAAATAAAAATAATGTGTAAAAAGTGTCTGATACACGTGAAAAAACAACAGCTGCTGATTCGTTGCTCATTGTTCATTTAATACGCGACGCTGGCAGCGGTCAGTGAGTGTGTACTGTGTGCCGAATGCTTGCTTTCAGAGAGCTGCTGAACAGTTAGCACCCTTTGGTGAGGAAGATACTTTTCAAGCCCACATTTTCGGGTGAGGAACCTGAGACTCACAGATGTTAAGCTGTTCCTGTGTCTTGAAGGTGGTGCAGCAGCTTCATCCCTAAGCTTGCCTGGCTCCAAGCCTGCTCTGTTGTTCTAAACCAACGCATTTCAGAAGTATTGTATGTGGATGCCATATTGGAAACAGTCATGGGATAACTGCTGAATGAAGGAAAATTACCCACTCAAAAGAGCCTGGAGTTAAAACTCCCCTCCGGGTCCTCCCCACCATTCTACGCAAAACAAAGAACTCTCTCACCCAAAGGAAACAAAAAAAAAGGACAGTAAGGTTGATTACACCCAGCTCCCAGCTGGTCCAGCCTCTGGCGGATCTTCAGAATTCCTTGCCCCACCCGTTTAAGAGATAACTACTCTGAACAACCTTGGAGAAGAACAGGCCCCCTTAAGACAGTAGATTTCCACATACATGCCTACATATACTCACTCTTTTTTTGGGTTAGTGCAGCAGCTCACTAATCTGACTGCTGCCCCCTTCTTGCCTCATTAAAGGTGACCTGTTCCTATAAAGTGCTGGTCTCCTTCTTCCCAACCTCACCTTCTCTAACTCCCTTACCCTACATGTGAAAAATGTGAATGCAAAAAATTTGAATCAACAGACCTTATGGAAGGGAAATTCCCTACTCTATATCAGCCCCTCAAGATCTTTGGTAAAAATGACAAAGGGGCTCATTTATACCAGTTACATTCAAATGTGTTTAGTCAAAGCTATAGTTTTTCCAGTAGTCACGTATGGTTGTGAGAGTTGGACTATAAAGAAAGCTGAGCGCCAAAGAATGTGATGCTTTTGAACTGTGGCATTGGAGAAGACTCTTGAGAGTCCCTTGGACTGCAAGGAGATCCAACCAGTCCATCCTAAAGATCAGTCCTGGGTGTTCATTGGAAAGACTGATGCTGAAGCTGAAACTCCAATACTTGGGTCATCTGATGTAAAGAACTGATTCATTTAAGACCCTGATGCTGGGAGGGATTGAAGGCAGGAGGAGAAGGGGATGACAGAGAATGAGATGGTTGGACGGCATCACTGACTCAGTGGACGTCGGTTTGGGTAAACTCTGGGAGTTGGCAATGGACAAGGAGGCCTGGCATGCTACAGTCCATGGGGTCGCAAAGAGTTGGACATGACTGAGTGACTGAACTGAACTGATATCTTCTTTTCCTTCTGGATGGGTCCTCCTGAGCCGCAGGCCTCCAGACTGGAGCAGAGGAGGACTCTGGCCGGTGCTTCCTCTCTCTGCACACCTGACTCACCTGGTTTGAGTCAGCACTCTCGCCCCAGGACTTGCCTGTGCCCTCACTGGGCTCCTCTGCTGCTCTCTTCTCGCTCCTGTTTACCATATAAACAATTGCGATCTGGGAGGATCAGCAGACCAAGGAAACCCTGTGACTTACTAATTAGATTTCCCAAAGATAATGTCAAATTAAAACCCAGCCCTCTGAATTCATGTAAACATCAAGGCATGCAGCAGCCAAAGTCTAGGCTCTGCTTGAGAACTGGCAGCTATTTTCTTCCTCTCTTATCTGAGCTGAAGAGACCTGCCCCCAGCAAGCGATTGCCCTAAGCATTTAGACACTTGAGCAAAGAGCAGAGGTGCTGAGCTCAGGGTGTTTTCTTGGCTGGGTGCTCTATCTTTCTACGCGTTAAGTCAGTGCTGGGCACAGGGGAGGAAGCAACGTGTCTGTAGCCCAGCCCAGTCAGCACCTTTGGGTACAGACGGGCTTCCAGGGATCAACTGGGATCTGACTCCCATCTCTGTTCTGTGACTTTGGGCAAGTGACTAGAACCTTCTAGTCTCCAGTCTCGTCCTCGGCTTCTTCATTTACATAATGAGGACACCTGCTCTCATAGGGTTCCTGTGAGTCTGGAAAATGCAAGCAAAGCACTCAACACAAGTCTGCTCTTCAGTAATCTCTGAACAGCTTAAACTCTCATTTCCTGGTATAGACGCTGCCCAGCTCATTGAGGGAGTAACGGAAGTGTCCTTGAAGCATGTCAAGAATGAGATATGACGAGCCACGTGCTCAGTCGTGTCCGACTCTTTGCAACTCCATGGGCTGTAGAGGCTCCTCTGTCTCTGAGACCCTCCAGGCAAGCACCCTGGAGTGGCTAACAGTTCCTCCTCCAGGGGGTCTCCCCAACCCAGGGATCAAACCTGCGTCTCCTGCCCTGCAGGTGGGTGGATCCTCTGACCTCGGCTGAGCTGAGGTGAGCACGGAAATCAGCCCTGATCCTGAATGCCCTGTCTCAGAAATCCCAGAGTGTTCCCTGAGCCTGGGCCCAGGAGGTGAGCCGGGAATCCCACAGGGATCCCTCGGCCTCCAGTTTGATGAGGAGACTAGAAGGGACGCGCTGGACGACACTAGAGCCTAAAGGGCAGAACAGGAAGCCCGTGGACTTGACCATCTAACCTCGAATGGCTCTACCACTGTTTCTTCTGGTGACTTCCTTGATTTCCTCAGACCTCATTTTATTCTTAAAAAAAAAAAAAAATTAGGGCTAATAATACTCCCCTCCCCTCTGTGTACATTTAAGCTCAACACAATAATCAGACATGTTACATTACTAAGTCTCAAGTGATTATGTGTGTTTTGAGAGATGAGGAAAATGGCCAGATTGCAATAAATGTTCTACAGTTTTTTAAAAAAAGTTTTACTACTTAAAAAGTAGGATTTTCCATTTAATTTTTTTACTATTGAAATTAAATGAGATAATGTCTCTAAAAGATGTAAACCTCTCTTCCTCAGGACCCAGGAAGCAATACTCCTAATTTTTCCACTCTTACACTTTCCACTTCCTAGACTCATCTTCATGATACAGACAACAGTTAAAAGAAAAGAAAAGAAAAAGTTGCAGGGCTTCCCTGGTGGCTCAGTAGTAAAGAATCCCCCTGCCAAGGCAGGGGTCATGGGTTCGATCCCTGATCCAGGAAGATCCCACATGCCTTGGAGCAACTAAGCCCGTGTGCCACAACTATTGCGTCTGTGCTCCAGAGCCCAGGAACCACGGCTACTGAAGCCTGCACGCCCGGAGCCTGTGCTCCGCAACAGGAGAACCACCGCAACGCAGAGCAGCCCCTGCTCTCCGCGCAGAGAAAAGCCCGCACAGTAAGGGAGATCCAGCACAGCCAAAAACAAATAAATAAAAATAATTATTATTTTCTTAAGCTGCAGTGAAGCTAAGAAGAAAGGATAAAAGTTGTGGACAGACCAATGGGGGAGAAAGATAAATTCCAGTAGAAATTAAAAGCATGAAGTCAAATTGTTTCTAAGCCTAGAAACAGTACAACGCAATATGTTATACTCAGAGAGCATCTGTTAAATTTTGAGCTTCTTATCACAGAGGGCAAATACTGTATTTCCCAACAAAGCCTTCCTTGTTGCTACTGCAAGGGCAGGATGCTTTTCTGAGACCAGATGACAGCTTTTTTGTTCTTCATTATAAGCATCTTTTCAGGCTGTGAAGTTCCAACTTTTCAGTCATTTGTTCAGACAATGTTGCACTTCCACAAAAATCGTCTGTGATTTAAAAGAGACTGCATTTCAGAGACACGCTGAGGGAGTGTCTGGTTGACAACCTCTCAACTCTGATTTGGGGCATGTTGCGTTTCTTAAGAGGACAAGAAGCATTACACAGGGAAAGACTTTGAGGCTGAAACTATTTTCCAAAATAGTAAAAGCACCAAGTGCTCAGCCTCGAGTCCCAGCAGGGCTCCACTCTAGTTAAACAAGACAGCTGGGGAGACCCGGCCCCACAGACCAGGGCTGAACTGCTCCCGTGAGCCGAAGCTCCACCAGGCACCTGCCTGATTGACAAAGGCCCCGCGAGGCAGCTCTGATTCACTGCCTGCCCTCCAGGATGCTGTCATTCACCTTCTCCAGGGATAGGACCTGAGTCTCCGGCCACAACCTACACAAGGACTTGGATCCCACATTTTACAAATGGTAAAAATGGGTAAGAAAATGAAGAAAAGTCCGCATAATTTTCAAAAGCTAAAGTTTGGGACCTTAGCGTGTCTCATGGAAATTGAGATCAAGGGGTTGGAGCTTTAGTCAAATGCTCATTTTCCCACACATCATCCTATTGTTATCACCATCATAACCATCGTAGGCAACACGCTCCTCACCTTGTACAACAGGAAACAAATTCACCTAACCCACCACTAGCTGAGTAAACAGGTTACAATTTACGCCTAAGTTTCAGCAGTCTTTCTATGCTCGATCCTGCCTTTAAACTCTTAACTTCTTTCATCTTTCTTCAAAGGGTCTTCTTGACATGGGAGACTTAAGATGTCCTAAATCCACAGTCTGGTGGTGTGTATCGCGGGTCTGAAATGTGTGTCTCGGCCACTGCAGGCGTGATAGGGGCTCACCCTAGGGAGAGACTGACCAGGCCTGAGACGAGGGGAGCACAGGGCGGGGGGCTCAGTGTGTTTTCGGGGTTCTGAGCTGTGGAGAGGCAGGGGTTTGTGTTCAGAGAAGTGGGGGAAGGAAGAGAGACCGAACCTTCAGGATCTGTAGAGGGACCGAGCTCCGCACGCAGCAGAGCTCGGCTGGCAAGGATTCCCCCTCAAGGAGACACTCGGCCTCCAGAGACATATTTTCAGAAGCCACGTGGAGGGGGATATGTTGCTGACATCTACTGGGTAGTAGCCAGAAACACAGCTACATACTCTGCAATGCACAGGACGGCACCCCCGTGCTCCCCCAAAAAGATAGGTCCAGCTTAAGACATCACTAAGTGTGCAGAAATCCGGCCTGAAAGTGTAACTCTCAGAGAAATGGGCAAGTGAAAGGAATGTCTGTGAACAAACAAACGAAGCCGAGACGCGGACTAATGATCAGGTTATGAAATGGCAGACTGGTAGCACGAAGGAGACACGGAAAGGTGGTTTCAGGGTGAACTTGGTGACTGTAATGCCATATCAATTAACCCAACGACGAAGAGCAATGCATACCGGCCCTCCACTCTGACCTCGTGGTGGCCTGCGCAGACGACACGAAAAATACACAACCCCGTAACAATGCATGCGTGCGTGCTAAGCCACCTCAGTCATGTCTGGCTCTTTGTGACCCCAGAGACTGTAACAATACGTTATTTAACATTTCCAACACTTATTTTCTTCTTCCTCTCCTTTTTTTAAAAAGAAAATTCCTTGAAATTAATGCCTTTTAGCATGCACTTTGGCTGCAGCTTCGGTTCCAAGGGGAAAACAGCTATAATACAGGGTCTGTTGTAATTAATACAGCTTTTGCTACCGTACTCTCTCTTTCCCTTTCCTTTAATTAAGTTTAGGCCACATCCTCAGCAGACGTTAGTCAACCAAAAAATGCAGAGAGGGAGGGGAGAAACAGAGTAGTTAAACCTATCACTGCACGCTTCGTATGTAAGAAAGACCAACCTATAACATCACTTCCTGGTGTGATCGGTATTATTATAGTAGAGCTCTTAATGTTGGGTTTCATTACAGTAAACCCATGGTTTCACCAAGACATTTTCCCATGAGAACATTTTAATTAATTTATTAATTGCAAATGAAGCTACAGGTGTCTGAGCGGGTTGGCGGCAGCAGGGTGTGTGTGCGCGTGCTTCTGTGTGTGCGTTGGAGTGCATGTGTGTCTGTCTGTGTGTGTTTTAATTGCTTCTGTATCCACCTCCGTGGCTCAACCAGTCCAGGCTGGTTAGCAGGTCCAGCCACCGATCCCCAGACAAGCCTGTGCAGGTGACTTGTCACATGCTGTATTACCCGTCGGGCTTGAACAGCTCCGCAGGGAAATAACATTGTCATGATCAGGCATTGGCCTCCTGGCACCGGGAACCTGGTGCTGGGGAAGATTGGCCGCAACCTCCTTAGAGACCTGGTGTTATTCCTAATTAGGATCAATTGTTCAGATCTTTTTTAAAGCTTCCTCTCCAAGCCAAAGAAGGCTTGGTCCCTTGTGTGGGGATCTTCACATACAGTTCCTAACCTACTGATAGCACCTGAGGGGTGGACTTTGCCCTCTCAGCCCCAAACCCTTGCAGGTGAGTTCTAGGGTTTTAAAAAAGTGCCTTTACACTGGACAAACAAATATTTGAATGTGGCCATTTCATGCAAGGGAACCAGAAGAACAGGAAGAGTCAAGACTTTGAGGTTAGATGAAGCTGATCTTCAATCCACATTCTATACTCAACTAGATATTGAGCAACTTAACTACCATGCGCTCAGCACAAAATAAAGAAATACCACTGACCCTCACTTTGCCCATTGATAAAACGGCCATAAACACAGCTACTTGTCAGGCCACGGTCAAGATTAGCAGAAGCTGGGTATGAACTGTCTGACACAGAGCAGGCACATGGGAAATATCCATCATTTCCTTAGATCATCACTATTATTAGCCTTACAGTTAACAGTTGGGCTCTTTTCACTCTTAGCTCTTCAGTTCCATTGGGGGGAAAAAAAAAAAAAAGACTTGATTTTAAATTGAAATACATATATAAATAATTAATGCAAGGCAACCTGTATTTCCCTGACCCCTCCCTTGCTAATCTGGGAATATGACTTAACTGTGGTTAATTATCTGTTGGTTTGCTGTGTCTTATTTAAATTAAAACGTAAATCCCTCCAGGGAAAGAGCTAGGTATTTTCCATGTCTTGTACTTCCTCACTCCTTCACTGCATTAGGAATTACTGGAGTCTTGGTAGAGCTCTCAGAAGGTTTGTTGGCAAATTTTGGAGTCAAAATCAAAGGCTTACAGATTAACATCACTTAGTTTCCTAAGAATCTTTAAGTCACATTAACAATAGGGCCACAGCCTTTCAAGGGACCTGTATCTACAGTTCAAGCTCAAATTGAAACTGTTATTTGCAACAAATAAAAATACAAGTAAATCATAAAAATAGTGAAAGCCACGGATGACGATGCTAGTGTGTATTTTGTACAAATGGAGTTCAGTATAGAAGATAATATACTTCGGTGTGTTTTTCTGTTCAAAAGCTCATTGCTAATTAAAATAAACATTAGATTCCTGAGGTTTACTGAAACTTTATTGCATTAAAAAAAAGGGGGGGGCGGGCAAATGTGTGTGTGAGACAGAAAACGAGCAAGAGAGAGATAAAAGTTAATTAATAGAATCTGGCCTTCCTCCAAAATATACTCTGAGTTTGAGGTATTTGAGATTGGGTAACTCAGGTTGGCTGGTATGTGAAAAACCTCTGTAAAGATGGCCTTGCTGTAAAATGCTGCTTCGCTGGGAAGGTACGACACAGCCTTCAGCGGCATCGTTATGACTCTCACCCCTCCCTGCCTGACACCACTGAGTGTCTGGGTCCCAACTGGCCAACATTCTGTATTGATTACATGTATTTCACCTCCTCAGACTGGCTTGGAAAGTCGAATGGTGAGTGAAGTCATTGGTTCCCCTGGGAGTTTGTTTATATCTCCAGTGGGAACTCATTTTTTCCATCACTTTTTATTAAATGGGGTTGGGAAAATTTGATTGGGTTTGGAGGGCCCTATCTGGCACTATTTATGTAATCCATTAGTCCTTGTTTATTACAGGGTCTGGGACTAATTGCATGTAAAAATTCCCAACTAGTTTCTGAATTAAAAATAGTGATTTTTATGGCAAGAGCTGGGCTTCCCAAAGGGTGTTCCATGAAACCCAAGTATTCCGAGGTGCTCCTCGGAAAGAGGTTTAGGGTTCAGATAAATGAGAGGGGATATCATCCTGTGATCCTTCCTCTTGTTTATACATATTGCTTGGTTTTCAGGGCCCCAAATAGCAAGATTAGTGTAACATTGTTTATTGTTAAAGCACTTGGCATAGCAAGAGAAAACGGGAGACATGAAAATATTATTGATTAAATGAAGAAATTAATAAGGATTTGGAAGGTCTTGTAGTGAAGAAATCCATTTAGCTTTGTTAAATATTTTTCAAATTTGCAACGATCACGTACCCATTCTCCTTGTACAGAACTATCGACATACAGAAAACTCATCTTCTGAAGAACACACTTTAGGAAACTCCAGTTTACGGTATTAAACACATTCATAAAAGAACTAAATATCTAGGAATAAACTTACATAAAGAGACAAAAGAACTGTACGCATAAAATTATAAGACACTAATGGAAGAAATCAAAGAAAACATAAACAGATGGAGAGAGATTCCATGTTCCTGGGTAGGAAAAATCAATAATGTGAAAATGACTCTACCACCAAACGCAATGTACAGATTCAATGTGATCCCTATCAAATTACCAATGACATTTTTCACAGAACTAGAACAAAACATTTCACAATTCATATGGAAACACATTCATAAAAATCATAGGGCTTTCCTGGTGGCTCAGCTGGTAAAGAATCCGCCTGCAACACAGGAGCCCCCTGTTCAATTCCTAGGTTGGAAAGATCCCCTGGAGAAGGGAATGGCAACCTACTCCAGTATTCTTCCTGGAGAATCCCCATAGACAGAGGAGCCTGGCAGGCTGCAGTCCACGGAGGCACAAAGAGTCAGACACAACTGAGTGACTAAGCACACACACACATAAAAAATTATATGTGCTACAATTAGTTCAACACACATTTTAGCCCACAACAACAACAATGCTCAAAAACCAGAAGCCTGTCCCCTGTTAAACTTATAACTTACTAGGGGAAATGTGATATATGCGTATTTTTTAATATAAGGCAGCACATGCTGTATATGAAAGTACAAATTAGAGGACCATAAAGTGAGAAATGGGAAAAAATATTACAGCTGGATGTTGCTTACTCGGAGGTGTGTGGCCTGGAGGCTCAGCTGGTAAAGAATCAGCTGCAATGTGGCGGGCCTGGGTTTCATTCCTGGGTTAGGAAGATAGTCAAAGCTATGGTTTTTCCAGTAGTCATGTATGGAGCTGAGAGTTGGATCATAAAGAACGCTGAATGCCAAAAAATGGCTGCTTTTGAACTGTGAGCCTGGAGAAGACTCTTGAGAGTCCTTGGACTGCAAGGAGATCAAACCTGTCAATCCTAAAGGAAATCAGTCCTGAATAATCATTGGAAGGACTGATGCTGAAGCTGAAGCTCTAATACTTTGGCCATCTGATGTGAAGAACTGACTCATTAGAAAAGACCCTGATGCTGGGAAAGATTGAAGGCAGGAGGAGAAGGTGACAACGGAGGATGAGATGGATGGCATCACTGACTTGATAAACCATGAGTTTGAGCAAGTTTCAGGAGTTGGTGATGGACAAGGAAGCCCGGCATGCTGCAGTCCATGGGGTCTCAAAGAGTTGGACACGACTGAGCAACTGAACTGAACTGATGGCTTATTTGTGTTGTGCATGTATGGTTATTGCTTACACTTAGATTTTAATCTGCAGATTTTATGAAGAAGGCCTACTATTCCTGGAAGGAATAAGCAAGAAAGGAAGGAGTAATGCTGTTTTGATTTCATGAGTTTTTAATAAGCCTCCTCCAATGACCTCCCCCAAATATTTTCACCTAGTAACGTAACTATTAGCTTTATTCAGAGTTATCAACCTAGAGAAGTAAATGGTAACCTACTCCAGTATCCTTGTTGGAAAATCCCATGGACAGATGAGCCTGCAGGGCTACAGTCCATGAGGTTGGAAAAAGTCAAACGCAACTTAACAACTGACCATGCACACACAGCAGGAAAGAGCAGGTTTGTGGACTCGGGAGGGCAGGCAAGCATGAGGATGCAGAAGCCGTAAGGAACGAAAACGGGAGTTACGCAACTTGCATTGCTGAATTTCAAAAGGAGGCACCCTTCACTCCAGGGTTCTTTCCCATTCATCTCCAAACATGCTGCCAGCCTGACCTTTAACCCTCAGCAGGAAATTGAGAGGATGTTCTCCAGGGGATCTGACCAGTACTTTCTTGGGGTCTGGACAACAAGCGATCCCAAACTGATGGCTCACCTGGCTCCTTCGATACTGACACACACAGTGTCCCATCAGGGTTATTCTAATCAGCATTTTAGTCACCACTATTTTTCATAGCAATGACAGGTTTTATTTTCTTGGGCTCCAAAATCACTGCAGACGGTGACTACAGCGATGAAATGAAAGACGCTTGCTCCTCGGAAGAAAAGCTATGACCAACCTAGACAGTATATTAAAAAGCAGAAATATCACTTTGCCAACAAAGATCCATATAGTCAAAGCAATGATTTTTCCAGTAGTCATTCGTGGACCATAAGGCCGAAATTTTAGAACAAAGTGTTGGTTGGGAAAGGGCAAGACACAGCCAGCAGATTCAGAGGGAGCATGAATTTGTACTTTAACACTAACTCAACAAGACAACATGGCATTAAATTCCACGCAGAAAATGAGAGCCCAAAGAATCGTACATCCAACCACGATGTTTTCTGAAATGCAGTTTCCAAATGCTACTTGTCATTCATCTTTCCGCAAGAAGCAGCAAAAGGGTGTATTCCACCAAAATGAGACCATAAACAAACACACAGAAAGAAACATGGGATGTGGGCAATAGCGGGTCTACTATAAGAGAGAAGAGAAATGACCCGCAAGATGAGGAAACGCTAGAGCTCTGTACCTTTCAGAAGCAGCAGTGTGACCCAAGACCAATGTGCCTGCTGCCCCCGAACCTTCCTGAAATCTGAGGACAGAATGCTCAGAATGCCTGGCGCAGCCTTGACTGGCTCATCACCATCATGCCCTGAGGTGATAATTCCCACTCTCCCCACGACTCGCTGCTGTCTGGTTCCATCGTGATTATTCAGTGATCCCTGTGTATATATTCTGCTTTGCTTTAGGTTTGCGAGCTGGAGCTAAGCCTTCATGAATCTGGTCTCTTGAACATGTTAGCCTGATGAATGTGTTTCTGCCAGGCCTGCCAGGCTCACACTGCAGCCACACCAGGTGTGCCGGCTGGGCAAGTCTTGGGTTACTCAAGTCTTGCTTGTGAACTTGCCCATTGATTTGCCCAGAAGGAGATTTTGTAAACTCTCAGGGAACTGAAACCAGAGCTACTGTTCAGTTTATTTTCTCTGTGAATCTCTCAGTTAACATATAATAATATCACCTGTCCTTACACAGCTAGGACTGTGATTGCTGCTTGGGCTTACAAACTTGATCAATTCAGTTCGGTTCAGTCGCTCAGTCATGTCTGACTCTTTGTAACCCCATGAACCACAGCACACCAGGCCTCCAAGGCCATCAACAACTCCTGGAGTTTACCCAAACCCAGGTCCATTGAGTCAGTGATGCCATCCAACCATCCCATCCTCTGTCATCCCCTTCTCTCCCTGCCCTCAATCTTTCCCAGCATCAGGGAACAAACTCAATAGCATATCATTTAAAGATAAATGCAAGGATGGTACAACTTTAAAATCAAACAAAAAAGTGAGTGAGGAAGTGAGTATCACAAAACTCAGGACAGTGGTAACTTCCAGGGGAGGCGGGTGTATTAGCTTCCTACAGTGGCTGTAACAGATTACCACAAACCTAATGAATTGCTCCTTGGAAGGAAATCTACGACTAACCTAGACAACGCATTAAAAAGCAGGGATATCACTTTTCCAACAAAGGATTGTATAGTCAAAGCTGTTTTTTCCCAGTAGTTATGCATGGATGTGAGATGATAAAGAAGACTGGGCACCAAAGAACTGATGCTTTTGAATTGTGGTGTTGGAGAATACTCTTGAGAGTCCCTAGGACTGTAAGGAGATCCAACCAGTCCATCCTAAAGGAAATCAACTCTGAATATCCGTCGGAAGGACTGATGCTAAAGCTGAAGCTCCAATACTTTGGCCACCTGATGCAAAAAAGTCTCCGATGCTGGGAAAGACTGAGGGCAGGAAGAGAAGGGAGCGGCATAGGATGAGATGGTAAGATAGCCTCACCCACTCAATGAGGTGAATTTTTCCAAACTCTGGGATATAGTGGCTGACAGAGGAGCCTGGCCTGCTGCAGTTTGTGGGTTCACAAAGAGTCAGGCAAAACTTAGCAACTGAACAAGAATGAATGACTTTGTTCTCTTACAATTCCTGGAGTCAGAAGTATAAAACCAAGATGAGAACAGGGCTGCATTCCTCCTGGGGTACTTGGTGGCGGTGGGGGGTGTCCACTTCCTTTCCTCCTTGAGCTTCTGGAGGCCGCCTGCGTTCCTCAGCTCATGGAGCATCATTCTACTGTCTACCATCCCATCTTTTCTATGATCCCTCATCTCCCTGGATCCCCCTGTAAAGGACCCCAGTGATTACACTGAGCCCACTTGCATAATCCAGGTTCATCTCCCCACATCATGGTCCTTAAGTCAGTCACACAGGCTGAGTCCCTTCTGCCCTGTAAGGCAACATATTCCCAGGTTGCAGGGACTAGGGCCACAGAAGGAAATACTACCTAGGAAGGTCATACAGGGGCTTTGGTTATGTTCTACCTATTAAGCTACATGATGGCTAGTGGGTACTAATTTTGTTATCTTTCAACTGGACGTATGTCTAATACACCTTTCTTTATGTGTTAGTATGTCCTGTGCTTCATGAAAGTGGGCTGCTTGTGTTTTGTATGTTCAGTTCAGTTCAGTCGCTCAGTCGTGTCTGACTCCTTACTACTCCGTGAACTGCAGCATGCCAGGCCTCCCTGTCCATCACCAACTCCCGGAGTTTACCCAAACTCAGGTCCATTGAGTTGGTGATGACATCCAACCATCTCATCCTCTGTTGTCCCCTTCTCCTGCCCTCAATCTTTCCCAGCATCAGGGTCTTTTCAAATGAGTTAGCTCTTCGCACCAGGTGGCTAAAGGATTAGAGTTTCAGCTTCAACATCAGTCCTTCCAATGAACACCCAGGACATATCTTCTTTAGGATGGACTGGTTGGATCCCTTTGCAGTCCAAGGGACTCTCAAGAGTCTTCTCCAGCACCACAGTTCAAAGCATTAATTATTTGGTGCTCAGCTTTCTTTATGGTCCAACTCTCACATCCATACATGATTACTGGAAAAACCGTAGCCCTGACTAGACAGACCTTTGTTGATAAAGTAATGTCTCTGCTTTTGAATATGCTATCTAGGTTGGTCATAACTTTCCTTCCAAGGAGTAAGTGTCTTTTAATTTCATGGCTGCAATCACCTTCTGCAGTGACTATGGAGCCCCCCAAAACAAAGTCAGCCACTATTTCCACTGTTTCCCCATCTATTTCCCATGAAGTGACGGGACCAGATGCCATGATCTTCATTTTCTGAATGTTGAGCTTTAAGCCAACTTTTTTACTCTCTTCTTTCACTTTCATCAAGAGGCTTTTTAGTTCTTCTTCACTTTCTGCCATAAGGGTGGTGTCATCTGCATATCTGAGGTTATTGATATTTCTCCCAGCAATCTTGATTCCAGCTTGTGCTTCCTTCAGCCCAGCATTTCTCATGATGTATTCTGCATATAAGTTAAATAAGCAGGGTGACAATAGACAGCCTTGATGTACTTCTTTTCCTATTTGGAGCCAGTCTATTGTTCCATGTCCAGTTCTAACTGTTGCTTCCTGACCTGCAGGTCAGGTGGTCTGGTATTCCCATCTCTTTCAGAATTTTCCACAGTTTTTTGTGATCCACACAGGCAAAGGCTTTGGCATTGTCAATAAAGCAGAAATAGATGTTTTTCTGGAACTCTCTTGCTTTTTTGATGATCCAGCGGATGTTGGCAATTTGATCTCTGGTTCCTCTGCCTTTTCTAAAATCAGCTTGAACATCTGGAAGTTCACGGTCCACGTATTGCTGAAGCCTGGCTTGGGGAATTCTGAGCATTACTTCACTAGCCTGTGAGATGAGTTAGTATGTGGATCAGGTCATCTCGTGGTATCCAGCTGGTACATTTACTCTAGAAGGACACTCACGTCACACAATGGTGAGGAACACGAGGCTGAGTTTCTTTGGCACTTCCCCCTTCCAGGGTCCTGCGGTCTTGAGCTGTAGGTAAGAGTCACTGTCTTGTCTGTCTTTCGCAGCTCACTTTTAGTAGCACTAACAGCTCTTTCAGATGGTTATTGGGGAAATGGCAATTTGGGTTTGATTTTGTTTCATCTTGAAGGAGATTTTCTAGGCATTCCTTTCAAGAAACCAACATTCCAAATCAGTCTGGACTTTTCTTCCTTTTCCCATATGTTTCCTGACTTTGACTGGCTTTTAAAAAGAGCCAAATGTGTGCATCAAAGAAATATTTAGTTATAGGGTATGCACCTAATTTCTCATCCTATGTGAGACAATAGCAATTTCTTGGTCACTCTCTCAAGATTTTCAGGTATCAATTTTTATTTTCCTTCATCCAAGCCAATCAGTTCTCCAGGGATGTGGGAAATCTTCAGTGTTAAAGAATTTAGAGATAGTGGATGGATTTTTTTAACAATCAGTTAAAAAAAAATCTAACATCAGAGTCTACTTTGAAAAAGGGGGTAGGGGGTAACCTTGTCAGTGAGACTACAAGTATGTTACATTTCTATTCAAGTATAAATTGACAAGTAAGATACATAGTGCATTGTTTCTGGGAGATTTTCTTAGTTTTGCACGTCCTCAAAGGACTGAACCCATCATTTTTCTGGAAATTTAGGTCAGAAGTTGAACGAATCCAAAACAAAATTTTCTTGCAGAAAGAATACAATGCTTTCAATCCTTTCAAGAATAATTTTTTAAAAAGTAATAGCTTAAAATTCCAAAACAAGCTGAAAGATTATTGTCGTTAACAGTTACAAATTAGAAACAAATAGCTGGGGAATACTGAGCATCACATTTTCAAGCCTGAAAGCTTTACTCACACCTAAGAAGAACATGCTTCCTAGCTAGCAGCTTAGACCGTCTCCATGTGTGACTTCTTCATGTCAAGTTAAAAGCACTTGTCTTGGACTTCCCTGGTGGCACAGTGGATAGGAATCCACCTGCCATTGCAGGGAAACAGGTTCAACCCCTGGTCGGGGAAGATTCCACACACCTCAGAAACTAAGTCCGTGTGCCCCAGCTCCAGTTGGCCCGTGCTCCACACAGAGGCCGCTCCGCGGAAAAGCCCGTGCTCCACCACCGGAGAGTAGCCCCCGCTCGCCGTAACTAGAGAAAAGCTTGCACAGCGAGAAGACCCTGACAGCCATGAATAAATCAATGAAGTGAAAGTTTTCAAAATGTTTTTAAAAAGTAGTCGTCTTTATTTAAACTGAAAGAGAGCAAAAGCTAAAGACATTAGTCAACCATCATAGGAGCAGACTATGCAAAATTTAACTTACAAGGTATGAACAAGAATAGGCTATAGCTGAGTTGGAATTGACTTCATCTGGATATTAGCAAGAGATGTGTTCAGTTTGCACTGAACCTATACCTTAAATTCAGGCTGACTCACTCTGGTACCATTAATACAACTCTCTAACATACAAGCCCTATTGGAAGATTTATGCTAGTTCTCATTACTGCAGCTTTTTGATACAGTTATTATGACCATTGTTAATGATAACAGAGAACAATTTCCTTATATGTATCCTATAAATGCTATATATGTATATCTATCAAGTTATCTATAATTGTGCAGTATTATAATATATGGCATATGATATGTATAATACAGAGTGTATAATAGTATAACATGTGACACAATAATATACTACTGATATATTTATATACATGATCAAGGCAATAACATGTCAAATAAAATCAAAATTTGGAAGAGGAACAGGGATAGAAGTTATTAGATACTATAATATACTGATCTTTTATACTTGGAACTTAAAAGATACAATTCAAAGTATATAACACAAAAAATATTGTAAGTTTATATTTAGAAGTATACATGTAAGCACTAAAGAAACTATTAAAATAACTTAATCAATTAAATTCTGGTAATAAGGCAAAGGATGGGAAAGTAGATAAAGTGACAAAAGAGAAAACAATTGTTTTATCTGCTCAGTCAACATACTCTCTGGAAGAGACTTGAAAGGAACATGCAAGTTTTGATTGCAAAGAAACTACAGGAATAAAACATCAAGTGAAACTTTCAAATATGAGAAGGAGCACACACAACAAACAGAGCTTGGAAACAACACAATATGGTCAATGAAGGCAAAGAAACGAAACAACAGCAGTAAATACAGAAACTGTAACATGAATTACGGCCTACACGTAAACTATCGGGAAATACAGACTGCGTAAAAATGTAAAGGCCAGAAAGAAGATAAAAGAGCACCTCCTCTCAGATTAGACCATAGCTCTGTACTGCAGAGCTCTGTGCAGACTGCAGCTCCGCGCCATGCAAAAGCAACAGCAGAGCAACGAGGGACAGAGCGGGGTGGTGAAGGGCAGGCGGGTGGGGGTCGGAAATGAAAGTGTGGAGCGAGGAGTAATAAGCAAACCAGTGACCATAAGAAACAGAGATTCTAATCTCTACACAAACGAGGCTGATTCAGAGGAAGAGAATTACAAAAGGACACAAAGGAAACATGAAGAGTTTCAGTCCACAACAAACCTCCAGTAAGTATGAACAACTGCACCAAAAGCAGACTGACAATCAGAAACACAAAGAGGTACACGAACTCCCAAGAGTAGCAGATTTTAACGTACCTCTCCTTCTCATGACAGAGGCTACAGATCATAACCACCTAAAAAGCAACTCACAAATTAATCCAGAGTTAATGATGCAGATATCAATCTGGCACTTCTATAATAGAATCACAAACTGTAGCCTTCTCAAAAGAAGTCTGGGAGTATGGTTTCCAGCATCTTGTTAGGATAAATATGAACGTTTAAATAACTCCATGAAGAATGCTTTTAGGAGAAATTAGATTGCATTTAGGTATAATTTGGAAAATATGCAGTTAAATATGTTAAGAGAAATTAAATCCCCAACAATAATTTTCACAATGGAACAATTTCTTCAAATGAATTCTCAAGCAGGAAATCTGGTCTGTGAAATCCACGAGCAGAGTTCCATGCACTCCTTGGCACACATTCCATAAGTGGTATGTAGTGATAAGGAAACACAGAGTTAGGAGAAGTATTTGCTCCTCCTTTATTTTTGTGGCATGTGTTGCTGTTGGTTCCCTTTGCCATTTTATAAGACTTAAAGACATTTTTTAAGCACCAATTTGGAAATTTACCAAAAACTTTTCAAAATACTATTTTATAGTGATATAAAGTCAATTCAAAGATACAAAAGAATACGAAGTGTTATCTGTAAGTTTAAAATCTTCTTGATGGCAAGCTCTCACATATTTGTCTTAGTGTAACACAAGTTAGATGGTTGATATACTTAAACTTCAATATTTAATTTGTATAATATTAACACATGTAGTATAGGAAATGAATTTTAATTAATAAAAACAAATCTTTAAAAAAAAACAATAAGTGCGAAACTAAGAAAGTCAAGAAAGAAAGGGATAAGAGAGATTCAAGAATGGGGTGTGTGTGTCTGTGTGAGTGTGTGTGTGTGTGTGTGTGTGTTTAACTCTAGATTCAGAAAGAAGAGAGTGTACTTACGAAGGTCCACATGATATTCACAACTGACAGTCTGTGGAGCCGTAACAAAAAATAAGTTCCAATAAAGCAGAAATAGAAAATGTTTTTCATGAAAATAAAAGAATATCTGATAACAAAATAAAGAGGAAATAATGAAGAAATAGAAAAAATAATCTATGTAAACTTGACTAAAAACAAAAATAAAATCTAAGATTTCAGAAAATCTAAATAGCAATGAAATGAAATGTACAGTAATAAAATGAAAACTATAGATATTAGACTTTGTAAGATTCAACTAAAGTATTTAAGAGAAAAATTCACATGCATAGCTACTAAAACTAATAAAATAATGAAGACTAAAAAACCTCAGAAGAAATGGATAACAAAATAAATACAAATAAAATAAAAAGGAGAAATTCCAAAAATAAAATCACTCTTCAATGAATTTAGTAATATAAAACAGAAATTGTTACAAAAATAAAGGTAGCTTGCACTTGTATGCTTATTGTATACAAGGCTTTTTTTTTTTTCTTTTTTAGGGCTTGAATCTACAGTCCTATCTAATGATAGAATCAAAAAAAGAAAAATTAAAACTAGTTTCGAATAGACAAAGCATTAGAAAAGTTGGTTAGGAAGAATGGGAAAAAAGCAAAACTATATAAACTCATCTATAAAAGAAACAAAACTACAAACAGAGAATTAGAAAGAAAAAAACATTAGAAAGCATATCAATAGGATCTTCTGAAAATTTTTATATCTTGGATTAAACAGATATATATGATATACTAAAGTTGACTCAAGAGGAAATGAAACACATCAAACTACTTTAAAAAGCATTAATAAAACAGAATCAGTTATCAAAAATGCTCTACCTTAAAATCTTAGGCATGTGATATTCAACTGCACCCTCCTTAATTATGTAGGAAGATCCCTCCATGAAATTAACAACCATAAACAAACAAGTAAACAAACAAAATCCAGAATTTGAGAAAGCCCGAGTGCTCCAGCAGAAAAAGGATGCAAATTCCTACTGGGGGCAGGTCCACATCAGGCAACCACAGACCCCCTGAGATAACACTGTGCCCATCACCCAACAAAACCGAGTACTAGATGTGTGCTGAGTCTCTTCAGTCGTGTCCCTCTGCAATCCTGTGGACTGTACCCTGTCGGGCCCCTCTGTCCAGGGGATTCTCCAGGCCAGAGTGGGTTGCCATGCCCTCCTCCAGGGGATCTCCCCGACCCAGGGATCAAAGCCGGGGCTCTTATGTCTCCTGCATTGGCAGGTGGACTCTTGACCACTAGCGCCACTTGGGAAGCCGCACACTATGAGGGGTTTGCAAACAAAAGAATTTACAAAGAGATGAACAAACCTATTAAAGGAGCAATTTTGGAAGCATGGGATATTTCCATGTTTATAATGATGGTTATTAGCCTTACAAATTAGTGACTGCAAATGAGTGAGGATGAGCCACTGAATGAAGCTTACTGCGACAATTTACACGTACATATTTTAAAAGTTGAGTCTAAAAACTCAATTGAAATGGTCAAAATATAACATTCGCAAAATAGTGTAATATTGTAATATTCACAACTAGGAAATCTGAATCACCAATTAGCATATGAGAAATGCTCATACTTAGAAAAAATGTAAAATAGCAGGATACCATCTTACACTTATCAGATTGGCAAAAAACAAATAAAAGATCTGGAAATACCAATTCCTGGAGGTGACATGAGGAAAGGGCCTCACTCACACACTCGCCACTGAGACAGAAAGACCACGCTTTCACTAGAAGACCGATTTATGTTTCTCCTGCCCTGAAGCTTCTGTCCCTCAACGCTCCTTGGATTAACATGTGTCCCGACTCAGAAATCATCTTGTAAGAGCCTCCCACTCCTCCCAGACAAAATATTTTCATTTTTAAAAGATTACCTGGAACTTATCTGCATTTCAAACCTCCATCTCCAGCCAAACCAGGCATAAGAGGATTCAAAAATGATGGTGGAACGCCACACTTGTTGAAAGGACACACATTTCCCTATGTTCGTCTATGGTGTGGCCAGTTTGTGATTTTGAGCAGGCCTATTTCAGATGTGAGCACACACCCATAGATGGCCACCATCTATGGGCATACAGACCACCTCTGGACCAAGTGTCGCCTTCTCTCTGGAAGAGGGCAATGGGCGAGACGCCCCAAGCCCACAGTCCACAGCAGGTTCCTGGCGGGTCTCTGCACGTCTTTTTTTTTTAATAAATGACCCACGTGGAAAGAGATTTTCCACACTGAAATCAAAATGGGTGGGATTGGTTTTGTTTTAACTAGTTTTCCTTCATATGTGAGATTTCTGGCATACAGCCTGAGAAGTCGGCTTGTAATGAAATGCGTTTAGTGTGGAGAGGGGAAATAAAACATTTCGTCTTCTTTTTACATTTTTTTTCCATGCCTGTAAACACCCCATTTCACCTGGCAGAAAAGCTGTTCGTGACCAAAGGCTCGTAGGCAAAACAGGTTTGGACCCAAAGGAAATAAAGACGCTCTTGTCCTTCCTGTTACGCGGTGATTTCACACGCACCCACCCAGCCACTGAGAGGGGGCCCTGTCCCCTCCGCGTGCCCAGGGTGGCCTGCCCTGGCGCGGTGGCTGTGCCCGCCAGGGTGAACCCCGAGCACCCCGACAGGGCCCTCATTCTGGCCCGATGCTGCTCCTGCAAGCAGTTTGTCTCCATGAACCCCTGCCAGGGATGCAGACCCCTGACAGCCCATGGTTGCCTGTGCTCCGCACCCCTTCCCCTTGCGGACCAGGCCAGGGTGCAGGGCAGGCTGCCTCATCAGGACGTGGATGCGGCCTGAAAATGCCGTAGGGGTGGAGGAAACGGCCCTTCTTCTGCCTGAGTCACTCTCTGGGGCAGAAAACAGAATCACACAGGTGTGTCTCACCTCCCCAGGGCTTTATCTCACGATAACCACATCCTCTGTAATTCCCTGGCTGCTACTTTTTTTCTTCCCTCCCAGGTTCAGATACAAAGAAGTGATTAAATGATTAGACTGACTGACAAAAAACTGCCGGCTCAGGGACTTTCAAAGCAGACGATCTCCTTTGCGCAGGTTTGGCCGCCAGCAGGCCGGTGTCGGAGAATTCGGCGCTTCCTGCAGAGCTGGGCTGGTGCAGGAGCCAGTGGTCACGAGAAATGCAGAACCTAAAGCCTAAAAACTCTCACTGCCCTGAGACAGGGATAGGGCATCGAGTGGCGTGGGCATCACCCCAGCAGTGCTGGGTACAGGATGGCTGCCCAGCGCTGTGGATGATTCGGGAAGTCAACTGCGGTATCCAGACGGATGGAATGAGTCAGATCCAGAGACAATACGTCTCTCACATTCAGGCTGAGAGGGGAAAAGCCCGCGGCCAGGGGGTTGGAGGCAACAGATGAGTTACCGTGGGACACTTCTCCATCTGGCTCTCAGATACAGTGATGGTTCACATTTCAATCTAGTTTCATTCAGAGAAAGACTGTGATGAAGCTTCTATCCTATTTTTGGATTCAGTACTTTGAAGTCTAGTCATTGGTATAATGCCCAGTGGTTTTTTAGAGAATAAAATTAAATAGGAGATCACGAAGAAATGAAGACTTATTTGCCAAAGGTTGTTTTGTATCTGAAGTAAGAGGATACGCGTGAACTTCTAGTGAAAGCCATCCTTAAATCCAGATGGGTGACATTTCCGGCTCCTGTATTTTCTCAGGTGGCTCTGTATCATCTTACATTTTAAATAAGGTATTCTCTTTTAAGGGCGTCCCTGGTGGCTCAGACAGTAAAGTATCTCTGCCTGCAGTGTGAGCAACCTGAGTTCAATCCCTGAGTGAGGAAGATCCCCTGGTGGAGGGCGTGGCAACCCACTCCAGTATTTTTGTTTGGAGAATCCCATGGAGAGGAGCCTGGCGGGCTACAGTCCAAAGAGGTTGCAAAGAAATGGACACGACTGAGCGACTACCAGTTTCACTTTCATTCTCTTTTAAATGAATGGCCAATTATTTTTCCTTCTGACTTAATAGTTCTTAATAATTAAGCTGGTTTTTCCCGTGGTCATGTATGGATGTGAGAGTTGGACTGTGAAGAAAGCTGAGCGCCAAAGAATTGATGCTTTTGAACTGTGGTGTTGGAGAAGACTCTTGAGAGTCCCTTGGACTGCAAGGAGATCCAACCAGTCCATCAAATGTCATGTTTTCATTGTTTCAATTCAAGGTTTCCTGTCTCTAAGGGAATCCTTGCATTTCCTATTTTTCTTATGACCATGTAGACATCCTCCTTCAGCCCACACAATAAGGGCTCAATAAATATGTGTTAATGCTAATACTAATAGATAATACTTTTTAAAATAAAAATACTACTACTAATAATTACTACTACTAATTATAAATTCCCCCTTTGCTCAAATCTGAGAGTTTTGATTTTTCCTTGGCATAAAAAATAACAATAGCAACAAATATTTTAAATTTCACTTTCTTGGGGACATGAATTCAGAGATGGATTATAACATTAAGAGTGAAACCTCTCCTCTAGTTGAAAGAAAGTTCAGCCAGAAAACATACATCACAAGAAGGTAACTTGACTTGGAAATGATATGAAATACCACAAGAGAAAACAGGTCATTGCAGGTGCAATTAAAAGACCACAAGAAAAAATTCTCCTTATACTTACAGCTATAACTGAACTTATACTTAAAACTGAAATGTGCATAATATTTAAGTTAAACTGCTATGTACCTAAAGGTGATGTGGAGGTTTCCAACTGCTTATGGTAGAAGCAGCAGAAAGGTTTATAGTCATCTTACTACGTGATCAGGGCTGCTAAATATGGATAGCATATTTTTGTAAAGAACATAAGCAATTTTATAGTTTATCTTTCTAACTTTCCAGTAAGTCCTGGTTATGGATGGTAAAACGACTCGACATAAATACATATTAAGTTTTTCATATATTTTCCCTGCACTGTTCTTGAACACCTGAATGAAACGTTTCACGAATGAAAATTAATCTGCCCAGATCTTGATGCCTAAAGCATTATGAGAAACCAGACACATTTTTTTGGATTTAGCCGCCCACATAGAAGCATTATGCAAAAAGGTGAGGATATGGACTTGACCTCTAACCCTACAACTTGATCCAGTTGAAATAATCAAGGTATTTTGCATTTTTTTTCATTTGAATTGATTCAAATTATTAGCTTACTCAATTTTCACCCAGAGCTTATTTAATGCAGAAGAATCCTCCAGACACAAAACTTTAAATGTGAAACCATCATTTCTGATGACTAATGTTCTTAATGACATCTGAAACACGGCCTCTATGTAAGTTCGGTGGCTTTAGAACTGCATTTGGGTACAGCTGGATTTGAACACAGCACAGCTATCCACACAACTTCTCTATTAATTTCATATATATATATAATTTTTTTTTTTTCTTTTCCAAACAGACAAACAAGAGGCTTAGCTTAAGACAAGGATTTAAAACAAAATCTTTTTGGTTTTTGTTAGCAGCTCCATACCAAAAAAAAAGCCCAACATTTTTTTGGTAAGTTTTAACATATTATAGGCAAATCTCTACACATTCATCAGAGGTGAAATTAGCAGTAGAGTTAAGATAGAAAGCTATCATATTGGTCATATTCAAATAGGGGTCACCCAGGACATGAAACTCTAAAATGATATCTGCACTGACAGCTTAATCCTTGCCTCTGGAAAAAAGAAGTCACATGGTATGAGTTAAGTGAAGAGCAGGATAAAAGAACAACACAAATTACAGTTAGAGAAACAGAGACAGCTTATAGGCATTGACATCCTTATTCTGGTTTGTTTTATGATTGATTTTTTTAAAAACTTCATTTTGTATTGGAATATAGCTGATTAACCATGTTGTGACAGTTTCAGGAGGACAGCAAAGGGACTCAGCCGCACATCTACATGTATCCATTCTCCCCCAAACTGCCCTCCCGTCCAGCCTGTCTCATAACATTAAGCAGAGTTCCCTGTGCTATAGAATGATAGCAAATATTAGGTAGAGTAGACAAAATGATACCTATAGAATATTTTTATAGAGAGTCCATACAGCAACGACCCATTCTCTCACTACACTGTTTAAGAAATAGTACATTATAAATGTTTACCAGTAGTGAATTTTATGTGTATGTGAAAAGCTTCAAAGTGTTAAGTCTTAGTCACTCAGTCATGTTCAACTCTGTGACCCCATGGACTGTAGCCTGCCAGGCTTTTTGGTCCATGGAATTCTCCAGGTAAGACTACTGGAGTGGGTAGCTATTCCCTACTCCAGGGGATCTTCCCAATCCATCTCCTGCATTGGCAGGCAGATTCCTTACCACTGAACTACCAGGAAACCCCCATATATGAGAAGCTTAATAACCAATAAAAAATATCACATGGCTAAGGCTGTATATTGTCACCCTGCTTATTTAACTTCTATGCAGAGTACATCATGAGAAACGCTGGACTGGAAGAAACACAAGCTGGAATCAAGATTGCCGGGAGAAATATCAATAACCTCAGATATGCAGATGACACCACCCTTATGGCAGAAAGTGAAGAGGAGCTAAAAAGCCTCTTGATGAAAGTGAAAGAGGAGAGTGAAAAAGCTGGCTTAAAGCTCAACATTCAGAAAACGAAGATCATGGCATCTGGTCCCATCACTTATGGGAAATAGATGGGGAAACAGTAGAAACAGTGTCAGACTTTATTTTTGGGGGCTCCAAAATCACTGCAGATGGTGGCTGCAGCCATGAAATTAAAAGACGCTTACTCCTTGGAAGAAAAGTTATGACCAACCTAGATAGTGTATTCAAAAGCAGAGACATTACTTTGCCGACTAAGGTCCGTCTAGTCAAGGCTATGGTTTTTCCTGTGGTCATGTATGGATGTGAGAGTTGGACTGTGAAGAAGGCTGAACGCAGAAGAATTGATGCTTTTGAACTGTGGTGCTGGAGAAGACTCTTGAGAGTCCCTTGGACTGCAAGGAGATCCAACCAGTCCATTCTGAAGGAGATCAACCCTGGGATTTCTTTGGAAGGAATGATGCTAAAACTGAAGCTCCAGTACTTTGGCCACCTCATGCGAAGAGTTGACTCATTGGAAAAGACCCTGATGCTGGGAGGGATTGGGGGCAGGAGGAGAAGGGGATGACAGAGGATGAGATGGCTGGATGGCCTTATGGACTCAATGGACGTGAGTCTGAGTGAACTCTGGGAGTTGGTGATGGACAGGGAGGCCTGGCGTGCTGCGATTCATGGGGTTGCAAAGAGTCAGACACGACTGAGCGACTGAACTGAACTTAAACTGAACTGAAGGAAGTATACTGAATTATACTTCTGCTGTTCAGTCGCTAAGTCAGGTCCAACTCTTTGCAACCCCATGGTTCTTCTGTTACGTTTATTTGTTACACTTTCAAAAAAACGGCAATGATCATACATTTTGCCTTAGCAAAGCACTGGTGTCTTATCCATGTGCATTTCCACGAGCATATACTAACTGAGAATCAGTCATAATAAGATGTTTCTATGCTAATGTTTATAATCAAGTCAGAAGTCACTTAATTTCTGTAATAATTCACAGAAATCCACCTCATGACTGTGCTGTTTTTCTTTCTTGTGAACACTAACCACCAATGTTCAAGCGGCACTCAGCCTCATCTGGACTTTGGATATTTCACATTGAAACCCTCTATAACCTATGCTTTCTGCTTAACCACTTTCCTGGAATCTGTTGTCACTGTTGGCTCTATAATATTTCACAGGTACAGGTCCATAAAGCATGCTTCTTTAACTCTTTCTCTGTTTGGACTTTTGTGCTACTCAAAATTCAAGGAGGAGAGGCGGTTTTTCCTTGGTATTACCACATGGCTGTGGCTCCATCTGAATTTGCCTTGGGCAATGAGGGAGGAGACAGTATGCATGACTGTAAATGAGGAAAAATAGGGAAAATTAAGCAAAGCATCCTGTTTACTTTCAGCTGGAAAGTCGAGTAGAACAACCTGCTAAGCCACAGGCTTGTTTTTGGACAGATTGTGCATTTTGTTAGCAAAAAGGTGGTTTTCAAAAGCACCTTTTTGAAAAAATAATCGCTGGAGGTGAAGAAGAAAAAAAATCATCATTTTAGGTACCATTCCTGGAATAGGCAGACCTCTTAATTTATTTTAACTACTTGGGCGGGGATATTTCAAAGACACAGTCTCTGGGTACGTTGGCACCAAGATGAAGCTGGGCAGGCGTTGTATCTCAAGTTCTTTCCTTGGGGAACCTCAGCCATGAACGACTTCTGCAGCCATTCTTGCAGTAGCTCTAAATGTGAGGGACTCTGCAGACTACCCTGCCTCTGTAAACAACGTGGGAGTTATTACAGATGGGGACAAAATGCTTCATGGGGTTACGTGGAAATTTACAGTGGAAACCTTGTAAAACCATGGGCAGACTCTATATGCAGTGGGGAGCCTCAGCTCGTGAAGCAAGGGACACTGGGACACTGTGCACTCTGGCCGCTTCTGTAGGAAAGAGTCGAGGTCCATTCAACTCGCATTAAGTCAGTTTGAGGGTCAAATGTGTGTGCTCCAGCTCTTTGTGACCCCGTGGACTGTAGTCCAGCAGGCTCCTCAGTCCAAGGAATTTTCCAGGCAACACTACTGGAGTGGGTTGCCATTTCCTTCTCCAGGGGATGTTCCCGACCCAGGGATTGAACCCGTGTCTCTTGTGTCTCCTGCATTGGCAGGCAGATTCTTTACCACTAGCAGCATCTGGGAAGCCCAGATGTCAAAGGGAAATGACAGTTTCACAGTTGGTCTTGACTCCATGGATTCACAACTGGTACACTGAATGAAGTCGTAGTAAAAATTAAAAATAATAGTTTTCTAAAATCTCTGGAAGATACTGAGAGGCCAAAATATCACTGCATTGTAGCTGTAACACAGAACAGAGATTAAATGACGGTGAAATGGACATGCTCCATTTTAGACTGCAAAACGTTTAGGGTAGCTAAAGCAGAGAACTGTGTCCATGAGAGGTGAGCTAGAAAAGCTCGAGAGGATACATCTTGGGTCAGACTGGGTGGCAACATTCACTAGATTCCAGGGTGTGAAGTAACAAGAGACATCACTGAAGGGACTTTGCAGAGAGTGAAGCAAGCAGGACAGAAGACACGCCACGGCAAGTAGAGGGGACAGTTTGTGGCCAGCACACCAGAGGCTTCCCCGGGGCACGCACTAGCAGCGTGAGAAGGAAGAGTCAGGGAACAGCTCAGAAGTGCTTCTTTGGCACTCTCCAACCCACTCCACCAGCGTGCCCCGCTCCGCGCTGTGGCCTGTGGAAAGAGATAAATATGACCCTGATGGGTCTAGGGAAGACATGGAAATGCAAAGAGCTTAATCAATCAGCCAAGCTACTAAAGTCTCGAGTCCCTTCACCGATAAATCCTTGAGAGGCTTGACAAAATGCAGCTGATATTTTGGTTCCATGTAGTCTGAGCTTCCCTGGTGGCTCAGTCGGTAAATAATCCACCTGCCAATGCAGGTGACCCAGGTCCAATCCCTGGGTCAGGAAGATCCCCTGGAGGAGGAAATGGCAACTCACTCTAGTAATCTTGCCTGGAAAATCTCATTTATAGAGGAGCCTGTTGGGCTGCATTTCATGGGGTCACAAGAGTCGGACACGACTTAGTGATTAAACCACCACCAGCCTGGTTTTATTCAATTTCCCTCTTTCTAAATCCACCATTATAAACCAAGTCTTATCAGGATCACTTGGCTCTTATTATCAACACATCACTAAGCCTTTATGATGGGCTTTGGAGAGAAGGGACCTGTGTCAGGAGCAACTGCTTCACTTTCTGCATGGATGCCAGAGTTGGACTGAAAGACCTGCACAGCCTCTCCCATCCCAGAACTCTGCAGGTGTTAGCAAAATCCTTCCCACTGTAACCAACAACAGACTGGACTCACTGGACCGCAAATGAACATCCAGGTAAATTAGTGGAATCAAAACTCAGCCAGAAGTCAGAAAAGTTAGATGCCAATGCTGGCACTAATCGAACTCATCATGGGGTCCTGGGCAATCACATTACATTTTCTGTCAGCCCCGTCTGTGAATTGCAGATGTAAAAGTTAAAAGGAGGGTTTCCCTGATGGTCCAGTGGTTAGAAATCCGCCTGCCAATGCAGGGGACACAGGTTTCATCCCTGATCCAGGAAAGATGCCACATGCCAAGAGGGACCTAAGCCTGTACCCTAGAGTCCATGATCCACAACAAGAGAGGCCACCACAGCAACATGCCCACACTCTGCAAGTGGAGGGCAACCCTGCACCAAAACTAGAGAAAAGCCCCACAGCAACAGAGACCCAGCACAGCCAAAAATAAATAATTTTTTTAAGTTAAAATGAGAAGATGCTACACCAGCAGACTTCATTTATTCTGCGTGCTTCACTTTACTGCACCTTGCAGGAGTTTTTTGTTTGTTTGTTACAAATTGAAGGCTAGTGGCAGCCTTGCAGCAGGCGAATTTCTTCCTGCCGTTCCCAACAGCATTTGCTCACTTTGTGTATCTGTGTCATGTTTCACAATTCTCAAAATATTTCAAACTTTTCCATTATTATTACATTTGTCACGGAGATCTGCAATCTCTGATGTTCCTGCTACCACTTGCTGAAGGCTCTGATGATGACTAGTACTTTTTATCAAAAAATATTTTAAAATTAAGGTACAGTCACTGTTTTTTTTTTTTTTTAAGTCATAATGCTTCAACACCTAAGAGACTATGGAATAGTGCAAACATCACTCTTACACGCACTGGGAAGCAAGATATTTGTGTGACTTGCTGCATTTTGATATTTACTTCATTGCAGTCGTCTGCAAAAATGTAGCATCTACAAGTGCACGTGTGGTAGGTGGGAATCTACTCTTTGCAACCCCGTGGACTGTAGGCCACCGCGCTCCTCTGTGCATGCAGTTCTCCAAGAATACTAGAGTGGTTTGCCACGCCCTCTTCCAGGGACTCTTCCTGGCCCAGGGATGGAAACTGAGTCCTGAACCGGCCGGTGGGTTCTTTCCCCCTACTGCTACTTGGGAAGTCCAGTAACTACAAGGTATGCCTGTAATTCATCTTTGAAGAAATTAAAAGTCATCACAATAGCCTATAAAATATATTTCAGATTATATATCTTAATAAAAACATTTATGTGTATAGCAAGTGTTATGATTAATTACCATTGCAATAAATAGAACCAAAGAATCTCAGAGTTGGGAGAACGCTTAAAATTCAGAGTATAGTGGTCTCCAAATTCTTTATCAGTCAAATCCTAATTTTAGAAAAAGTCCTATTTTGAAGTCCAATATTAATACCCTGTTTAAGTATAGTGGTCCTGTATGGATGTGAGAGTTGGACTGTGAAGAAGGCTGAGCGCAGAAGAATTGATGCTTTTGAACTGTGGTGTTGGAGAAGACTCTTGAGAGTCCCTTGGACTGCAAGGAGATCCAACCAGTCCATTCTGAAGGAGATCAGCCCTGGGTGTTCTTTGGAAGGAATGATGCTAAAGCTGAAATACCAGTACTTTGGCCACCTCATGCGAAGAGTTGACTCATTGGAAGACTCTGATGCTGGGAGGGATTGGGGGCAGGAGAAGAAGGGGATGACCGAGGATGAGATGGCTGGATGGCATCATGGACTCAATGGACATGAGTCTGAGTGAACTCCAGGAGTTGGTGATGGACAGGGAGGCCTGGCGTGCTGCGATTCATGGGTCGCAAAGAGTCGGACAGGACTGAGCAACTGAACTGAACCGAACTGAGTATAGTTGGAGCTTCCCTGGTGGCTCAGTAGTAAAGAAGACACCTTCCAGTGAAGGAAATGTGGGTTCAATCCCCAGGTCTGGAAGATCCCCTGGAGGAGGGCATGGCAACCCACTGCAGTATTCTTGCCTGGAGAATCCCACGGATAGCAGAGCCCAGTGGGCTACAGTCCAGGGGGTCACAAAGAGTCAGACATGACTCAGCAACTGAGTGCGCACACGCACGCACACGCACGCACACACACACACACACACAGAGGCAGTAAGTATATGCTGAGAGTTATACTGTCCAGAAAACGTAATCCAGCTAGCTAAGAACAGGGTGGATCCTGGAGCCTGAGCATCCTGGCTCCCTCAGAGCTCTGCAGCCCGCCCTTTTCCCCACTGCCTCCCTTCACAGTCACACAGAGACCCAGACCCAGGAGAAAAGTCAGCTCCTCAACAGCCTGGTGGCATGGGAAGGGGCTGAGGCTTTATCAGAGAAGGAAACTGTACTCTTTCATCTTCACATGCAAACCTATGTCTGATCGAAAGGGACGAAGGTAGGAGACTATTCTGACAAGGAACGCTGGGTTACCCATCTCAGTGGACTGTGGGAAGATGCCCCTAAGCAGATAGATTCTGATTCGCCGGGTGAATCCATTTCCCCCTGCTTTGATATGTTTGAGACTCAAATTAAAAAACAAAAACAAAAAAAAAGTTTTTTAAGGTGACTTTTTTTTCAAGCTTAGTTTTTAATTGGAGGAAAATTGCTTTATTGTGCTGTGTTGGTTTCTGCCATACAATGCAAATCAGCCACAGGTATTTGAAAATTGCTTTCCTGTTTCAAAAATAAAAGCAGATCAACATCCTATGTGTGTCTTTTAATATCTCTAAAATAAACGTGGTAAAAATCATTGTCAGCTCCATCTTCTCTGTGTAATGCCATCTCAAGTGGACACATCTGAGGAGTCGCATGACGGGATCCGCTCTAATTTACAGCATGCTAACCGAAGGAGTGCATGTCAACACACGCTTAATGCTTACCACATGCTCAGTTAAAATCCAAGCAGAGGACGACGTGGACTCAGCCAGCAATGGGGCAGATCTTTTCTCTAGCTTTTATTTCTTTCCAGGAACTTTACCCAGGGGGGTTATATGACTTGATTTTTAAAGTGCCAGAAGCCAGTTATTAGAAGGTACAGAATGCAACAGAAGAGACAGGGTAAACCAAAAATAAAACAAAACGGGAAACTCCTTAGCCTTCTTGGCCGAGGATTTCAGCACTATTGTACGTTTGCATCTTTCTTCTTGGTTTGTGTTTTCTGTTTGTGAAATATTTCTAAACACCCACAGGGTGATGTAATACCAACGTATGCTTAAATTTTGTTAGTAAGTGCTCATAAAAGAAAGATCGCTTATTATAATAAAATTAATAAAACATAAGATCCCAAAGGAAACGAGATTACTAAGAGATTGAACAGAAATTTTTTCTTCTTAAGTTTCTGGGCAGATACATAGACTTCTTTGAAAAGCCTGAAATCAGGATGTTTCTCTGTGACAGAGGTGAGGTAACACGGTGCAAGGCTGTCTGGGCCGGGCACCAGAAGTCTGTGCTGTAGACACCACTGCTTTGCCAATAAACAGCTGAGTGACCTGGGCAACTCCCACTGTCTCTTTGGATGGCAGTTTCTTCTTCTGTGAAAAGATAAATTTGAACTAAATTCAATAAAGGTCCCCATCGTTTGAAAATTCTTCAGGGCTGGTTACTGTTATTATTATCTTTATTGAGTAATTACCATATGGCATAATACATACTTTACAGGAGTTAAATAATTATAAATTGTTTTCATGTGCGATGCCATAAAAGAACCATCTAAACCCCACAAACTTAGATAAGAAAAAACTTCAAGAAGAGCAAACAGGATCTGGAGAGGGCATGAATGAGATTTTCAGAGGCCAGTAAGGTCACATCACTGCTTTAGGTTTTCAGCTGGGATGTGCTTTTGCTTAACATGCTAAGTCCTGTCCGACGCTTTGCGACCCTATGGACTTTAGCCTGCCAGGCTCCTCTGTCCACTGAATTTTTCAGGCAAGAATACTGGAGTGTGTTGCCATTTTCCTCCTCCAGGGGATCTTCCTGACCCAGGGATGGAACTGACGTCCTCTGTGTCTCTTGCATTGCGGGTGGATTCTTTACTTGCTGAGCCATCAGCTGAGATGTCTGCTGAGCAGAATCATTTTCTTCTGCCATGTGGATTGAAATCCAGCTCAGTGGTAAGAGGGGAAAGTCACCCACTCCCCAGAACCCTCTGTGCACAATCAAGCTACTGCTCCAGAAACCCAGGATATAGACACTTTTGAAGCTAATGGCTGCTGCTGGTTCAACAGGGAGTGAGAAAAGGAGTCTAACAATTGCCGTTCCAAAATGGTTCAAGTACCAGCTTATTGAAATGACAGCAGTGTTTTGCCTCTATGTTTACCTAATTCTATATTGATGAATCATCTACTTAGGAATGAGATGAGTAAAAATTCCACGATGAGTTGGGTGTCTTTTATTTTGAGGAGAGAATCCAAAGCCTGCAGGCAGAAGGGCTGGCCCACTGGGCACGCAGGTGGTATTTTGGGAACAAGTGTGTGGGTGGGAGCCTCGGGACACTTGCCTTCTCCTCCTGCAAGCTTGGGCACGGCGCAGGGCAGGAAGGTCCAGTGGGTAGTTGGAAATCCCCCTGTGCTGAACCCTCAGAAGTTCTCTTTCTGGCATGCTAGTTAAGAGTGAAGTCGTATTTGAGAAGGACCTCTCTGTGAGAGTCTGCACTGCACCTCTTGTGTCAAAACTCCATCAAAGAGAAGGTCTCACTCTAGGTATTCTCCAGAGTCATCCAGCACTGTTACTTAAATACTCACACACACACACACACACACACACACACACTCACTCACACAGGCAGGGATACACACAGGTGCCAACAGCCCTCAGACCCAAGGGGACCCAGGAAAGATGGTCTGGGTGCGCCTCCCAGGTGTGCTGGCTCTGAGTCGAAGCTGGTTAACGATTATCCACCCACCTCCAAAGTTTCCCAAGAAGTTTGAATTTCCAATGGGCTTATCCTTTTCTTTGTGTGTATGTTAAAACCATACTGTAGTTGGTGAGAGATCTCCATATTCTGCCTCAGGACTGCTGGATTTGGGGTGAGGGCCTCCTGGCAAGAAAGCATCAAAGACTGAAGAAAAGAAGGCATTTCTGGGAGTTTGGAAAGCACTCACTTTTCAGATCCAAGACTGGTGGTAGACTGTTATATCACCTGGCTTGACACTGTTCTCCTAAACTTCTGGGTTTACTTGATATCTTTTTCATATATATATATATTTAAATTTTTGGCTGTGCTGGGTCTTTGCTGCTGCACAGGCTTCTCATCACAGTGACTTCTCTTGTTGAGGAGCATGGGCTTCAGCAGCTGTGACCTCCGGGCTTAGCTGCTCCTCGGCAGTGGGATCTTCCTGGATCAGGGATCAAACCCGTGTCTCCTGCATTGGCAGGTGGATTATCTACCGCTGAGCCACCAGAGAAGCCCTATTTTATCTTTTTTGAAGAATCTCCTACAGCATTACTTCCTTTTGTTGAATGGATGTACTGTCTAGAGAAAAACTAGGCTACAAATTATTATCCAGAAATGATGAAACAATTTCTATGAGTGAGATAAAACATGAAAATTATTTTGCATTCTTGATTATTTAAACACTATGTTACAGATACAGTGGATGTGGCTTGAAATTTTGTAAGAGTACATAAAATGTCACAGTACAGTCTCACTCACATTCACAAGCTCTGTATTATTCAGCCTTTCTACCCCATAGGTAACCCATATTTATTATTTTCTTACGTACCTTTCTACTCCTTTTCGGACAAGTCGAAACAAATACAAATTTTAAATTTTTATTTTATTTTCATCAGAACGTTTAAGTTAAAATCTATCCTCTTAATAGATTTTAAATGTAGATCTCTAGAACTTACTCATCTTGCATAACTAAAATTTTCTACCATTGATTAGCAACTCTTCATTTTCTCCTCTCCTGTCCCTATCTCTTCACAGGTGTTAGGACGGTTATCATCAAAAAATAAATAAATAAAAGACAACACGTGCTGATGGTGATGTGAAGAAATTGGAATACTTAAATCCTGTTGGTGGGAATGCAAAATGGTGCAGCCACTATGGAAAACAGCATGGAGAATTCCTCCGAAAGTTACCAATAGGACCATCATATGATTCATCAGTCCTACTTCTGGATATTTTCCCAAATGAGTTGAAATCAGGACCTCAGGGAGATGCTAGTCACAAAAGCCAAGATGTGAAAAGAAACTAGCTGTCCCCTGACGGAGGAGTGGATAAAGAAAACGTGATTGATACGTGCAATGGCATATTAATTGATTTTAAGAAAGAAGGAAATTCGGCAATATGCAACAACATGGATGAGCCTTGAGAACATTATGCTAAGTGAAACACGCCAGTCACAAAAGGAAAAATGCTTCCTGGTTCCACTGACGTCTAAAATATTTAAATTCATAGAAATACAGGATAGAAAGACCTAAGTTTTTCTTTCTTCCCCTTCTTACACAAATGGTGCTGCACAATATATTCTATGTAATGTATCTTTCTGTTCTTCACTTAATAATTCATCCTGGATGCTTTTCCAAGCTGGGAACTTAGGGTGTTTCATTACCCCTTCCTACAGCTCTGGGGTATGTCAGATGCAATTGTTCATTCACCCAGTTCACAGAAGACATATCCTAGGATGGTTTCTGGGTTTTTGTAATGAAAATATGCAAAAAATCAGGTAAATATATAACATAAATTTTCATAAGTTGTATTTCTGAGTTAGAGAAGCACACAAATTTGTAACTGAAATAAATATTGTAGGTCAGCACCATTTTGGAGACATGAGAAATGTTGGGCTGGATGAAGCACAAGCTGGAATCAAGATTGCCGGGAGAAATATCAATAACCTCAGATATGCAGATGACACCACCCTTATGGCAGAAAGTGAAGAGGAACTAAAGAGCCTCTTGATGAAAGTGAAAGAGGAGAATGAAAAAGTTGGCTTAAAGCTCAACATTCAGAAAACTAAGATCATGGCATCTGGCCCCATCACTTCATGGGAAATAGATGAGGAAGCAGAAACAGTGTCAGACTTTATTTTTGGGGGCTCCATAATCACTGCAGATGGTGATTGCAGCAATGAAATTAAAAGATGCTTACTCCTTGGAAGAAAAGTTATGACCAACCTAGATAGTATATTCAAAAGCAGAGACATTACTTTGCCAACAAAGGTCCGTCTAGTCAAGTCTATGGTTTTTCCAGTGGTCATGTATGGATGTGAGAGTTGGACTGTGAAGAAGGCTGAGCACCAAAGAATTGATGCTTTTGAACTGTGGTGTTAGAGAAGACTCCTGAGGGTCCCTTGGACAGCAAGGAGATCCAGCCAGTCCATTCTAAAGGAGATCAGCCCTGGGTGTTCTTTGGAAGGAATGATGCTAAAGCTGAAACTCCAGTACTTGGCCACCTCATGTGAAGAGCTGACTCATTGGAAAAAGACTGTTATGCTGAGAGGGATTGGGGGCAGGAGGAGAAAGGGACGACCGAGGATGAGATGGCTGGATGGCATCACCGACTCGATGGACGTGAGTTTGAGTGAACTCCAGAAATCGGTGATGGACAGGGAGGACTGGCGTGCTGCAATTCATGGGGTCACAAAGAGTCGGACATGACTGAGCGACTGAACTGAACTGAACTGATATATATTTGGGATGCAAATATAACGATTTTTTTCCTAGCACAGAGCCAGGCCAAAAAAAAAAAAAGAAGAACTTGAACCATATTATATCATTTACTCACGGCTAGTGATCAGGATTGTTGTAGGGAAATTTGAAAACACAGATTTCTGGGTGATGCTCTGGAAGGTCTGTATCTGTCGGCTTGGCGTGGGCCCAGGTGTCTGTTTACAACTCCTCCAGGTGCTTTTGATCAAGGTCATTTGAAGGTCTTCCATCTTAGGCACTTAGACTTTTGAGATTATTACCGATATCTTAATAGTATAAAACAAGACAAAATGACCCAACATTCCACTACGCTCTTGTAACTAAAGGATTTATGTTATGTAATTTTTGACATTGTTAGTAATTTTGATTTTATAATTTTAATAGTTTAGAACTCACAAGTATTCCCCCGCTCTCAGATGATTTAACAAGGTCTTTGAAAGTCAGGCTTCCCTGATGGCTCAGCTGGTAAAGAATCCGCCTGCAATGTATGAGACCTGGGTTCAATCCCTGGGTTGGGAAGATGCCCTGGAGAAGGGAAAGGCTACCCACTCCAGTAGTCTGGCCTGGAGAATTCCATGAACTGTAGAGTCCATGGGGTTACAAAGAGTCAGACACTTCTGAGCAACTTTCCCTTTCACTTTGAAGGTCTCTGGTGGTTCAGACAGTAAAGAATCTGCCTGCACTGCAGGAGACTGTGTTCGATCCCTGGGTTGAGAAGGTTCCCTGGTGAAGGGAATGGTAACCCACCTCAGTATTCTTGTGTGCAGAATTCCACAGACAGAATAGCCTGATGGGCTGTAGTCCTTAGGGTCACAAAGAGTCGGACAGGACTTAGCATTCATGCATATGTAATATCTAACAACTAAAATATCAACACAAAAAAATCAGTCAATTGTATATTTAGTTTGAGTCTTTTCCATTTTATTCTTTCCACTTTCTAGCTTATTGTACACACCTATTATTATTTTGGTATCACATATATGCTAATATGAATTATTTAGGAAGGTAGAAATCCAACAATCATATAAGAGAAGGTCTTCATAATCACAGGTTATGGGTTTCTTGCTAAAGGAAAACCCCACAGGCCATGAGATAAGAATGACCTGAAGTTACTGCGACAACTGATGGCTTAGCCTTTGGACTGTTTCCATTTTAACCAAGAAAGAAAGTGCTTTTCTTTCTCTCCTCCCCCCTTCCCCAGGGGGATTTTCTAAGGATTGGTGCATTTATTTTCATAAAATGAAAAACTGGCTCTAAGCTTACAGTAAAGACATCTAAACAAATGGTTAGCTCACCAAACTCTCTTTTACAAAGTGTTTTTGAACATAAGCAGCAATTGTCTATCAGGAATTCTCCTTTCTAGGAAGTTTAGAAACACCACAGAATTCATGAAAATCCTGTTGGTTTTCCTTGAGAGTCACTCATACTTCAAATATCAACATACGGCATATACTGAAACTGATGGCTTAGCCTTTGGACTGTTTCCATTTTAACCAAGAAAGAAAGTGCTTTTCTTTCTCTCCTCCCCCCTTCCCCAGGGGGATTTTCTAAGGATTGGTGCATTTATTTTCATAAAATGAAAAACTGGCTCTAAGCTTACAGTAAAGACATCTAAACAAATGGTTAGCTCACCAAACTCTCTTTTACAAAGTGTTTTTGAACATAAGCAGCAATTGTCTATCAGGAATTCTCCTTTCTAGGAAGTTTAGAAACACCACAGAATTCATGAAAATCCTGTTGGTTTTCCTTGAGAGTCACTCATACTTCAAATATCAACATACGGCATATATTGCTGGAGAGCCTACGATGTGTCTGGCACCTGGACACAGAGCTACAGCTTTCAGACAAGACTGGGGACATTCAGGACGGTATGGCCGTAGACGAGCTGCCACTTTCAGAAAGAATTAAATTGCTTCACTTCCTTCATCATGTTTTTCTCAAGTATAGCCCTGCATATGGAGAAGGCTGGGCGGAATGCAGAAAGCCAGGTAAGCTTTCCAAGGCAGCATGTAGGGACACACTGGATGGAAACTTTTAAAATTCCATACCATTTGTTCAGGCAGAACCAACGATTTTAAAAGGAACAGTGACAGATCAATTTTTAATGGTAACTCTATTATTTTTTTCTATTACGAATACTACTTTTTAGCAGACCATGAAAATTATGTTGACATTTGGAAAGCGTGTGATTAATTGTACCAGAACAAACATCGTGAGTGCAGCCTCCATTTAGGAAGGTGATACCAAGTGCAGGCCTTGGTTATAACACTATTGGCACAGGAGACAACTGGCCTCCTTTTTTTAACCACTAAATGTTACAGATCCTAGGTGTGCCAGTGATGAATTGAAACACATCGGAGGCACAATGAATTGTGTAGATGGCGTTCTGAAAACACTGCGACTTGTTCAACTAAAATCAAAGTACGTTTCAGAAAGGAAACCAAATAGCCTTGCAACTCTGAGCTGTAACACAGGCCAGAATGTCCAAATAATGTTCACATCTTATAATTTCCAATATTCTCCCAATTTTGCCAAAAGATTTAAGCTTAGGCACTACAGAGCAGTCACTGTATATCAAAACACAGATGTGAAACATCTTAGTTTTAATACCCCAGGACAATGTCATCTAAACTTTCCGTTGCTGTTGTTTTTTTAATGGAATTAAAAAATCTCATAAAATAGTGAGATGGGCCTTTGTAATATTCATCTGCTCAGATTAGAGAGCTGGAGCATGTCAGATACATAAGGACATCTCTGAACTCCAGATACGCCAGTTAATGCTCCTGTTTTCTTAGATGTCCTCACCACTTTTAACTGGATGGTTTGGGGATACCGCAGTTAGCTATGAAGCAGAAAACACTGAACCAACCCACTCAGGAATCAGACTTAAAATTATATACTTGCCAGTGCCATGCTCAAAATACCTAAGTTATGGGCACATATCCAGAGAAAAACATGATCTGAAAAGAAACATGGAACCCAATGTTCAGTGCAGCACTGCTTACAACAGCCAAGACATGGAAGCAACCTAGATGTCCCTCACCAGAGGAACAGACAGAGAAGGCGTGGGGCATACACACAACGGGCTCTCACCCAGCCATTGAGAAGGGTGAAATACCGCCACTCGCAGCAAGATGGATGGATTTAGAGAGTGTCATACTGAGTGAAGTAAGTCAGACAGAAGAGAAGTATCACACGACATCCCGTATGTGTGGAGTCTAAAAACAAATGATGCAAGTGAACTTACAAAACAGAAAGAGACTCACAGACCTAGAAAACACACTTACGGTTGCCAGGAGGAAGGGACAGAGAGGGAGTGTGGGAGAGACATGGACACACTACCATATTTAAAATGGATAACCAACGAGGACCATAGCACAGGGAACTCTGCTAAATGTTGGGGAAGAATGGATACATGTATATGTATGGCTGAGTTCCTTCACTCTTCACCTAAAACTATCACAATATTATTAATTGGCTATACCCCAATACAAAATAAAAAGCTCCAAAGAAAAATACATAAATAAAAAAAAAAAAACTTAAGTTAAATGATCTAGACTTCACACAAGATTTTAAAATCCACATTTGATTTTCTCATTTCAGAAGAGGGCAGGGAAGACTGGGACAATTATTTGATGGGAAAGGGGAGCCCTGAGGGAAGAATCAAGTTAGAATCTGGATCAGAACTCAAGCACCAGATGAGATGGTGCTGTTTGCAATACTGTAGCCTCTCTGAGGCTATCTTTTCACCAAAGTCAACTGCGTTTACAATGATAGTCTGTATAGAGATGTCAGAACACGCTGAGTATTGAAGAAGTGGGAATAAATAAGATCGTGTTGAATGCATGAGAGAAGGCAAGCTTCGTGGACAGTGTTGTGTGAGCAGCAATGGAGTCCACACACATAAAGCTCTGTCACGTTTTTTCTGGCAGTGATGGGAAGGCTCCGATCTTTAGCCTACAGACCTTGACGTTGTAGACAAATCTCTGAGAGTTTTCTATAGCATAACAAAGTGCATATCACCAAAGAAGAGAGTGTAGAGTGATGGAGGTTTTGGCCTAGTGCAATGCCATCAATGTGTCCTAATTCTAGAAAGGTGTTTTAAAATGTATTTCCACCAGCTGTTGCTATTCCTTCACTTTTCCGGTTTTCAACTCCTCACTAAATCAATAAGGGAAGGAAAGGGTGCATATACACATTGCTACACATGTCACGCGCCGCGTGCTCAGGGGCTCAATGGTGTCCGCTTCTCTTTTAAGTCATGTTCGACTTTAACTCTCTTTTAAATAACAGGAAAGCAATCTGTCGCTGCTGCTGCTAAGTCGCTTCAGTCGTGTCTGACTTTGTGCGACCCCATAGATGGCAGCCCACCAGGCTCCCCCATCCCTGGGATTTTCCAGGCAAGGGCATTGGAGTGGGTTGCCATTTCCTTCTCCAATGCATGGAAGTGAAAAGTGAAAGTGAAGTCACTCAGCTGTGTCCAACTCTTAGCGACCCCATGGACTGCAGCCTGCCAGGGTCCTCTGTCCATGGGATTGTCCAGGCAAGAGTACTGGAGTGGGGTGCCATCGCCTTCTCCGAGAAAGTAGCCTAAGTTTTCATTTAAAGTGTCCCTTCTATTTGAGGCAGATGAAACCTGAGACATGAAGTGAATCAGCACGTCTCATGTGACTTTTAACTGTTGTTCATGCTTGGACAGCTTTCTTTTCACTCTGATTGGAACGAAGCCTTACATTTGTCTTTGGTGTTCCTTATTCATGACAATGTGCCTAATTTTAGATTTTCAGTTGAACTTCTGATTCTTGAACCTGAGAAATATGCACCACAGAGTCTGTTCAATTCTGAGCCATACTTTTACATTGATCATGGAATTTTGTTTTCATTTCTTTGCATTTCACAATGTGATATTAAGAGCTCTTTAGTGGGATGTAGATTACTCTCTGTCTCTCTCAGTTGGACTTTCTCATGGGCCGATATATAGGAAAATTATTCTAGAACATTCCGGTTCACTTCTGGGCGACACTACAGTGCTACTATACCAGTGGACACTTCTTCTGTAAATGTTCTGGTTTGGGGATTTCTGAAATATGAAAATAGTGTAAATTTTGACTTCAAATCTGTGAAATTCTTAGGATTTCTGCTGTGGTTTTTGTCAGAGGAGTTTTTGTTTGTTTGTTTGCTCCAGCCAACACCCAGACAAATATTGACATGCCTTTGTACTGAAAGTTGTATTTATTATCCCTCACCTTCTGAATTTGCTGCCTTTCAAGGAGCCTGGCTTTATGGAGAGATCTGTTTTAATTCACTGCATTGATGTCTCCAAATAGACACAACTGAGTTCCAGGTTATTGGGTCTGGTTTAAACACCTCTCTAGACTTCCGAAGCATCTCACGATTATTACACTGGTCTGAAGTTTCCACTTTGTTCTGCAATAAGACAATTTTCTTCTATACTTTTCAAGTCCAGAGAAACAAGCCGATATGACTGTGTCAGGTTTATTCAGCATTTACGGGTAAGTAGTAAAGCGAAGGATATTTTACTGTAATTTACCATTTCACCCATAAAATGTGTGATTTTTACAGATCAACATCCTTGCTGTTAGCTGTCCGGCAATAAATAAAAGTCCTCCTGGATGAAAAACTCTCTGAACTCTCTGTGAATGGAATGCATGTTCCCTAAGATCATTCAACCACATATCTGAAACAAAGCCCTACAAGCCGTCCAGCGGGGGTCAGCAACCTTTCATGGGTTTAGCTACCACCACACCTGGAGATAAGAGATGATTAGACCAGCGTGCTGCAGTCTGCTCTCTCCCAGTCTGAACTTTTAGAAAATCATTATGTTTCTCCCCTCATAAGGTCAGGCTGCCATGTTCTGCTCTTTCCCAAGGCTTTTTGCACAACCTCTCCTTGGAGAAATGTGAGAGGCAGCCTGGAAAAACATCACTGTTCTGTATGTTGGAGACTGCTTACACAGGATGCCAACAGATGGCAATATTTTATCATCATTACATGATCCAGAGACCCTTCATCTGTGGCCTCGGGGAACAGGAGGAGTCGGCTCTTTGGTATGACACATGTCACCGAAGCTTCACCCCCCATTAGCCGCGCTGCTGTTTGTGATTATTAAGCTGCGTGTCTCGCCGTGTGTCACATTCTCGACTTGTACAAGGGTCCATTAGTAAGAAGCATCTGAGTACCGTGAGTCACAGAAGGCCCCGTTCTTGGGAAAATAAACACTGCACATTCGGCTGAGATTAGAGCCACTGGCTGGTCGGGGGCTGGATGGTGTTTCATGTAAAAAGCTGTTTCTGTGATTCATCAAGGCCTTTTTCCCTCGCTATCAATACACTGGAAACTCACATTACGGTTGGAGGGCACTTCCTGTTTACAAGCCCAAGCCGCGTGCTCACCGCCGCTCTGGTGCTAGGGGAGGCATGGTCGTGACCATGGACGGACAGGGCACCGGGGAAAACATGAGCCCCGCGTCTGAGAACCGTTTCACAGGGAAATCAGCTTCACGATTTCAAGTCGGAGATGGCTCTGATGGTCAAACATGTTTCCCAGCAGCTTAGTCTGTCTTTTCCATCTTGTCCCTTTTCTCACTCCTTTTATTCTTCTTACTCTGTAGGTCCCTTTCCTTTCTTTTCCTTGTGTCTTCCGTGACTTCTTTTTCTTTCCCTTAACATATTAACTCCTTTCACTTCCTCCCCACTTTTTCCACATCAAGTTCTCTTCCCCTTCCTGAGTCAAACACCCAGACTCTGATACACAGGACTCCAGCCCAGGAAAGTCTTCTGGCTCTTGGGACTTGGCACCAGAGGGACCCAACTGCCATGCCAACACCACCCACCGGAGGAACTAAATCTAAAAAGGGAACCCCTCCAGCTACCACTGAACCTAGCCTCTGCCAGCAGGAGGACGCTAAGCCACCTAATGGTTAATCACTGGCCTGGGACAAAGGAAGCCAGGCGGACAAATATTCCAGGTTGGGTTTAGGCAAAATTTGGGGTTTTCTCTGGCCCACGTGACTTTTGAAGCTGTATTTCGATCCTTGATCCCCTTAGCAATCTGGCACATTTGCTGTTTGTGTTCCTCTTTTCTAGTTTTTTTTTGGAAGTGAAATTCTGGCTTTTCTTCCAGGAAGGAAGGAGCAAGAGGGCTTCAGGCGCTGCTGGGAGGCCTGCGGGCGAGGCTGCACCAACATTTTTCAGACTACCTACCTCCCCCAGCCCAGGGTCATGACCACAGAGTCCACCAACCAAGGCTCAGAGGGGAGAAAGCAGATGGGGGCCACGGGCTCCCCGGGCCCACCCTCCTTTCAAGGCCTGGCGCAGAGAGGGGCTTTCAGTGAAACAGATTTCCGAGGGTACTGCTTTTACAAACAGCCCACTCATTCAATGAGCGAACTCAGGGAGATAGCGGGAGACAGGGGAGCCGGCGTGCTGCGGTCCATGGGGCCACGCAGAGCGGGGCACGACTGGGTGACACGTGCTGCAGACACACACTCGGCTCTCCGGCCGGCGAGGGGGGTTTGTGTGGGGCACTGGCCCTCAGACAGGGTTTGACTGCATGTCCCCTGGTTGCTGGTATAACAGTCCACGCTGATGGAAACCATGCCCCATAAAACGCCACCATGCACACCCGCGGGGCGACAGCGCGGGGCGGGCTCGGGCCGAGGCTTCTCGGGCAATAAAGCCGGGACGCCAGAAACACGGCTGCCGCTGATCTACCCGCTAAGGTGCTTTCTCTCTCTCTCTCTAGGCAGGTTTCCTCGTGTTGAAAGGGAACCTCTGGTCAAAAGTCAGCAGCCCGCTGCAGAAAGCTTTGATGGGCAGCGAAGTGAATCGCGGCTGCACAGGCCGCCGCGTGCGCGCTGCAGCCCGGCGGCCGGACCCCCCTCCGCGAGCGAGCCGGGCCATCAGTCACCCGGCCCGGCGCCTTCGCGCAGCCCGTGGTTCCACCAGCTCCACGGGGCCCGGTCCCAAGCTGCCCTTTTCCACAGGTATTGCTAAAGCAAATAGCAGACGGTATTTACTGGGTGTGATGCTTTCAATCACATTAATCTAGCCAGTAAAACAATTTATGACCAATAAAAATTCCACCGTGACATGGCTGATTGGAGGAGAGCTGCCCTGCTGGAGAGGCAAGCCACGCCTCTGCCTCTGGCTAGACCGTCACAGCCGTGCAAGGAAGTAGGCGTCGGAGACCAGAACGACAGAAGTCTCTGGGCCTGTTAAAACCAACTCCAAGGTAGATGGATAAAACTCTTAAATCGATTAATAAGTCCGAACTCTTGGAGTTTGGAGGGCGACTGACTGAACACCTACCTTGAAAAGCTACCTGGGGAAGAGTTATGGATGTGGTCCTGCCTGCACTAAAAAATGACCCTGGGTGCCCTCGAGTCCCTTGATTACATGATAACTTGCCCATTATAAAGTAAATATTTTAAAATGCAACACTTAGAAACAAGCTCGAAGGATGCCTGGGTGGGGAGTCTCTCTCTGGTTTGGAGCCAATGGGGAAGGCAGCTCCACATAGCTGTCTTTCTCCTGCTTGATCCCGACATGGTTTTTGCAGATTCAGAAGGGTAATGACTAATCTCTGCTAACGTCTGTGAGTCATTCCTTCTCCCAACCCACGGTGACAGTCCTCAGACGGCATGATTTCAAATACACACAGTCCAAATCCTACTGTTCCATGGCTTCTCCCTGGAGTGGGCAACTGTCCAATTCTTTGTTAATGATCCCAGACCACACATGGCAAGGAGGATGTTATTTTAATGAACATATATTGGAAGTCCTGCCGCTGGGAGCAAGTACCTGATTAGCTAATTGTGGTGAGGCTAATGCTTCAAGTGGCTTATCCAATAGCCATTATCCCATTCTTTCTGAGTAATAGAACCCCAAATGTAATCTGTGTGGCAAGGTGCCCAGCCAGAAGACTGTATTTGCAAAGTCCCTTGTTGCTAAGGGTAGCCAGTAAGACGTAATTTGGAATTTGTGTTTGAGGCTTTTGAGAAAGCTCTGGAAGTGGAGAGATGGGCAATCGGCAGCTGCCCTTTCACCCTTCTCAAGCTTCCTTCTCTTTCTGGTCTAGAGTAAAGAACCAGGGGCTAGGACTCCAGTAGTCACCTTGGCGTGTGAGGTGAAAAGAAGTATGGAAGCCTCGTGCTTTAAGAAACAGAGGTGAATGGAGCAGGGGGATGAAAGGAGAAGAGCCTGGTCTCTAAAGATGGCCACAGTCTGATCTCTAGAACTCCTGCATTCACACTGGTGGCCTTCTTTTAAGAGAAAAAGAAACTTCTGCGGTTTAAACCACCTTTCTTTCCAGCCTCAGAACTAGATTTCTGTGCGTGTTAATCGCTCAGTCATGTCCGACTCTTTGTGACTCCATGGACGGTAGCCCACCAGGCTCCTCTGTCCATGGAATTCTCTGGCAAGAATGCTGGAGTAGGTTGCCATTTCCTTCTCCAGGGGATCTTCCTGACCCAGGGATAAAACACAAGTCTCCTGCTTTGTAGACAGATTCTTCACCATCTGAGCCACCAGGGAAGCCCACTAGATTCTGAATCAGAACCAAATTCCTAGATCTGAAGATTCTCTCTGGAAGTCATTTTTAACAACCCCATGCCCTCAACAAATGAGCAGTTAAATTTCCCAAATGGATGATTTAAACCACCTTTCTTTCCAGCCTCAGAACTAGATTTCTGTGCGTGTTAATCGCTCAGTCATGTCCGACTCTTTGTGACTCCATGGACGGTAGCCCACCAGGCTCCTCTGTCCATGGAATTCTCTGGCAAGAATGCTGGAGTAGGTTGTCATTTCCTTCTCCAGGGGATCTTCCTGACCCAGGGATAAAACACAAGTCTCCTGCTTTGTAGACAGATTCTTCACCATCCGAACCACCAGGGAAGCCCACTAGATTCTGAATGAGAACCAAATTCCTAGATCTGAAGATTCTCTCTGGAAGCCATTTTTAACAACTCCATGCCCTCAACAAATGAGCAGTTAAATTTCCCAAATAGATGGACCATCTTATTTCTTTTTTTTTTTTTCCTGGAAACAGGCAATTTCATCCCCAAAGCAATACTTTAAATTCAGACTGTTACATATAAAATAAACTTTACAATCTTTGCTGAAACACAGTGGGCAACAGGGAATATTAACTAGATCATGAGGTTTTTTAAATTTTTTTGTAATTTTAGTTATCTCATGGAATGGATAGAATACATTTTAATAACAAATATATATATATACATATTATTTATTTAACTGGAGGATAATCAATTTAAAATATTGTGATGCTTTTTGCCATACATCAACATGAATCAACCAGATATGCATATGTCCAGGTGGCATTAGTGGTAAAGAAACTGCCTGCCAATGCAGGAGACGTAAGAGATAGGAGTTCGATCCCTGGGTTGGGAAAATCTCCTGGAGGAGGGCATGGAAACCCCCTCCAGTTTTCTTGCCTGGAGAATCCCATGGACAGAGGAGTCTGGTCCAAAGGGTCACAAAGAGTCAGACCTGACTGAAGCAACTTAGCAGCATGCACGCATACAGAGCGTGAGTTTTATAGTTGGAAAGAGCATGCCTCTGAGTTTGAGATATTCCACTTACTAAAAATGTGACATTAGGCAAGTTACTTAGATTGACCAGCAATATTAGGGACTATAAAGCAAGTAAAATGATGTCAATATAGTAAAAGCTTATATTTAAAATACAAATCGGGCTTTCCTGGGGGTTCAGTGGTAAAGAATCCACCTGAAAATGCAGGAGAGGTGGGTTCCATCCCTGGGTCGGGAAGACCCCTGGAGGAGGACATGGCAGCCCACTGCAGTAATCTGGCCTTGGAAATCCCATGGACAGAGGAGTCTGGCAGGCTACAGTTCATGGGGTTGCAAAAGAGTCAGACATGATTTATCCACTAAACAACAGTGAAGCAGATATAACATAGCAGATCTTAAGAAAGTCCATTCTCTTCTGCCTTCCACTTCTTAGTTTAAAATTCTGTACTTTGAGTGCACTGATTTATGTTCTCTTATTTCACCCCTGGAGGTAAGTGCAGAAATCCTTCTGTCAACAGACATTGCACCAACCATTGTCTTTACTCATCTCTATTTCCTCACTTGCTCCTTGGAAGAAAGGCTATGACCAAACCAGACAGCATATTAAAAAGCAGAGACATTACTTTGCCGACAAAGGTCCATCTAGTCAAAGCTATGGTTTTTGCAATAGTCATATATGGATGTGAGAGTCTGACTATAAAGAAAGCTGAGCGCTGAAGAATTGATGCTTTTGAACTGTGGTGTTGGAGAAGACTCTTGAGAGTCCGTTGGACTGCAAGGAGATCCAACCAGTCCATCCTAAAGGAGATCAGTCCTGAATATCCATTGGAAGGACTGATGCTAAAGCTGAAACTCTAGTACTTTAGCCATCTGATGCAAAGAACTGACTCATTTGAAAAGACCCTGAGGCTGGGAAAGATTAAAAGCAGGAGAAAAGGGGACAACAGAAGAGAGATGGTTGGATAGCATCACCGACTTGATGGACATGAGTTTGAGTAAGCTCTGGGAGTTGGTGATGGACAGGGAAGCCTGGTGTGATGCAGTCCGTGGGGTTGCAAAGAGTCAGACATGACTGAGCGACTGAAATGACTGACTTTTCTCACTGAAGCTGGGAAAGATTAAAAGCAGGAGAAAAGGGGACAACAGAAGAGAGATGGTTGGATAGCATCACCGACTTGATGGACATGAGTTTGAGTAAGCTCTGGGAGTTGGTGATGGACAGGGAAGCCTGGTGTGATGCAGTCCGTGGGGTTGCAAAGAGTCAGATATGACTGAGCGACTGAAATGACTGACTTTTCTCACTGATATGGCCTCGTTCTCCTCCCAATGTGTTTCCTCTGTATCAATAATAAACAGAGACATCAGTATACAAAAAGTAAAAAGCAAAAAAACAAACCTCAAACCACAGACACAGTCACCTAATATACTAAAATGGCAGCCAAAAGAACAGGCTAAGAGGAATCAATTCATTTCAAGTCCAACTGCCGATTTCCTATTAACATGTATTTTGTTAGGTTAGACCCAGAATCCTTCAGAGACAAAGCATGTGAATGCCTCTGCTGATTTTGATGGCAGTGCCAAAATAAACAGAACTGATCACGTGTTCATGGAGATCTCTCTGAAGTTGAAATCCTCTGATAAGTCAAGCAGCATTTTATTATTTTCATTCAAATGTAAAGGGCGTAATCCAGCACATGGTGCTGAAGGGGGAAAACATGGATTCAGATAAACCTATGTGCCTCTTGGCCCACAGATAAATTAACTGATCTCACTTAACTAATCATGTAATTAATGGCAGGCACTTTATAAAGAATTGATGCTTTTGAACTGTGGTGTTGGAGAAGACTCCTGAGAGTCCCTTGGGCTGCAAGGAGATCCAACCAGTCCATTCTGAAGGAGATCAGCCCTGGGATTTCTTTGGAAGGAATGATGCTGAAGCTGAAACTCCAGTACTTTGGGCACCTCATGCGAAGAGTTGACTCATTGGAAAAGACCCTGATGCTGGGAGGGATTGGGGGCAGGAGGAGAAGGGGACGACAAAGGATGACATGGCTGGATGGCATCACAGACTCGATGGACATGAGTTTGAGTGAACTCCAGGAGTTAGTGATGGACAGGGAGGACTGGTGGCTGTGATTCATAGGGTCGAAGAGAGTCAGACACGACTGAGCGACTGAACTGAACTTTATAAACCCGTTGTGAGGATTAAATGCAACAATGCATATGGAGAATACAGCATGATGTTTGACATACGGTGATCATTCCAATATTAGTCTTTATGATTCTTATCGTTATCACCCTTAGTATAGGAAACAGGTAAGATTTATCATTGATATAGACTTTGATCCATTCCTTCCCACCCCACCTCAAGAGCTTACTTTTAGGACTTTAAAAAAAAAAAGATCATTTCAAAATCTTTTTCTTCTTGTCCCTTGAGCAACTTCAAAATTACTTCTTTTAGAAAGAGGTGGGACAATGAAGCAATGAACTGGGGTTTCTGAAAACTGTACATTCTCTAAGTAGAATTTACAAAAATAAATTTCCACTACACACAGGTATAACTTTGTAGAAAGGTAGACAGTCTAAGTAAACAGACTTGGATTTGAAGCCCAGTCCCACTTTTTAGCCACTATGTGACTTGGACTCAAGCTTACTTTTAGGACTTTAAAAAAAAAAAGATCATTTCAAAATCTTTTTCTTCTTGTCCCTTGAGCAACTTCAAAATTACTTCTTTTAGAAAGAGGTGGGACAATGAAGCAATGAACTGGGGTTTCTGAAAACTGTACATTCTCTAAGTAGAATTTACAAAAATAAATTTCCACTACACACAGGTATAACTTTGTAGAAAGGTAGACAGTCTAAGTAAACAGACTTGGATTTGAAGCCCAGTCCCACTTTTTAGCCACTATGTGACTTGGACTCATCAACTAATTTCTCTGTTTCAGTTGAAATGCCAACCTCTGATGTTTTCAGGAAAATTGAATGAATTTACATATGTAAAGTAACTAAAACTGGTACAAGGCAATCACACAGGAGATATTTGCTTTTTTTCCCTCCAGTTTTGTGTTGTTTTTGTTTGTTCATTTCTTTGCTGCCAACAATATTTTTGTCTCTGGCAGGAAGAATTCAAAGGTTTTTCTGGTGGAGAAACTCAGGGATCTGGTAGATTAAGAAGGAAAGGAAGGAAAAGGAGAAGGAAGGTAGCCAAGAGTCAGTGAAAACACAAACACTGAGCTATTCTGCTTTGTTTACACTACTGTGCTAGTTCTAATGCTGGTTTCAGCCTGGCACCTTAGTCCCGTCTGGAGGTAGTTCTAGAAAAACCACACCCAGGTCTGGGATCCCATCACAAACCACCGCCTCTTATAATAACAGTCCCTATCCCCTCAGTCTTTGTATTTCTTAAACCTCTGACATAGGAAATCATCAGTAACAACACCCCCAAATTAACTAACATAGCCCATCATTTCAACCCTGTGATTTGCAACTTCTGAAATCAAGATACCCCACCTCCATAATGCCCAAGGTAATTTTTCAACTATTTATACACTGTGTTTCAAGATAGAAAAGAAAAAAAATGTTCTATATATTAGGAAATTTCATTTTCTCTTGAAACAGATTATAAAGGGCGGTTAGCCTAGTCTTCATGGAAGGAGATAATCTCCTGAAGAAGAGTAAAGGTTTGTATAATTTTTTGCTCATTGTTCACACTCAGATGTAATGAAGAAAGAAGTGGTCCTGACTGGAGCTCACACTTTCAAAGACCCTCTGATTATCCTGATCAAGAAACCCTAAGGCATTTCTGAACTCAAAATTAAGTGTTTATATTGGAGCCCTGACATCACTTAGAGGATGCTACCAAGAATTGAGTGGTCCATTAAGCAACTGAGAAAACTGCCTAACCCATTTCTGGAATAAGGACTCTAGAGGCAAATTCTCCTTCATATTTAAGACAACTGCCTTAATAGTACCATCTGAAAATGTTCAACTGGAATTCAAATGGAATTCAAATTGAGAAACACTGGGCTGGAAGAAGCAAAAGCTGGAATCAAAATTGCTGGGAGAAATATCAATAACCTCAGATATGCAGATGATACCACCATTATGGCAGAAAAGTAAGAAGAACTAAAGAGCCTCTTGATCAAAGTGAAAGAGGAGAGTGAAAAAGTTGGCTTAAAGCTCAACATTTAGAAAACAAAGATCATGGCATCTGGTCCCATCACTTCATGGCAAACAGATGGAGAAACAGTGGAAACAGTGTCAGATTTTATTTTGGGGGCTCCCAAATCACTGCAGATGGTGATTGCAGCCATGAAATTAAAAGATGCTTACTCCTTGGAAGAAAAGTTATGACCAACCTAGACAGCATATTAGAAAGCAGAGATATTACTTTGCCAACAAAAGTCCATCTAGTCAAGGCTATGGTTTTTAAGAAAGCTAAGTGCCAAATAATTGATGCTTNGACACCAAGAAGAAGACTTTATTTATTGCTGCTTAGCCAGGGTGATATTCTCTTGGAAACTGTCATTCTCCAAAGCCAGTTCTGTGCTATTGAAGAGACAATGAGTTGCTGACTCTAGGAGATGAGGGTCCCTTCTAGGGGAAAATGTCTAAAATGCAAAGGGCCATGCTATTTGGCAACAGATGGCAAATATCATTTTGGTGAGAAAAGTTTGGGAAGTCACTGCTGAGGTCTCCATTGCATCTAAAGTTTCCCATCACCATTGTGGTTGCAGTTCATTCTCTACCTATGCCTCAGAGTCCAACACAAAGCTAAACATCAACCATGTGCCTGGGCTCTGAATGGTTTGAGGCACACATGATCATGTATTTCATGATTTTTTTTCCCTAAAGTCATAGCCTGGCCTACATGCAGTGAAAGGTGTGCAAGCTTCAGTGAGACTCTAGACATCCCTGGCCTTGGTTTTGGGCTGGCAGCAGAGGTTTCCTACAGCTTGATGGTCAAAACTGGGTGAGTGAATATTCTCACTGTGTAAGCAGTTCCTAACTGGCCAGTACTTTCAGAAGCAGGGATAGAGGAGAGAACAAAAGTATGGGAGAGAGAAGGAGAGGATAGGAAGAGAGGGATGGAGAGATGGTGTTTATAAGATAATAAAATTATATTTTGATATCTAAAAATATGATTTTACCTCTACAGATATATAATTTTTTTTGAAAATTGGATTGAGACTAACTTATAGTCCCAAACAATCAATACTCTAAGAGCTGAGATTTTCTGTTAGAAAAAACAGCAGTTGCTTTTGCCACAACTTCGGATTGTAACCACACATGGGCTAGAGTGCCAGGGAATTGAGCAGAGGGTTATTTGCCATGAAAAATGGGAAACAGGAAAAGATGCTGGTACTCTCTTTGCTATTGGATGTCTCTCAAAGCCCTAATTTCTGTGTAGGTAACATGGCAGAGCATAGTGAGGACTGAATTTAGTCTGGAGAAGCTTAAAAGGTACCCAAGGCTACAATCTCTCCTTATTCTCATAGGCATTAAAAAGTAAAAGGGCTGGTAGCTCAGTCATGTCCAAGGCTTTGTGACCCCATGGACTGTAGCCTGCCAGACTCCTCTGTCCATGGAACTCTTCAGGCAAGAACACTGGAGTGGGTTGCCATTTCCTTCTCCAGGGGATCTTCCCAAGTTCTTTTGTTGATTCCCAAGGGATCAAATCCAGATCTCTTGCATTGCAGCCATATTTGTTAAATCTGGTTAACACTAGTTTAAAAGTAACTTGTTATTGAGTTAGGAGCCTTGGGGGAGCAGTTGGAAAGAGGAGTGAAAGTGTTAGTCACTCAGCTGCATCCGACTCTTTGGGATGCCATGGACTGTAGCCCCCCAGACTCCTCTGTCCATGGGATTTCCCAGGCAAGAATACTGGAGTGGGTAGCCATTCCCTTGGGTTGACCCTAAAAGAGTTGGAACGAATCCCAACGTTTTTGTAGTAGTTGTTAGTTTTAACATGTCTGTATTCCTTGTTTCTTCCATATGCCTCATCACCAGTTTGGTCCCATAGTAGACTACCTAAAATGCTAACTGATTGACTCACTGATAGATTTAAAAAAAAAGCAAAAGGACAAAAATAAGCCAAAGTAAAAAAGGTTTCTGGTTAACATGCTTTAATTGTGGGCCAGATTCAGGCATGAATTTCACCATTCGGAACATGTACTTTTGAAATTGCAAAATATAATACATTATAAAACTTGGGTACCTTCTAAAGTCTCAAGCTTATATCTCAACAGATCCCACAAATCAATTTTTCATTTTTCTCGGTGAACATGACTGATATGTACAAAGGAGTATTGCTTACCACCCCTCCCCACCATAACCTCTGATGGAGCCAAAGCCCAACCAACACTAAAACACAGAACACCACTGGGAGGGGCCCTCCTTTCCCTGTCCCTCCCACCACAGCATGTAATGGATTTCTCTTCTCACAGTGTGAAAAGGGTCAGTAAATCATCGGGTCACCTATTGGTATGAAAGTCCTTTCATTTGAAGTCATTATTGTTTTTGCAAATTGCAAAAGAAAAATACAAAAGAGCTAATAAATCAAGAAAAAAAATTACAACAGGTTTTTATGAAGTATGGGCGGAGTGGAAAAAGTGATCTTGGCTTAATTAACCACACTTAGTCACACGATGCAGGAAGCAGAGGTTTTAAAAAGTCCAGTTGGAGCTGTTTTATACACACACACACACACACACACACACACACTGTATATTTTAAGGTGTTAATTTCCATCACATCATGCTGTGCTGGGTTACCATGAAGAAACTGCTGAATCTTGACCTCTTTCTGAAATGTTAAAATCACACTCCCTCTCGGAAGGCCCAACTGTCAGGAAATATTTTCTCTGCATAGTCACAGAGGAGCATCTCTGTACAAGCAGCTGATGCTTGAGATTTAGGTGTACATGGCCTGAGGCATGATTATCTGATAAGTCTGGATTTCCTCTCTATCAGTAACATCTCATTTTTACCTCTCTTTGTTGACTCATACCATTACCTGCGCTTTAACTGTCTGAATCCCCACAATCTCCTGTCTCTCGATGCCAACCATGCCAACGCTGGGCCTCAAGTCAACCCTCCATCCTGTTCAACCACCAGATCTCTCCTTCCCTTTATCACATAGTCAGCAGGTTATGATTGATACTGAACACTTGGTTATATCCTGGAACATTGGGTTATTTCATTTTTTATTATTTTATCTTCTGTCATGCCTCTTTCCTCATTCCTTTAGTTCCTGAATATACCCCTAAGGACTTCCACCTCTCTGGGGTGTGCTGGGACCAAGAATCACCCATGCACAGTAATAGTACCATACTTGCAGAATGATGCAAGGTACATTCCTTAGTGAACTTAAGTATTATTATTTCAATTACATATTCTAAGGAAGACAGTCACACATGGGGATGGAGAGAGAGGAAGCCTAAGACTTAGGTTAGAGAGGGGTGGGCACTACATTCGTGGGGGTGCTCTAGAGAAACAGAACCCATAGGAGATCATGCTCAGAGTTATTTCTAAGGAGTTCTTGCAGTGACAGTGGCTGACAGGCTCAAAATCTGGAGGGCAGGAGGAGTGCTAGAAACCAAGGCAAGAAGTGATGTTGCAGACTTGAGTCTGAAATCTGAGGTCATCTCAGCAGGCTGGAAACTCAGGCAGGATTTCTATGTTGTAGTCTTCAAGCAGAATTCCTTTTCTCTAGGAAACTTTAGTTTTTGCTGTGAAGGCATTCAACTGATTGAATGAGGCCCACCCATATGATCCAGGGTCGTTTCCTTTCCTTAAAGACAACTGATTATAAACGCTAATCATGAATAAAATACCTTCAAGGCAACACCTAGACTATGGTTTCACTAAACAAGGTGGCACCACAGACTAGCCAAATTGACACATATAACTGAGGATCACAGGCTCTTTTATCATTTACTAATATGCAGATGCTGGTGCTGCTGCTGTTAAGTTGTGTCCGACTCTGTGCGGCCCCACAGACGGCAGCCCACTAGGCTCCCCCATCCCGGGGATTCTCCAGGCAAGAATACTGGAGTGGGTTGCCATTTCCTTCTCCAATGTGTGAAAAGTGAAAGTGAAGTCGCTCAGATGTGTCCAACTCTTCGTGACCCCATGGGCTGCAGCCCACCAGGCTCCTCTGTCCATGGGATTTTCCAGGCAAGAGCGCTGGAGTGGGTGCCATCGCCTTCTCCGAAGATGCAGATACTGATGCTTTAAAGGTGCTGCTGCTGCTAAGTTGTGTCCGACTCTGTGCGGCCCCATAGACGGCAGCCCACTAGGCTCCCCCGTCCCGGGGATTCTCCAGGCAAGAACACTGGAGTGGGTTGCCATTTCCTTCTCCAATGCGTGAAAAGTGAAAGTGAAGTCGCTCAGATGTGTCCAACTCTTCGTGACGCCATGGGCTGCAGCCCACCAGGCTCCTCTGACCATGGGATTTTCCAGGCAAGAGCGCTGGAGTGGGTACCACTGCCTTCTCCGAAGATGCAGATACTGATGCTTTATATCCACCCACAACCCCCAGAGCAGATTCTCTGCTTTCCTGCGAAAGACTTCTGTTCAGTAGCTCCCTTCTGATGCTCATGATCACCATGACAACTAGATTTTTTTTCCTTTAAATATTTTTGTTAGGTTAATCTTGAATAATTTCTCAACTCTGTGGCCTTGTTTGGAGGAAATGTTGGCATCTAGTTGATCCAGGGAAGAAAGAACCAGAACCCAGAAGGTACTTTGAAAATGGTTTTAAAATACACACACACACACACACACACACACATATGTCCCCAATTTGCAACAAAATTCATTCCATGTGTGTGTGTGTGTGTGTGTATAAAATCTTTTCTCTCTTTATGAAAAGAAAGTGAAAGTGTTAGTTGCTCTGTCATGTCCCTCATTTGCAAACCCATGGACTGTCCATGGGATTCTCTGGGTAAGAATACTAGAGTGGGTTGCCAGTTCCTTCTCCATGGAATCTTCCGAACTGAGGGATCAAACCCAGGTCTCCTGCCTTAGAGAGAGAGAGTTAGTCTGAAATGCGCAGTGTTAGGCTTGAGAATCCATGCAGGAATAAAAGAACAGTGTTGTCGTTCCACATTCACAGACAAAATTTAGCTGGAATTACTTGGCTGTATGCACAAAGTGTCATCTGGCCTTGAGTACCTATCAGAAACGACCAGGTAATTCTCTATATATGAAAAGAAAGTGAAAGTGTTAGTTGCTCAGTCATGTTCCTCATTTGCAAACCCATGGACTGTCCATGGGATTCTCTGGGTAAGAATACTAGAGTGGGTTGCCAGTTCCTTCTCCATGGAATCTTCCGAACTGAGGGATCAAACCCAGGTCTCCTGCCTTAGAGAGAGAGAGTTAGTCTGAAATGCGCAGTGTTAGGCTTGAGAATCCATGCAGGAATAAAAGAACAGTGTTGTCGTTCCACATTCACAGACAAAATTTAGCTGGAATTACTTGGCTGTATGCACAAAGTGTCATCTGGCCTTGAGTACCTATCAGAAACGACCAGGTATTATAATCCTTAAATCCCTAGACACAAGCACATTGCTGCTGGCTCTCATGCAAGCTAGAGAGATATCTGCACTGAGGTTGGTAGAATCACAATAAATGTGTGGGGGGAGAAGTTGGGTCAGCGGCTCAGCAGCAGAAACATCTCTGGAGAGCTTGATGGAAATACCGAGTCTCAGATGCCACCCCAAACCTCCTCCATCAATACTGACATTTTAATCGGATCCCAAGGTGATCTGAACACACATTAAAAATTGAAAACTACTTAGAACATCCAGAGCCCTGTCTTAGGTGGGAAGAATCTCTGGTACCATTTTCCCCTAACAGTAGTCTGGGTCATGTTCTGCCTTTACATCAGAACTGAGGTTGACTAGCTCATCTGTGCTCTGTTTGACCATCAATGGGAGACTGTACAAGATGTTCAAGCTGGTTTTAGAAAAGGCAGAGGAACCAGAGATCAAACTGCCAACATCTGCTGGATCATGGAAAAAACAGGACTCCAGAAAAACATTGATTTCTGCTTTACTGACTATGCCAAAGCTTTTGACTATGTGGATCACAAAAAACTGGAAAATTCTGAGAGAGATGGGAATACCAGACCACCTGACTGCCTCTTGAGAAACCTATATGCAGGTCAGGAAGCAACAGTTAGAACTGGACATGGAACAACAGACTGGTTCCAAATAGGAAAAGGAGTACGTCAAGGCTGTATATTGTCACCCTGCTTATTTAACTTCTATGCAGAGTACATCATGAGAAACAGTGGAAAATTCTGAAAGAGATGGGAATACCAGACCACCTGACCTGCCTCTTGAGAAACCTATATGCAGGTCAGGAAGCAACAGTTAGAACTGGACATGGAACAACAGACTGGTTCCAAATAGGAAAAGGAGTACGTCAAGGCTGTATATTGTCACCCTGCTTATTTAACTTCTATGCACAGTACATCATGAGAAACACTGGACTGGAAGAAGCACAAGCTGGAATCAAGATTGCCGGGAGACATATCAATAACCTCTGATATACAGATGACACCACCCTTATGGCAGAAAGTGAAGAGGAGCTAAAAAGTCTCTTGATGACAGTGAAAGAGGAGAGTGAAAAAGTTGGCTTAAAGCTCAACATTCAGAAAACAAAGATCATGACATCTGGCCCCATCACTTCATGGGAATAGATGGGGAAACAGTAGAAACAGTGTCAGAAATGAGTAAATAAAGAAAATTATAAGAAGAGAACAAAGAGGAAAAGAGGAGAGACTCTGTCGGCGATCGGGAAGCTGTGCACACCGTTTCAAGGTTATCAGAGCGCAGCCAGGGGCGATTTTGCAGGGCTGTCTGAGAAGAGGAGGGAGGGATGCAGCAGCCATCCCTCCGTCCACGGGGATGGAGTGTCCCGTGTTGGTCGAGCAGGGTGGCTGCGGTCTACTCTCTGCTGTGCCCGAAGAAAACACACAGTCTATTAAACTGGCTGCATGTGGAGGTTTCAAGAGAGAGACTCTCATTTTCAAAATAGAATCCTTGTTAACTGAAGGACATATTCCAAGGAAAATGGTCAAATCGCATAAAACTAGTCAACTTTCAAGAATAGCTGATGAGGAATCACCTAGATGACTTAATAAACGCAAGTAAGGTTAGCTTTTATAGTCTGACTTTTATAGTGTCTGTCTTTTATAGCATCTTCTCTCCCAGGGGTTTCTAGGCAAATCTCAAAAACTTGGGCAAAATACTAAGAGCTATTTCTTTGTTCAGCACTGAAAATAGTAGTTTTTAAAATTTTTATATTAAAAAAAAACCTTTCTAGTTCAAGTACCTTAAGGCTCCCCTAGATAAACACATTTCATCATCATATGTGATATGTAAGTTTCTCTACAAAGGGCAAAAAAGCAGAAACATTGTGAAAACCCATTGCATCATCTCACTAAATTCAAATAAAAATCTAATATTGAAAATGAGTTCCAAGGGTCAGATGAAACAAAGTTAATAATTCAGAGAATTTACAATGCCTGTAGTCTACTGATGAACAAATATCTTTTTATCCAAATCCTATAAATGTAAGTTCATAGCCACCCCAAATATTTTTTCAGTTCTCTCAAAAAAAATACGGTTTTAGTCACACAGTTTTCTTATGTTCAATTAATTTTGTTTCAACTAATTTTAAAACCAGATTCTATGAGATATGAAGCATCAGTACTGAAAATTTCCCATTATCTATAAAGTTTGGATAAATTCCCCATTAGTGCCCAATACAAATGTATTATACACTGTATAAAAATCTCTTGTTTAAAAAAACATTGTGAAGTATTTTGAACATGAGAAAAGTTGAAAGAAAAGTAAAATTTGAGATAAACAATGAGACAAAGAAATTGATTATCTCCATTTGTTAAAGGAAATTTTATTTTCAAAGAACAGAAGAAACTGTGAAGGATAAAATGATTAAAAAAGAAAAAGTGATAAAGGATAATAAGACCCCAAGAGTCTGACTAAGTTGACATTTGTAAAGAAGGAAGCACTATAATATTAGAGAGACTGAACTGAAAGTCTTCAACTAGAAATACAAAATTTCATCAATCAACAGAGTCTTTTTGATGTCGATTATACGTCGGTAGTTTTAGTTAACCATTTATTTAATCTGCCTTGTTTTAAATAGAGGAAGTCACATAAGGGTAGCACTTTTTCAAAAATAGGAGTGAAAAAATAACCTGTATAAGTGTCATAGTCCCATTAGAAGCAGAAAATTCAAATAATGAGGGAACTTAGCTTTCTGAAAAATAGTATCAAAAAAAGATTTTGAAATGCAAGGGCATTTAGAGCTAAAAGCAAAACAACTTTCCAACTGAAATCTGAATTTCGATTTCAATGGAAAATATAGGTTTCATTCTTTTGTGTATCCAGAGTCAGGGAAAAAGTAGACTCCAATTTTTTTTTTCTTTCTATAACCATAGAAATAAACTATTAACCCCAAGTGAATTATTCTTTTTTCTTTCTTTCAACATATTTCAATATAATTTTTTCAAGATTTAATGAAAGCTGTAGAATCCATACGCCATCCCTTTTCAAGAGCGCCTAGCCAAACACAGCTGTAAATTATAAAATAATGCCCTGCATTCATAAAAAGCATTCACACATAAATATAAATAATATAACCACTGATCAAATGAGTCTTCCAGATAGATTACTTAAACCATCAAATATATATATACATGCATATATATATAATTAAGAAGCATCCTCTAACTTTTTAAAGCTATAGATTTTATTCTAAATAAATTATTTCTTTTAAGTCCTATAGTGGCCAGTACTCATATTCCAAAAAGAGACTACTCAATTAAAAGCATAAATTGCTGAATGCAGAACCCTTTCAAGCCTTTTTATTGTTTCCAAAATAACAGTTTTGCCTACAGAAAGCCCCAGTACCCCTAATTTGGGACAAAATTCATTCCTTAGGACCAATAAACAGTAGGAACTTCCCCAACAGCATCATTTTCCTGAAATACAGACAGAACTTTATCAAATATACTCAGGAAAAAATGCAATGTTTTAAGAACTTAATTCTGAAAAACTAAAAGACCAGAGAATGTTTTTATTAAGTTTTTTTTTTTTTCCTGCCTTTCTGTCAGATGATCTTTGTCCTGGTTTCCCCAGAATAGTCCCCATTTATGCCTCTTATCCCAGGGTAACTATTAATAGTGCTGCTTTCCACGCGCAAAGTATCTCGATTTAGATAGTAAATTATATGGTTACTCACCTTTAAGCTATATATGAGGTGTGGGTTAGGAATTCCTGAAGGTTAGGTTTTATTTGTATAAACCAGCACTATACTCAATGAACAATTAAGTATCATTACATTTGTTATAAGACATTATATGTGTGTGTGCAGACACACATACGTCCAAATCCATATGCTGCTGCTGCTGCTGCTGCTGCTGAGTCGCTTCAGTCGTGTCCCACTCTGTGCGACCCCATAGACGGCAGCCCACCAGGCTCCCCCGGCCCTGGGATTCTCCAGGCAAGAGCACTGGAGTGGGTTGCCATTTCCTTCTCCAGTGCATGAAAGTGAAAAGTGAAAGTGAAGTCCCTCAGTCGTGTCCGCCTCTTAGCAACCCCATGGACTGCAGCCCACCAGGCTCCTCCATCCATGGGATTTTCCAGGCAAGAGTACTGGAGTGGGGTGCCATAGGTAAATACATCTAAGTAAGAAGTAATGGAGTTAATTCAACCATAATTATACAGCTACTCAGGGATAGATTTCTTTAAAGAAGATATTTTGGGGCACTATGAACATATTCCATAAATGCCATTCCTAACATAGCTCTAAGTTCATGCTGATTCAGTTATAAGATATTCAAGAAAATTTTTCGATCAGAGACTGCATTTTCAGACTGAATACCAAATTTAAGCCTCGGTGGCTCTCATTTGATTTAAGAAAAGACACACTCAAAGCACACACGTTTTTATTTATTTATATTTTTTATTTATTCAAACAATTGTTTGCTTGCAACTTGTCCTGTCTTGGGCCTCTCTGCACACTTAAGGATGTCAGCCTTCCCACAGTCATCACTACAGTGCTTAGGATATTTTAGGCACTTCTTTCTTATTGCTGAATCGTAACACGAGTGAATGAACAAGCATATCCTCATCTTCCAGTTCCTGTGGACAATTCTAAAGGCAGAGTTTACATGTTGGAAAAATAGTTGGTCATTGTTTGGAAGGGAAGTACCCTGACAATCATATGTGAATCTTGGTAGAATTATTTTTAAGTCATATTAACACCCAAACTTAATGAATTTAAATCTTATCCCAAACAATTACACTTTTTTTTTTTCATGAATGATTTCATTGTCTTGGTAGAAATGGATCTGAGCTAATCAGGAGCCCAAAGTGGGAAACATTACAGACCTTTGCTCTTGCAAACGTGACCCACAGCTGAGCAGCATCAGTGTGACCAGCTCGTTTGTGAGAAAGGACCCTACCCCAGACCTCCAGAGTCCAGATCTCCACAGAACCGAGACCTCCTCTCTGGGTGCACAGAAGTTAGAGAAGCACCACTCAAAGCATTTCAAGTTGGAATGTTTACAAGATGTGAGTCAAAACTGTGGAAGACAGAGAAGGAGGTTGTGAAGGCATGAAATGAGGGATATAGATGTTCCCAAGTGACACTTTCACCTTGGGAGTGTTTTACCTTCTAGTGATGTAGACAGACCTATTTCGATCAAACCGGGTGGATAAGAATAAAATTATCTTATAATTTTCGACAGATTACAATTAGTGCTAGAACAGGGTAAAAACCAACAGAACTCTCTTAGAGAAAGACCAAAACATCAAAAAAATAAAGTATATACCTTTGGTTTTGTGTTCACGGATACACACAGGAGTCCAATTTCTCTCTCTCTCATACACACATGCGCGCACACACACCCCTACACTCATACTTCCTGCCTTCCTGAAAGGGGTTTGATGTGGCTGAAATATGTATCATGTCTATTCTCCAGGTAGTTATGTTTCTCCTAATAATATCCTTAGCCCTAACTTCAATGCCCTCATTAGTAACTTGAATATTTTAAGGCTATCCATAGGGAAATAAAGCTCAAATGAAAATAACTGCTTTTGACATGCACTGACCTTGTTAACCTTGCAGGTGAAAGCTCACCAAGCAAATAGATGTCATGTCACTAATGCGAGAATCGACACACACAACACAGGGTCGTGAAGAGGTTCAGCTGCTGTTCTTCTAGGGGAGGGATTGCAGAGCTGCAGCTCACCTAGTGTACAGAACAAGCAGCGCCCCAGGATGAACCCAGGATGCCAAGACCAGAGCATTTAACCTCCCAGGTTGAGCCTTAGGATGAATCAACAGAGGGCGCTTCACTGACAAAATAATCACATGACCTTTGGTTGCATTTTAAAATGTGCTCGGTCACTCAGTCGTGTCCAACTATTTCGCGACCCCATTTTGAGAAGATGAATGTAAGTCTCACCCCCCTACCTTCATGGCAATAAGTATCTCGATGAAGCCGTTCATGAGACAGTGTCTGATTCTGCATTAATCTGTCAGTTTTCATCTAGACTTACTCTGAGTCCAGTAGTCAAATGTGAATCTTTATGCAGTAACCAGTAATCTCACACACATGTGATCACAAACAGAGGACACACGCCCGATCTGCAATGCAGAATCAGAGTAACGAGGTTTCCTGTGCCTGTTTGCTGGGCATCCTCCCCAGACAGCCCTGCTTAAGTAACACTCTAAGTATACTTTGCTAAAAAAAAAAAAAAAAGAGGGAACTTGCCTGTGCACTCTGAACATTTGTGTCACGTTTGCCAAGGAAGAAACGTACCTTAACCAGCGTTATTTAATGGAGTGAATTATTCCGACCTTATTCAGAGCTTGGCTTTGCTGCGGGCGGCTGGCGCTCACTGTCTGAACATCATGAAGTTTTTACAAAAAATTACAACTTCACCGCTTTTCCTCCTACTCATAAAGCTGAAATCAGTTTTTCTTGTCTTAAACCAGTACATATATTTTTGCCTATTAATACAAAGATTGGCATAGATTAGACAGACCTGGACATAGATGAGCCAGCAATGAGAGAGCATAGCTGTGGCTAGAAAAAATACGTGTGTTCATGTGGCTATTCCCCGAATAAGACACCTGTTTGCTTCTACTTAACTGGGCTTCCCTGGTGGCTCAGATGGTCAAGAATTCACCTGCAATGCAGGAAACCCAGGCTCAATCCCTGAGTCAGGAAGATCCCCTGGAGGAGGGCACGGCAACCCACTCCAGTATTCTTGCCTGGAGAATCCCATGGACAGAGGAGCCTGGCGGGCTGCAGTCCATGAGGCTCTACAAAGTCAGACACGACTAGCAACTAAACAATGACAAAC